>CM060913.1:9822500-10160000 GCA_030737875.1 Allium sativum
AAATATCGTCTTTTCAAATTTAAAAATTTAATCTTTTGCATTTTAAAAAATCTAATCTTTTCACTTTTAAAAATCACGTCTTTTCTAATTTAAAAATCTCGCCTTTACATCATTAAAATCACGTCTTTACTATGACAAAAATCTAATCTTGCTTTGTTTAAAAAAACTAATCTTTTGCCATATGCATACATATAAATTTCAGATTTTAATTATATACGTATATAATAAAACTGAAAATAAATAAATATAAATAAAATAATAAAAGGAAAACTCACTGGGATGGTGGCGATTTCTGAGGTGGTTCGTCGATCGAAGGGGGAAGGGGGGGTCTGTCGACGCGGCTGAGGCAAGAGAGGGGGTGCGGTGGTTGGTCAGGTGGTCGGCGCGAGGATGGGGGGTGATGGCGTCGATTTGGGGCACTGCGCGAGGGGGCCAAAGCGAGGGGGAGGGTCGACGAGGTCCGGCGGCTGGGGAGGCGCGCCTCCGTCGTGGTGGTGGCGGACGACTACGAGGGCGTGAGGGGTTTAAATCAGAGGGAAAGAGAGAACGGCAGAGGGAGAACAGAGGAGATGGTTCGACGAGGTAGGGGGGACTGACCGGGCGGTTGAGCGACGATGGGGGGAGGTGGATGGAGCGGTGGCGATCGCCTGGCGATGGAGGAGCTCGTTTTTTTTTTTTTCACATCTGAATCGATCTGAAAATAAAGGGAGAAGGGGTCACGGGTTTTGACCAGATGAGGCAGGGAGGGCAAATGATTTTTTTATAATTTATTTAATTATTTTAATTTAATTATCCAATTAAAGTTGACTTTCTATTCAACCTCCAAACGAAACCTAACGACTATCGCCCCTAGCTAAATACCCCCATTCCGAACACAATGGGATATGTTTCGTAAGCCAATTCGACTGTTACGATAGGTTTTCATCAAATTTAAAACATAAAACAGTATATATTTAATTTGAACGTACATTTTAAATTACCGGGGTCACACACTAACTAGAAAAATTCCCGAAAAATATTTTCTAGCTTCGTATTGACGATACGGTCCTAACAAAACTAGTTTCGTCGAATTCTGAGACCGTTAGAAAAATGGCCATTTTCCAGTCGATTAAAATCAACTGAAACTGGTCAAACGCGTTTTCCTTTGCCACGCTCACATACTGATTCGAAAAATTATGAAATTTGGAATCTAGCAATAATTTTACATCACGGGCCCAACAAAACTGGTTTCGTCGAAATCCGAGGTCATTTACAAAATTCCCATTTTTAAGGGCCTGAATTCCATAGCGATTATTCAGAATTTTCAACTGGACATATCTTTTGATCCCCGCTATGAAAATTTGATTATTCAGATTCGTTGGAAAGATATTATCAATTAGATCCTAATGTTTTTGGTTTCACTAAAATCCGGATTATTTTGCATCCGGTACATTCAATTGAAGTTTGAAATCGAATTATCGAACTACCGCGCCATTTTCAATTCTATTTATAATTATATATAAATATTTATATTCTAACGACGACGCGTATAAATATATACGTTCGAATTATATTCAAAATAAATTTCTCGTCGATATTATTTAAAATAATCTATTTTAAATAATCAAAATTCGCCAAAATTGCCAAAATAAAAATTTTAAACTGGCCCAGATTTTCCGGGTTATTACAGTTTCTATCCCTGTTAGTTCTGAAATGTAGATCTTGTTTTTTTTATTCCAATGGTTCTGAAATCATCAGATTCCGTCATTGTTTGAATAAGATACTGTTTTTAAAGATTTGGTTATATTAATTAATTAAAATAACAATTAAAATCAATTAAGGCCTCAATTACATTAGACAAAAGCGTGGCCGCCCCCTTTCCTCTTCTTCTTCGCGTTACAGGAAACCACCGCACCCATACATCAACTTCAACTCCCTCCTGCGCGACACTCCGAGCCTCTAGCCACCGATCAAAACGCACCACATCGAATCCCTTGCCATGCTCCTCCAACGCCCCCTCCCTTGGCTCGCCACTCGAGTTCACCCTGACCCCACAAATTGGGTGCGAACGCCGCCGGTTTGGGAGGCAAAATCTGCTTTCTCGTTTGACGATAAACGATCATGACTGTATGGATTTAAAGTGCAGAGGAAGGTCTTTAGTTTTTGCTTTGAGGTTGGATTGAATTTTGATGGGGATTGAACGAGATTGAGGATTGAAATCGGGGTGTTCATGGCCCTCGAAACCATGGATGGCGGCTACTGTGTTTGTTTCTAGGGTTAGGTTCCCTGTATATTTATAATATTTAATTGTTAAATGTTCAAATTTTCAGAAAAGCCCGATAATTCTAACTAACTCCAATTTTAACCCAGCGAGTGTTGTTCCTACCTAATTGCCCCCGTTCCGGAACAAATGGGCTGGGTCCTATCAGCCCAAACGATTGTTTTTTGGCTTTCTTTCTTTAATTTAAAATTTGAATCATTTATTTATTAAATTCAATCGTACAATTAAATTTACTGGGGCCACATATGGACTCTAAAAATTAGAGAAAAAATATTTCTAGCTATGTTTTGACGATACGGTCCTAACAAAACTAATTTCGTCAAATTTGGAGACTGTTTGAAAAATGACCATTTTCTGGTCGATCCAAATTGATTGAAACCGACAAAACACATTTACTTTTGCCACGCTCACATATTGATTCCAAAAATTATGAAAATTGAAATCTAGAATTAATTTGACATTCTGGTTCCAACGAAATAGGTTTCGTCGAAAACAGAGGTCGTTTGAAAAATGGCTATTTTTTAGGGTCATATTTTATATTAAAATATATATAAATTCTACAATGACTATTCTAAATTTTAAACTGAACATAACTTTTGATTCACGCTATGAAATTTCAATTTTTCGGATATGTTGTAAAGATATTTTTAAATAGATTTAAATATTTTTGGTTTCACTAAAATCAGATTTAATTTGCATCCTATACAATCAGTCAAAGTTCAAATTCAAAATTTCAAACTACCGCGCTATTTCTAACTCCTTTTATAATTAAAATAAATATATTCGTTTTAACTTCGATTGAAATAAATTTTTAGTCGTTATTATTTAAAATAAATCATTTTGAATATTTAAAATCCTTTAAAATTTCTAAAATAAAAATTTTAAATTGGTTCAGAATTTCTGGGTTTTACATATAAAGAGGAATTTAAGCGAATACGAGGGCTTAAATTTTATTGACTTAAAATTTGAATTAAGTTATAAAGAAAATGAGATTAAAAAGGTTTAGATTAAACCAGAATGTAATTTGAAAAAGGTTTATAAAAAGCGATGAGGGGTTATCATGGTAATTTCGAATTAAAGTTACTTAATGGGATTTAGTAAAATTGGGGAATTGAAATGAAAATTTCAAGCGGGAAATGATTGAATGGGTTAGAAAGGGAATTGGTAAAAGTGGTAAAGGAGTGGGTCATAGGATTTTGGAACCAAATCCGAATTATAAAATGAATTTGTCTAAAGAGGTAGAGATTAAAGGATGGTATTTTTAAGTAATTATTTAATTATTGAATTAAGAAATAATGATATTTTAGTGAAGATATTTTCATTGAGTAATAAGGTTATATGAAACTGTATTTTGAATAAAATAGTTAAATAGTATTTATTTTGATATTAGAATGGAATATTGGTTTTTGGATTACAACTTGTATCAACCTTAAGATATGAAAGTTGTTGATTAAGGTCTGAGAGATAATTAAAATGCCCCAACTTGAACGACATCAGGATTTCTGAGGATGATACCTGTTGTAATGGTAAAAGAGGTTAGTAAAATTTATTAGTTCATTAGAGGAATAATAACGCAACAGTTTTGGTGAAAATTTGGAAAATATATATAATGATGATTCCAAAGAAAAAGGGAAATAAAAGGGGATTGCGTTAAATTATAACGATATTCACAAGGTTAAAAGGAAATGTAAAGCTGAGTATTGAAATAGATTTACTCTATATGAATAAGCATTTGTTATTGTTGTCCAGTAAGGAACGAAGATGTTTCGTAACATAGTTGTACAAGCAATAAGTTGAATTGATTTCCCAATATTATATAATAATGTGGCTTATGTTTTGAAAGTGAAAATAGAAAACTAGATATGATATAGAATCTTCCTAAGTAATAAAATGAATTTGTTTTAAAGAAAAATCTTATGTTCAATAAGTAGCGAAAAACTAGATTCATAATATCAAAATATTTAAGAGTTTTAAATTTACATTTGTTTATAATTAAAAGGCCAAGTGATGCTGAATACTGAACAAGTGAACTCATTGGATTTTCAGGATTAAATCACTGTTTATTTTGATAGTTAAATAACCGACTATCAAATCTGTCCAGTACGATTGTTGGCACGGAAAGACCGGGATTGAATTTGTATTTGAAAACCATTCCGACCAATAAATACGTGAAGATATCAGAAGATGATCGAGATGGAGCATTGAAGGCCATAGATCTTCATAAAACGGAAGAACTGCTAATAATCTCTGGCCTGCAGGCAAAGATGTACTGTTGTTCTATCGTGGTTGGAATCTACGGGTTGCATGGACTTCTCGCTACGGATCCATGGGGGAATTCCTATATTGGATGTAGTAGGAAAGTACCTTCATTTCATCCTGTTCCCGAATGACTTGTATGGATGAATGTCTGACAGAGTATTTCCAAAAAACCACGTATGTTGATTTTTACAAATATATCGAGTGGTGGCAAAGAGGGGCACTTCTTTTGAACCTAGAGTATATTTGTGGACATCAATTAGTGATTTGATGGATCTGACAATGTGTCATTTAAGTAAATGATGATCAGATATTCTAAAGGAAAATTCTAGCCTCAAGCCTCACAACCAGGAAATGACAAAAATCGGGTAGGCAGCATGGCTATGTTGGTCGCTCCCATTAGGGTGTATAATCACCTATCTAGAGAAATTTCATTTCCTTCTTTAATCTATTTTGATGTTTTTCCTTTCGGGAAACGGTGATTTGAGCCCAACCGTTGGTGATATATATTCGATACACTCAAGCGAAATGAGTGGTAGGTCATGTGTGGGCCGGGTTGCAAGACGTTCATGTTGAACCCAGTGTATTCCCCTCTAGAGATACACTATCGGCAGGTGGTCACATACCTTGTCATAGTCGGAATCCAATCTCCAATAAGCGCCCGCGGTTTTGATTGTATACTATATATGTGGAGCGTGAGATGCAAGCGTTCCACTAGACTGATATTTACTTGTATTTAGACACTATTATAATATTAGAAAATATATTGATTTCAAAAATGTTTTGGGTTATCGTAAAGTAGAAACCATCCGTATTTATGTGTGGATTTGGTCTTATGATTATCCTTTTCTTTCGAAAAGTTTTTTGACTTAAAAATCAAGATTGGATGATTTCCCCTTAAACTTAGTGAATTTTCTCACTTTGGTTCACCAGACTGGCCCGGTATTTGTAATGCTCGGGTTAGACTGGGTTTTACATGTTCAGGTTATCGGATGCTGAGATGTCTAGAGACGAGCTGAAGGTGTTCAGACGTATTGTATCTAGTATTTATTCCACTGTGTGATAGTATATGAGGACAGGTTATTTTCACTGTCCAAATATGTGATGTACTCTGATATTGTAAGTTTTATTCAAAGCTCTCTATAAAGACTTATTTCTGTATTATATTTTGTTCCGCTGCGATGTGAGACTCTGATTCTGTGTTGTGTTGGTTATTATTCTTCTTCTTCTATTCTAATATTTCTTCCTTTCTTATCTCACCCTCTAATATTCTTTCTAATAACGTTCCTATGTTTTCGGTGCTTGGAAGCTCGGCATGAGTTACAAAATTGTATTTGTGTCGATTTTCGGGGCCGAAAATGTTGAATAACAAGATTTTGATTGATAACAACGAATAAAGCTACTATAGGAATCAAATCATAAAGATAAGGTTTTACATATACGTACATTGAGTCGTGTTAGAATTATGTCTCTAGTATACACGAATGTGCTAATCAAGTTATATATATATAATTTTAAACCTTAAAAAAAAAGCCAAACTGTGCATAAAATTGCCTACAAGTCGACTGGTAGGAAATCCTTCAGTCGACTGGTCGAGCAATTTTTGCACATAAAGGCTAGTTACAAAAGTTTTATAAAAATAAATTATTTCTACTGGTTAGCTGATGATTTTTAACCAGTCGACCGATTCGACCCAGAATGTAATGACCCAGATTTATAGCGACTTTGGTTATCGACATAAACTCGATGTCGATAACCAAAACATCGAAAAATCCTGGTAATTAATGAAAGAAATTAGAGGGTGATGATAGATAAGATAGAAACTTAGAATAGAAGAAGAAGAAGAACACAATATCAGAGTGACACGAATCTCACAGCGGAACGAATAAATATATTTCATAACATAACTTCGAAATACAAATCTGTACTTGAATATACATATCATTATCAAAGTACAGCACTTACAACACAGCGGAAATAACTATAGCTATAATCCAGAAGCCTCCTGCTCTAGCTCTTCAATTGCATCTGTAAATCCCGACTACTTGACTACCCGTACAAATTTAGGCACCCAAGAATTTAGGGAAAACAAAACAAAATAAACTCCGGGTCAGTCATGGGACTGGTATGAGTAAAACAGTTTAAAAACAGTTCGAACAAGTAAACGATATCTCATAAGACCACGCCGCATAACGGAACGGGTTTTTCCCTTATGAGAATCCAAAATATCTTTATATCAAAAACCTTTTGATATTATAATAATGTCTATCAATCACAGTATAAATAATCATCTAGCAGAAACACTTTCATCTCACATTCTACATATATAGTATACAATCAAAACCGCAAGCACGTATTGGGTAATGGATTTCCAACTATGACAAGGTATGGAACCACCTTTCGCTAGTGTACCTCTAGAAAGGAATACACTTGGTTCAACAAGATCATCTTGCAACCCGGCCACACATGACCGACCACTCATTTCGCTTGAGTGTATCGAATGTATATAACCAACGGTTGGGATCAGCAACCGTTTCCCGAATGGGACAGCATCAACAATAGATTTTTAGAAGTAAATGAAACTCTAGATCAGGTGATTATACATCCTACTTCGGTGCGACTGACTTAGCCATGCTGCCTGCCTGATTTCTGTCATTTACCGGATATGAGGCTAGAAGCTACGTTTTATCATCACATCAGATTCAACTTTAAATGCCACATCGTCAAATCCATCAAATCACCAATTGACGTCCTCAACCATACATTATGTGTTAGCTAAAAGAAGTTTCCTTCTCCGCTTCCACTCTTGATACGGTTGGAGAAATCAATATACGTGATCGTTTGGAAATATTCTGTCAGACATCCGTCCATACAAGTCATCCAGGAACAGGATGAACTGAAGGCACTATTCAATATACAGGATAGCCCTTGCATAACTCCATCTTCAATTTCCTTTGGCATATATGATTCGCAACGCTTATGCCAATACAGAGTGGTTCTTTGGATAATAATCCAACCGGTCTCTCCATATTAACAACGTTAAAATGGTCAAAACTTCGATAGTCTGTGATTTAACCATCAAAGAAAAACAAGTGTGCAAACAACGATATTATTTCCAGATGGAAATTCTATCGATCAAACATCATTCAACATTTATCTCTTTATTTCCATTAATTTACTTATCTCCTGTTTCCCTATATTCAATATTTCCTATTTTCTAAATTTGGAAAATATACGTTATTAACAATGGAAAACATTTTCGGTTCTTGTTTTCTTTATTAGAAAACATTTCTGGTTTCTTATTTGGAAAACATTTACAAAGCTTCTTCATTGGACTTAGACAGATGTTTAAACAAACCAACGCGATGCCAACTCAAACCATTTCCTTTACTGCCGAACCTTAACTATTCCTTAGTTAAAAATGAAGCCAATCAAGTTGGGGTAGAACTACCTCTCAGACCTTAACTGAACAACATTTCTAACCTTGAAATAGGCAAAGTTCACTTTATATTCCTTTTACTAACTTCCTTACTTAACCCTCCTTCGAATAGCTATATTCGATTGACTCTTTTCACTTAACTCTATTCGATTAACCCTTATCAATTAACTCTATTGGACTAATACTATTGGATTAACTCTATTTGACTAACGCTATTGATTTACTCATTTCACTTAACTCCTTTCAAATAAACTATATTCGATAACTCCTTTTACTTTCTTCGAATAAACTATATTCGATTTACTTCTTTTTACCTTAACTCTAATCGATTAACTAACATCGATTAACTCCTTTTACTTTATTCTCTAATCGATTAACTAACATCGATTAACTCCTTTTAACTTTATTCTCTAATTAATTAACTAACATCCATTAACTCCTTTTAACTTTATTCTCTAATCGATTAACTAACATCGATTAACTCCTTTTACTTTATTCTCTAATCAATTAACTAACATCGATTAACTCCTTTTACTTTATTCTCTAATCGATTAACTAACATCGATTAACACTTTTAACTTTATTCTCTAATTGATTAACTAACATCGATTAACTCCTTTAACTTTATTCTCTAATTGATTAACTAACATCGAATAACTCCTTTTAACTTTATTCTCTAATCGATTAACTAACATCGATTAACTCCTTTTACTTTATTCTCTAATCGATTAACTAACATCGATTAACTCCTTTTAACATTATTCTCTAATCGATTAACTAACATCGATTAACTCCTTTTACTTTATTCTCTAATCGATTAACTAACATCGATTAACTCCTTTTTACTTTATTCTCTAATTGATTAACTAACATCGATTAACTCCTTTTAACTTTATTCTCTAATCGAATGACTAACATCGATTAACTCCTTTTCGAATAAACTATTCATTTATAAAGATTTACTTTTAGTAACGGTTCTTCAATTTACAAATGATTTCCTTTTATAAAACTCTATTCGTTTAAAAACATTTTTCCCTTTTATTTACTTTCAAAATATTTTCTTTTATAAAATCTGTTGATTTTATAAAATCCCTTTTATTTCAATATACATTGAAATAATTCTTTTTACATCCCAGGGTCTTTTATGATATTTAAAATATCGAATAACAATGATCAACATCATTCCAACACACATAATCTATAGCAGATTATATAACACATCATATATCACAATATATGAAGACAGTAAAATAAATGTTGAGGAATCCAGTTGGATTCCTCCAACCTGTTTCCCTGCATCACAGATGTTATACAATATAGATAACATCACTTTCAGTTCCATATGATATATTCTGTTAAACAGAATCAATATAGAAATTCAACTAACTGTCTAGCAGTTCAATCAAACAGTCAGTACACAATCAATCAGCCAATATTTAACAGTTCTAAAAATACAACATGAAATTATAAACTGTTCAAAGTTAGTGAGATTTACTCACATTGGCGCGTTAACCATAAATAATCGGTTTGCGTTCTTTGATTGAGTCGGACAGTTTATTTCGCCATAAATTGTAACAGACTCCAATTGACTCGGGTCAGTTCCATTGTGGAGCTCTCGTCCATACAATCCTATCGGATCTTATTTCGCTGAATTTCGATATCGTATGATAAAGATATCAATTTCCGAAGTTTATACATTGAATTTAAAAAAAACATGGATTTAAAATAATTAAATGGACCTAACCCTCCTCCTTGACAAAGCCCACCCGTCCACTTTAAAGCTCAGCACCCTCACTTCCGTTCTTCCCCAATTCACCAGTGACACTTCGCTTCAGTAATGGCCACAACCGACCGACTTTACACCATCCTTCCGAACTCATTTCTCCACTAAGATCAAAACAAATACCACCACTGTCTTTCTCATCAAATCCTCATCAACTCCATCACCCTTGCTCCCAACTCGAACTACACCTTCCCACTTTCGACGTCGAGGTGGTCCAGGGAGACACCGAACTCCCCAACAACCGAATCACCCTAAACTACATATACAGGTGCGATTTCAACCATTTAAACCAAATCCAACCTCAAAAACCCCCCATTTATGCCTCAAATCGAAGTGTATTGGAACCCAAAGTATCACGTTACCTCGCTGGAAAAATTTCCACGATGCCCACACTGATGTCGAACACGAAACAGACTCTTCCAGGAGGTAGAGGATCCCTTGCTGAACTCGAAAATGTTTGCTTTTGGATTTAAGAGGATTTATTTGATTTTCTTTGTATTTGTTTTTGATTTTCGAAGAGATCGACTTTTGCTGTGAACAAATAAACACGGCGGAATAAAAGTGTTGACCAAAAGTGAATTGAAATTAGGTTAAGGAAGGAAGTAGTGGTATTTATAGAGTTTTAAAAATAAATTTTATAATGATTTTTATTGCTACGCTGATTTTAATTATCATTAAAAATCCCTATGATCACACACGATACCCAAAAATCACAAAAATGGACATGCAGCTACAGTTCGACGTTACGGTCCCAACGAAACTGGTTTCATCGAATTCCGACCTCGTATGCTCACACAACGTATTTTTAACTATCAAAATACTGACTGTTTCTCACTTTAAAAATCCATAAGGCCACACACTGACTCTAAAAATCACGAAATTGGAAATCTAACAACTATTTGATATTGCGGATCCAACAAAATTAGTTTCGTCGAATTCCGACTTCGTTTGCAAAAGTGGCTATTTTTAAAGCTCTGGATGACCCTTTTAAATATATAAATATATTTAAATATAATTGAATTAAATATTTATAAATAAATATTATCGTATATACTCACAGTGGAATATCATACAACTCAGAAAACCCTATATGGATTTCTAATTTGATATTTCAAATCTGGGTCAACCCAATATTCGATTTATATTGAAATTCCTTTTTAAAATATAAATAATTCCATTATAAATTAAAAAGGAATTCCACAACGACTTTTCTAAAATTTGATTTGGACGTAAATCAAAATCTACACGACAAAATCCCGATTTTTCTCTTCCACTAGAAAGATATACTCCACCAGCTCCACACGTTTCTTGTTTCACAGAAATCCGGCTTAAAACGAATCCTGTACATTCAGTTGAAGTTCAAATTGCCAATTAGCGAACTGCCGCGCCATTTCAAGCTCGATTTTAATTATAATATAATTATACGTTCAAACTGTCGTTTATATAATATATTCGTTATTCAAATTCAATTCTAAACTGAATTATATATCACAGATGATCCAGTTCACAACATATTGCCATTTCAGCCAATTCTAATTATTTCAGAATTAAATATATTATTTAATTTATTATTTTAATTAAATATTCACTATTATTTAATTCTACGACCATTTAATTCACTAAACCACCATTTATACAATTAAATAAATTAATTATAATACCTCTGCCAATGTGAGTCATTACAATCTTCCCCACTTAAAATAATTTCATCCTCGAAATTGCTAAGTTAGAAAACAAAGCCTATTACTGGTTAGAACTTATTTGTTCACTTTTTAAATCCATTTTTCAACTGGACCAATTTAAATCCAATTAAATTATTAATTAATTCTTATCAACGAAAATTTTCAAAAATCTTGAAAATTTTCTAACGCCTTAACCTTTTGAAAAATTTCGCCAGCACCTCCTTTGTACTGGTCAATCGGTCAAACTACCACTCGCCTCTCTGGGCCATCTCCATCCAAAAGAAAATCAAACAGCCAAGCGGCTTGCCAAATCGGCTCATAAGTTTTATATCCAATAGAAATATAAACTTGTACCTTTTGTCGGCATATTATTATATCCTTTCCACCTGTTATCAATTCAGCGGATACAAGGGGCATCCAAATCAAATCCTAATCTGCTTTTATCCACAACACAACCATTCGCTTATATCCGAGCCAAATATCATTTCAACTCGAGTTTCTTCTCGATTTCCAACTCTTAACTTGATTATCACATTACACTTCAAATTTGAATCTCACAATCCAATTTGTCTTGATATCATTCTAATTCAATCTCAGTAACCACTTTACTTGCTTTACTTTAATTCAATTCTGCTTTCACAAATTTCTGTTAAATTTGTTTTTAATTCAAACAGTCTTTTCCCTGGGAGTTTTCAAATAGTTTACTCTTTTCAAAAATCAAAATTTTCTTTTTGAACATGTCACCGAGCCCATAATTTATATTCCATTAGTTAAATCACTTCTCTATTTCTTTATCAATATTTGTTAACCAAATATTTTCAATAGCCATATTGGCCTTTTATGTTATTTGGAAAACATTTCCGAATATCGCCTTCCTTTATTTTCTAAACTTTAGAAAATATAGGCTATTTATAATTGGAAAATATTCCAATTACTTATCTTTCTTCCGATCTCGTTTATTTCTATACTTAGGAAATATTCTTTATTATATTTCCAAGCTTACACTTATTTGGGTTAAAACGGATGTTGTGTAAAACATCGTTACGACAAACCAAATACTATATTCAACTAACTCTTATTCAACACTGATCTTCAAGCCTGAAATCTTACTATTTATTTGTTAATAATGAAATCAATCAAGTTGGGTATGGCTACCTCTCAGACCTTGACTGAATAACATTTATAACGTCAAAACAGATATGACTACTTACTCGAATAATCAATACCATACAACTACTTATTCACTTTTTAAACATGTATACACTTTCTCTTCTATTCTTACCAGATTTTATTCCTATACTTCCTTTTTATTTTACTATTCTATTTCTAAGTTCGTTTCCTTATCGACTTCTATATATATTGATATATAGATTTCTAGTTATCAGATTTTCTTAAAAATATTCTAACTCCTTAAATTCCTGGAAAAATTCGCCATAACCTACTTTGTACTTTGAGCATCGGTATATTTCAAATAGCCTCCCATGGCCCTCACCAATCCAAAAGAAAAAGAAAAAGCCAAGCGGCTAGCCGATACGGCGCATAAAATCTCATATATGAATTAAATACATACCTTTTCGTTGAGCATTCTATTTATATTCTTCATACCTTATCCATACCTATCTCATGTATATTTATACCTGGCCAATCTATTTTAACTATACCTGATCGTTTTAACTCAATTCGTTAATTAATTTGTTAATTAACTCTTTAGTCTATTTCACTTTTATATTTTAACATGACATGTTCAAATATATTTTAACTTGCTTATTACTAATTTGAATCCAAATTTCAAATTTAATTTCTATATTGGATTTCGAATATCCATTTACAAATCCAATTCACGTTTCAAAGTTCAACTTCAAATTCAAAACTCGATTAACTAATTCCTCTTCGACTTAGTTAATTCTATTCAAATTTTATATCACTTCTATTATTCAAGTCTATTTCACTCCTATTATTCAAATCTATTTCACTCCTATTATTCAAATCTATTTCACTTCTATTATTCAAATTATATATATCAAATCCTATTCAAATTCTATATTATAAATCCCATTTGAATTTCTATATTCAAATTCCATATATTCAAATTCTATATTTTTGAATTCCTTTTGAATTCTATATTCAAATTCCATATGAATTTCTATATTCAAATTCTATATCACTTCCATTGAATTTCATATATTCAAACCCCCTTTGAATTTCTATATTCAATTTCTATTTCAATTCCATTGAATTTCATATTCAAACTCCCTTTGAATTTCTATATTCTATTTCAATTCCATTGAATTTCATATATTCAAACTCCCTTTGAATTTCTATATTCTATTTCAATTCCATTGAATTTCATATATTCAAACTCCCTTTGAATTTCTATATTCTATTTCTATTTCAAACTTTCTTTATTCATTCTTTATTATAAATCCCATTTTGAAATTCAACACAACTTGTCTTTCCCAAAACAAATTCAAAACAGTATTTCTGGTAGTAATTCATCACTTACAACACGAAAATGAATACTGATGATGCAGATGTCATCATCAGAATCTATTTTCCAGCGATCGAAGTGAGTTCAATACTATAAAACCATTTTTAAACATTTCCACTTTGAAATTCATTTCAAAGTATAATTCACACTGCTTGTAAAACAATTTAAAATTTCCCAGGATCTTAAATTTCCCTTATTTTTAATCCAAATCCATTTACAAACACTTATCCAATTTTCCAGGATTTTAATTCAATTTCTGATTTAAATTTCAGATTTAACTTATCTGATTTCACGTATTTCACTTATATGAATTTTGATTGGTTATTTGCATAACCATTTCACTTTTTATAATCTTACTCGATTATAATAACAACCAATATATCCAATATATTGTAATCATTTCAATATCAATCTTCTTTATATCAAAATATAGTTTGGGTAAAATCATATCATTTACCCTCTTTTCAAAACACACCATGACGGTTCATCGTACTCGAGTGTTTAGAAACTCCCATCGATACAGTGGATCAAACTGATCGACCAGAACTCGTAAACGACTCAACCAATAAATCTCCACAATATAAAACAAATTTTTATATCAATAACAAATACGTTCACTCGTATATATACACTCAAACTCAATCTAGGGTATTACTAACCCCATCTCTACTGAGTCACGCCACAGAGCCAAGGTAATTCACTTAACTTAAGCTCTGATACCAACTATAATGACCCAGATTTTTAGCGACTTTGGTTATCGACATAAACTCGATGTCGATAACCAAAACATCGAAAAATCGTGGTAATTAATGAAAGAAATTAGAGGGTGAGGATAGATAAGATAGAAACTTAGAATAGAAGAAGAAGAATAAGAACACAATATCAGAGTGACACGAATCTCACAGCGGAACGAATAAATATATTTCATAACATAACTTCGAAATACAAATCTGTACTTGAATATACATATCATTATCAAAGTACAACACTTACAACACAGCGGAAATAACTATAGCTATAATCCTGAAGCCTCCTGCTCCAGCTCTTCAATTGCATTTGTAAATCCCGACTACTTGACTACCCGTACAAATTTAGGCACCCAAGAGTTTAGGGAAAACAAAACAAAATAAACTCCGGGTCAGTCATGGGACTGGTATGAGTAAAACAGTTTAAAAACAGTTCGAACAAGTAAACGATATCTCATAAGACCACGCCGCATAACGGAACGGGTTTTTCCCTTATGAGAATCCAAAATATCTTTATATCAAAAACCTTTTGATATTATAATAATGTCTATCAATCACAGTATGTATAATCATCTAGCAGAAACGCTTTCATCTCACGTTCTACATATATAGTATACAATTAAAACCGCAAGCACGTATTGGGTAATGGATTTCCAACTATAACAAGGTATGGAACCACCTTTCGCTAGTGTACCTCTAGAAAGGAATACACTGGGTTCAACAAGAACATCTAGCAACCCGGCCACACATGACCGACCACTCATTTCGCTTGAGTGTATCGAATGTATATCACCAACGGTTGGGATCAGCAACCGTTTCCCGAATGGGACAGCATCAACAATAGATTTTTAGAAGTAAATGAAACTCTAGATCAGGTGATTATACACCCTACTTCGGTGCGACTGACTTAGCCATGATGCCTGCCTGATTTCTGTCATTTACCGGATGTGAGGCTAGAAGCTACGTTTTATCATCACATCAGATTCAACTTTAAATGTCACATCGTCAAATCCATGAAATCACCAATTGACATCCTCAACCATACATTATGTGTTAGCTAAAAGAAGTTTCCTTCTCCGCTTCCACTCTTGGTACGGTTGGAGAAATCAATATACGTGATCGTCTGGAAATATTCTGTCAGACATCCGTCCATACAAGTCATCAAGGAACAGGATGAACCGAAGGCACTATTCAGTATACAGGATAGCCCTTGCATAACTCCATCTTCAATTTCCTTTGGCATATATGATTCGCAACGCTTATGCCAATACAGAGTGGTTCTTTGAATAATAATCCAACCGGTCTCTCCATATTAACAACGTTAAAATGGTTAAAACTTCGATAGTCTGTGATTTAACCATCAAAGAAAAACAAGTATGCAAACAACGATATTATTTTCCAGATGGAAATTCTATCGATCAAACATCATTCAACATTTATCTCTTTATTTCCATTAATTTACTTATCTCCTGTTTCCCTATATTCAATATTTCCTATTTTCTAAATTTGGAAAATATACGTTATTAACAATGGAAAACATTTCCGGTTCTTGTTTCTTTATTAGAAAACATTTCTAGTTTCTTATTTGGAAAACATTTCCAAAGCTTCTTCATTGGACTTAGACAGATGTTTAAACAAACCATCGTGATGCCAACTTAAACCATTTCCTTTACTGTCGAACCTTAACTATTCCTTAGTTAAAAACGAAGCCAATCAAGTTGGGGTAGAACTACCTCTCAGACCTTAACAGAACAACATTTCTAACCTTGAAATAGGCAAAGTTCACTTTATATTCCTTTTACTAACTTCCTTACTTAACCCTCCTTCGAATAGCTATATTCGATTGACTCTTTTCACTTAACTCTATTCGATTAACCCTTATCAATTAACTCTATTGGACTAACACTATTGGATTAACTCTATTTGACTAACGCTATTGATTTACTCATTTCACTTAACTCCTTTCGAATAAACTATATTCTATAACTCCTTTTACTTTCTTCGAATAAACTATATTCGATTAACTCCTTTTTACCTTAACTCTAATCGATTAACTAACATCGATTAACTCCTTTTACTTTATTCTCTAATCGATTAACTAACATCGATTAACTCCTTTTAACTTTATTCTCTAATTGATTAACTAACATCGATTAACTCCTTTTAACTTTATTCTCTAATCGATTAACTAACATCGATTAACTCCTTTTACTTTATTCTCTAATCGATTAACTAACATCGATTAACTCCTTTTACTTTATTCTCTAATCGATTAACTAACATCGATTAACTCCTTTTAACTTTATTCTCTAATTGATTAACTAACATCGATTAACTCCTTTTAACTTTATTCTCTAATTGATTAACTAACATCGATTAACTCCTTTTAACTTTATTCTCTAATCGATTAACTAACATCGATTAACTCCTTTTACTTTATTCTCTTATCGATTAACTAACATCGATTAACTCCTTTTAACTTTATTCTCTAATCGATTAACTAACATCGATTAACTCCTTTTACTTTATTCTCTAATCGATTAACTAACATCGATTAACTCCTTTTACTTTATTCTCTAATCGATTAACTAACATCGATTAACTCCTTTTAACTTTATTCTCTAATCGATTGACTAACATCGATTAACTCCTTTTCGAATAAACTATTCATTTATAAAGATTTACTTTTAGTAATGGTTCTTCACTTTACAAATGATTTCCTTTTATAAAACTCTATTCGTTTAAAAACATTTTTCCCTTTTATTTACTTTCAAAATATTTCCTTTTATAAAATCTGTTGATTTTATAAAATCCCTTTTATTTCAATATACATTGAAATAATTCCTTTTACATCCCAGGGTCTTTTATGATATTTAAAATATCGAATAACAATGATCAACATCATTCCAACACACATAATCCATAACATATTATATAACACATCATATATCACAATATATGAAAACAGTAAAATAAATGTTGAGGAATCCAATTGGATTCCTCCAACCTGTTTCCCTGCATCATAGATGTTAAACAATATAGATAACATCACTTTCAGTTCCATATGATATATTCTGTTAAACAGAATCAATATAGAAATTCAACTAACTGTCTAGCAGTTCAATCAAACAGTCAGTACACAATCAATCAGCCAATATTTAACAGTTCTAAAAATACAACATGAAATTATAAACTGTTCAAAGTTAGTGAGATTTACTCACATTGGCGCGTTAACCATAAATAATCGGTTTGCGTTCTTTGATTGAGTCGGACAGTTTATTTCGCCGTAAATTGTAACAGACTCCAATTGACTCGCGGTCAGTTCCATTGTGGAGCTCTCGTCCATACAATCCCGTCGGATCTTATTTCGCTGAATTTCGATATCGTATGATAAAGATATCAATTTCCGAAGTTTATACATTGAATTTAAAAAAACATGGATTTAAAATAATTAAATGGGCCTAACCCTCCTCCTTGACAAAGCCCACCCGTCCACTTTAAAGCTCAGCACCCTCACTTCCGTTCTTCCCCAATTCACCAGTGACACTTCGCTTCAGTAATGGCCAAAACCGACTGTCTTTACACCATCCTTCCGAACTCATTTCTCCACTAAGATCAAAACAAATACCACCACTGTCTTTCTCATCAAATCCTCGTCAACTCCATCACCCTTGCTCCCAACTCGAACTACACCTTCCCACTTCCGACGTTGAGGTGCTCCAGGGAGACACCGAACTCCCCAACAACCGAATCACCCCATACTTCATATACAGGTGCAATTTCAACCATTTAAACCAAATCCAACCTCAAAAACCCCCATTGATGCCTCCAATCGAAGTGTATTGGAACCCTAAGTATCACGTTACCTCGCTGGAAAAATTTCCGCGATGCCCACACTGATGTCGAACACGAAACAGACTCTTCCAGGAGGTAGAGGATCCCTTGCTGAACTCGAAAATGTTTGCTTTTGGATTTAAGAGGATTTATTTGATTTTCTTTGTATTTGTTTTTGATTTTCGAAGAGATCGACTTTTTTTGTGAACAAACAAACGCGGCGGAATAAAAGTGTTGACCAAAAGTAAATTGAAATTAGGTTAAGGAAGGAAGTAGTGGTATTTATAGAGTTTTAAAAATAAATTTTATATTGATTTTTATTGCTACGCTGATTTTAATTATCATTAAAAATCCCTATGATCACACACGATACCCAAAAATCACGAAAATGGACATGCAGCTATAGTTAGACGTTACGGTCCCAACGAAACTGGTTTCATCGAATTCCGACCTCGTATGCTCACACAACGTATTTTTAACTATCAAAATACTGATTGTTTCTCACTTTAAAAATCCATACGGCCACACACTGACTCTAAAAATCACGAAACTGGAAATCTAACAGCTATTTGATATTGCGGATCCAACAAAATTAGTTTCGTCAAATTCCGACTTCGTTTGCAAAAGTGGCTATTTTTAAAGCTCTGGATGACCCTTTTAAATATATAAATATATTTAAATATAATTGAATTAAATATTTATAAATAAATATTATCGTATATACTCACAGTGGAATATCATACAGCTCAGAAAACCCTATATGGATTTCTAATTTGATATTTCAAATCTGGGTCAACCCGATATTCGATTTATATTGAAATTCCTTTTTAAAATATAAATAATTCCTTTATAAATTAAAAAGGAATTCCACAGCGACTTTTCTAAAATTTGATTTGGATGTAAATCAAAATGTACACGACGAAATCCCGATTTTTCTCTTCCACTAGAAAGATATACTCCACCAGCTCCACACGTTTCTTGTTTCATAGAAATCCGGCTTAAAACGAATCATGTACATTCAGTTGAAGTTCAAATCGCCAATTAGCGAACTGCCACGCCATTTCAAGCTCGATTTTAATTATAATATAATTATACGTTCAAACTGTCATTTATATAATATATTCGTTATTCAAATTCAATTCTAAACTAAATTATATATCACAGATGATCCAGTTCACAACATATTGCCATTTCAGCCAATTCTGATTATTTCAGAATTAAATATATTATTTAATTTATTATTTTAATTTAATATTCACTATTATTTAATTCTACGACCATTTAATTCACTAAACCACCATTTATACAATTAAATAAATTAATTATAATACCTCTGCCAATGCGGGTCATTACACAGAACTTGTTTTCTGAAGAGTTGCTTCCATTCATGAAGAGAATCCTCTTCTTTAATCAAAGGAAATGGACATATCTTTTTGTGGAAACTATTCGTGAATGATTGCTACTCTTAGACTATTATATAAAAAACTTTATTCATGTTTTATAATAATCTACTCTTTCCAAATTTTTCTGATTTTTCTGATCATCATTCTAATCACTCCAATTACATTCTTTGCAATTAAAAGCTCTCCAATTTCAATGCTTATTGAAGCCGTGAATCATATTAATATCATTTGATTCAACAATTAAATTTTACTTCCTTAAATCTACGCATTCAAAGCATATACTCGAGGATCAGATTATAGGAAGGTTGTACTTAAAATATTGGCTATCCATGTTGATTAGAGAACACAAATCAGAAGTCAAACTCTTGTAATTATTGAAGACCTGTGTGGTTGCTCAGGCGAGAGGCATTCTTGTTGGGGCTCGGGTGTACTGACCTATTCCTCCGGGTTAAGAGAGGGCATTGTTAGTGAATTCCGAAGAGGAGCTTTGTAACACCCCACGTCCATTAATGTCACTCACAAAGGAATGTATTAACTTCTATGGAGCGTTTTAAGTAAGTATAGAACATAAAATCACAACAAGACAGATATAAAGCAGTACTTGGAAATTTAAAACTTTATTTCACTGCAGCGGAAAACACATATGTTTGATTACATCCTCAAAACCATAAACCAAAGTCAAGTACATCATATCCATCTTGATAAAACAAAGTACGTAAACTGAAAGACATAATCCCCAACATCAAAATAGCCATAAATAAAGAGAAACTGAACTTTACTTCAGCGATCCAAGCAATCTTCTAAAAGCAGTCCAAAATCAAGCTCCACTGGTGCTAGTTCCAACCTAAGCACCTTGGGGGGGAAAAGGAAAGAGATGGAAAAGGGGGGTCAGACATAAAGTCTGGCGAGTGCGATAATTCTAACAATATAATTAACAAAGTAACTAGACTAAGGCATAAGTTGGAAAATAAGGAAATGATCATGAACCATTGAGTATGACAGAGTAAACAAGGAAACAAGATGAACAACGATATCGTTAAAGCGCGCCTAACCCACTAAGATAAATTTACTAAACTACACCAACTGTAACGACCCGCCTTTTTGCCCGACTCTCGCCGGTAATTAAACCGACTCAAATCGTTCATAAAGACGAATTGTTATGGGTACTTACATACATTGAACAAAAACAACAGAACTTTTCATTGAATAATTCAATATTACATCAGAGTTACATGAATATCAGAGTTACACATAAATATACAGAGCGGAAGAAATAAAACTCTCAGCGGAAGAACATTATCTGATACAGCGGAAGCTCCAACTCTAGCGTGAACTCTAACTCTGGAAGCGTTCTGAATCTTCTTCAACGATCCATAACTGCAAAACTAAACACTAGCTGCCCGTGTGGAAATTAGTGGGCACCCAGAGTTTAGGAAGGAACAATAAACTCCAGGTCAGTCGTGGGACTGGTGTGAGAACTCAAAACAGTTATCATTTAGGTTTCATTTTAAAGTTGGGTAATTCAACGGACCACGCCGCTAATGCGGAACGGGTTTTACTCCATATGAATTCCCGTGCATAGAAATACGCAATGACTTTCGAAAGATGAAGCTATCATAAGCTCGTCCCATATCACACAATGCAAGCGCACACCAGATGGGCGAGTTTTGTCTTATGATAACCAAACATGATTTCATACGTGAAAATCCTCTTTTAATATTATCATATAGTATGGAAAATAAATTCGCAATTAAATGTATTAACCCTAGACGGCATGAGTGTCCCATACCACTATGTCGCCATATATAAATACAATCAAAATCGCATGGCTCGTATTGGAGATTTGGATTTCCAACTTGATGATTCCTGGCACGAAAGATCAATCAGGGATACAAAACGAAGTGCCTCAACGGCTTTTTCGACCATACGCGGACACCGAATACACATCGTCAGGGCAGATCAACGGTTTTCGACCAGACGCGGCCCCCCGAACATACCCCATCCCCAGTTCACAAGTGGTTTCCCACTGCTGCAGCACTCATCAAATCATATATATATATATATACAGACCAAACCGCCAGTTTCTCATCATCCGGTGTGTGAGGTTTGTCGATGTCATGTCATACACAAAGCTACGCTTCGATAAGCCATGCTTTGATCATCATTAGCTCATATCATACTTGGGTATGCCACATCGTCAATATCTCCACATATCACTGATTCGAATTAATACATATTCTCTAAGAACGTAACTTAGAGACGGAGATATTCAATTGCCACAAATCATATATATATTCACACGAATCAGTGCTACGTGGTCAATTACAATGTCAGACACACCATCCATACAAGTTCGTTCTGGGTCTGAACGAAACACAATCCGAAAATTTCCAAATATACTCAGATCTCCTGCCACCCTCGTATCGGGTGTACGGCCCGATCTGAGATGTCAGCAATCGATCCAAATAATCTGGACATTTCCGGTCTTCATTTATCGATTTCAAATCTTGAATTACTTCATAACGTCGTAATATTACTTGGAATGGTTTTCGGACCTATATCCGATCCCGGACTTTCCAAGTAACAAACGTATCTTAAACAATAGTTACAAATCACACGGGTTTCCCAATTCAAATCTCTTTTCCAAACATTTCCAATTTACTTTGAATTAAATGTTGGATTTAATTCCCCGGAAACCCATTATCCTTAACCCCTTTCAAATTCGACGTTTGTTTCCAACTTCATTTTCAAAACAACTTAATTAATCCGTCGACACTTGAGTAACCAAATCTTTATTTGGATTTGGATTTCCATTTAAACACCTATATTTCAAATATTAGTTCGTATAGAATCAATCGACTTATACTTGATATTGATTCACAAATTCTGGCAACACGATCCGAATCAGGATATGGATATGTTAATATTTCTGATCGTATTTGTCTGCTCCTATAAACCCATATCGAATATCAGACGACCAATTCTATTCAGCTCATCTCAAATTCATATCATATGGAAGAATCAAGTCCTTTCCATAATAATTCATTGTTTGAAGTCTTCAAATTCAAATTACTTCAAATAACGTTAAAGCGTTACTAAAAGCGTTGAGAATTAGTTATTAAATCAAATAAATCCAAATCCCTCCAAATCACTTTTAAATAAAATAAATTCATTCTATTCGATTTCCATTGCGATCGGTGAACTGCACGTATGGCAACCTTTCCAGTTTTTTTTTTTTTTTTTTATTTAAACGTCACTTGAAAATCATGCGATGGAATTTGAAAATTCTTCTTTTACACAAAACTCAAAATCTGTAGAAATCCGTCGTTTTCCGTTTCCCGTCAATTCGATTCAAATGTTCAAGTTACACTTATTTGAAATTAAAAGTCGATACTATCGAACTGTCGCTGTGCGACAAGCTCGATTTACACTATGTGACGTTTATATATATATCGCTCAATTCGCTTTCAAATAAATAAATTTCACGACTTAGTGTTAAAACTAACTTCTGAATCTCTTTCCAAAATATTTTCAAAACCATTATCATGCTATTCAACTCGTTTCACATTGCCGAACGAAATATGAAATTTTATTTTCTCAAATCTCGTTTCATTTCTGATAATCGTTAAGTCTATTCGCATCACAAATCTATATTAAATACGTATTTGAATCATTTCAAATTTTAAACTTTGAAATTTAAATTTTCAAATAATCCTTGAGTAGTGAGAATTATTTCCGCATTACTTTTATTTGAAAATTTATACACTACATGATGCCAATTAATTTAAATTCATAAAACCAATTTCAAAATTCAAAGTTATTTTTTCAATCAAGACAAATATTTTTTACTAAAGTTTTTGCTCATTTTAAATGTTACTACAAAATTCAAATTATTGCTGATTTAAATTTCATAAACCAAACAAGCTTAAATCAGCAATTTAAATTATTCAAAAATCGGTTTCCCTTTATGCGAATATTGTTCATCTCAATTTCCGGCTTCCAGACATCCCAAACTAAATTAAATCAAATTTCCAATCCATTAATAAAATATTCATTTACATGAAAGGAAACTTTGAATCGATCGCCCGTAAGATTTGCAACTAAGGTGCATGTGACTTCACTCAAACAGAACAATTGCAATAACATAACTAAACAACATACACCATCCATTCATCGCAACCACAAAATAAATCAAGTGTGTACGGAGCGTTACTGTCAGTAACGCTCAGTGATTTACGGTGTTTACACAGCATACGCATCATTGATCACTTAGCGACAAACACTCAAACATTTCAAACGTCCACAATCACTGATTTTCCATCAACTATTATAATTATAACTAAATTATAACTAATTATTTTTACCAAAATAAAATAATTGAAGTGGAGTTCTCACCTTACTAGCTTTCCGAAAATCCTTCGCTAATAGATACTGCGTCAACTGGAATCATTCTACGAACGGTCACGTACAAGCTTTCACGGACATTGGCACCGCTATGCGCACTCCGTCTTCTACACAGCTACCCAACTTGTATGTATAAAACTTTTCAACTCATGTGGCAAAAAAAATGGGAGCAGAATAAATTGATTGATCTTTTTTTTTTCCGCTCTTCAAAACAAATGGACTTTTTTTTCATTTTTTTTTTATATATATATATAAAGAGGAGATGCGGATGCAAGTAGGGAAGAAGGCGGACCAGGCTGATGTAAAGATAATATGCCGGAGAGGAAAGGACTGAATGGTTACGGACTAAGATGAAAGCGGAAGTGTTTGAGATGGACCAACATGAGTTGATGGCGGGTGCGAAAGGAAATGGTGAGGCCTATATGCGAAAAAGGTGGAGGTATGCGGTGGTGGACTCTCGGTGACATGCGTGTAGTGGAGGAGGGTAAGTAAATGGTGAGGCGGATGGACATGCAGGTGGCGGTTTCGGCGGTGCATGCATTAAAATGGTGGGCGAGTGGATTTAGGGAAGGAGACCGAATGGTTTAAGGTGAGGGGAGAGAGGAAGGTGTTGAGCGAAGGACAGGGCTAAGCAAGTCTTGCGGAGGGGAGAGGCCGAAAGTAAAAGGAGAGGTGGACGTTGGGGTTGCGGAGGAAGAAGGAATACATGGGCGGTTTTGGTACAATGAGGGACACGCGTCCATATAAGAAAAACAATTCACATGCACTTCTACACATACATTCACACGTGTCCCTCCACTACACTACTCATTCATGCATTATGCCACCTCAAGGACACTTGCTACCTCAAAAGCAAAAGCAAACGATCCATGCTCTTCACCTTTTATGAACACATTCATGCGCCGTGACGAACATTCATGCGTTGCCCCCATATTTCAAGTCCAAATGTAGTGTATTTTTTTTGTTCACTTCCAATTTTTAATTTTTAGAGTTATTAACCGCGAGTTGTACTGAAATAAGACTATCATCGTAAACAACAACACGCTCTGATTTGAAAACAGCAATAAAACCGGTCTGATTGATCAATTTTGTAAAGCGTCTAAAGGACCACATTTATACCCAAACTACGTTGAAAAATTATCTGCTTATTTTTCAAATTAAAAATTACAGAAAAATTCTAAAAATTATTTTAAAACAGCGCGTACAGAAATCGGATGAATATTTTTAATTGATATTTAATTATAATTTATTTTCAAGTCAAACTACTTTTTTAAAATTAAAAATCCATATAAATCTATATATAAAATTGTTTAAATCTTTATCTATTAAATATTTCCTTAAAATAAATCTTCAAATTATAAAATTCATATTATAAAGCATTTATATATATATACAAAATATTACCATCTATAAATATAAAACCATTATGTAAAATTACAAAAAATCATTTTTATACAAAATCTTTAAAATAAGTCTTATACAAAATAAAATTATTTATTTAAACTAATAAAAAGGGAATTTCAAATATTAAATCCTATTAATTCCAGAAATATGTATTCAGAAAATCTCAAAATGTGCTATGGAAATTCATATTTAAATTTAGAAAATTCTGGTTCGTTACATTCTTCCCCCCTTAAGACTTTTCGTCCTCGAAAAGGAAGATAGTAAATTTTAAACTATAAATCAAACTTTTTATATGATTTGGAACAGGTTTTATAAATATGCAAAACAAACAGATTTAAATTAAATAGTGGGACATGCATATCATAGTCAATCCAACATATCATGTCATATCGATCTCTCAAGTTAGCATACAAAACGTATCTAACCTTTCATGAGCACATACTACGCACTTGGGCAGTCAAAAATACAGTCATCAAGGGTGCACCTAGCTATCTGTTACTAGTCCTCAAAACCATACTAGCCCAAAACAACTCAGTGCATCTGGTACTTAAGATAACATATAAACACTATATACAAGGTCCAGACTCATCGCAACTAAACATCAGTTGCATCTGATCCATCATCTGGTGGATCGGTCAAGCCAATCTCCTCGGGTTCTTCATCAGCTAACGGCTCTTCATCGTCTGCCATGAAGCCATCATCATCTACTCCCACGATAAATTTATCGTGCTCATTACCCATAAATCCATCTTCATCAGCCTCATCCAAGGGCTGGTCTATATACTCCATTTCTCATCAAACTCATCATCTCCCATCTCTGGAAGTGGGTCATCCTCGAATGTAGATTATTCGAAACCACCCTCATCTGCTACAACATCATTATCGTCCATTACGATATCATCATCATATTGGGATTTCTCACATCCTCTACACCATCATCAAATCCATCATTTCCCGCCTCTAGGAGTGGGTCGTCCTCAGCTATAACTGCTGGTTATCCCATTTCATGCATCAACATTTCTAACTGCTCAACAAATACAGGATCTATAGGCCAATTAATGTCCTCTGGTGCGACCTGCACTAGTTCGGCACCCTTTTTTCTCTTTCTCTTCAAACATAACTCATTTTAACCATACTATAAGGCTTTATTCATTCTTATTCAAATATATCATCACGCTTTCGCTGCGCACTCTAATTTAGTACGTGCATGTTTCAAACCATCATTATTCAACATTAGAATAAGTTTCAAAATATTTAGAACCAATTCTTAAAATTTCATCTTTCAAAATCCATTTTCCCTGCATAATTATATTATATATCAAATACTTCTGAATTTCTATGCAAAACTTATTTGTTTAAGTTCCGTTAACATAATATCTTGAATAAATCAAAGTTATTAGTTTGACACAAAAGGGTATAATGGCCTAAATCAAAACACGCCTAAATCAAAAGATGAACTACTCAAGATCAAATAAGTGGTGTCCAAATTCTAAACAGGATCAAGACAAGAAAGTCAAGTGCACCCAAGGATACGAGTGTAAGCAATTGAAAACGATGATTCAAGTCAAGGTATCCGACTAAGCTTAAGAAAAAGGGATGAACGACGCTACTCAACGGTTCGAATTAAACGATGGAACTAACTTAGGCCAAGATAGAGAAGTCAAGCACATACAGTTCCCATTGAGGAAAAATTGGTTTCCTTCCCCACATAGATATTTATTACAAATTTTAAATCATCTTTTTAACCAAATTCTTAACTTAAGTCCAAAATCACTCTCAAATTTTTTGAGGGAGTTTGGTAGCCGAAATATATTTCCGAGAAAATAGTTTAACTTGCATTTTAGTGTTTACAATTCATACTAGGTATAGGTTCGAATATATTTATTTAGCACTCATTTACATGTGTAAGCATGATATCTTATTACTTTTATATTCAAACCTTGGTTAGAATTTGATCAATTCCTTCTATTCAAACTGAGTAATGTTCACATACATGATTAGTGAATAAACTTACTTACATGCATTACCAAAAATTCATTCTCAGTTCTTTAAGTGAGATTTACTTCTATAATTAGTATGTTATCTAGGTTAAGTATGTTTTTATCTTATCTATCTTATATTAATCCTTTTAATATTTCTAATCATATCGAAACCATTTAAGTATTTCTCGACGTCTTAACCGGAATCATATAGTCATCCCACTTTTGAAACTCGAAAATAAGCACTGATGGTGCCATGGTCATCAGTAGAATCATCCTCGAGCGACTAGAATGTGATTCTATATCTAGCTAGTATATACTGGACTTCGTATATACGTTGATCAGACGTATATTCAAAATCCTTACATACTCGATAGTCTAATCATGACGTCGAATAAAACACTCGAAATCCTTATTTCAAATTATATTTCAAATAATCATCATTTCAAAATGATTTACTTGTTCAAAAATACCTTATATAGGTTTCAAAAATATACGCTCTCTCGTCATAATATTCCGAGATCTCATTCTAGGGTATTTCTAACCCTATCTCTAATGAGATAATATAACTCTGAGGAGTCCTATTCCTTTGTCCAAATATGTACGTACCCAATAGCTTTGTATAACCAAAGCTCTGATACCAACTGTAACGACCCGCCTTTTTGCCCGACTCTCGCCGGTAATTAAACCGACTCAAATCGTTCATAAAGACGAATTGTTATGGGTACTTACATACATTGAACAAAAACAACAGAACTTTTCATTGAATAATTCAATATTACATCAGAGTTACATGAATATCAGAGTTACACATAAATATACAGAGCGGAAGAAATAAAACTCTCAGCGGAAGAACATTATCTGATACAGCGGAAGCTCCAACTCTAGCGTGAACTCTAACTCTGGAAGCGTTCTGAATCTTCTTCAACGATCCATAACTGCAAAACTAAACACTAGCTGCCCGTGTGGAAATTAGTGGGCACCCAGAGTTTAGGAAGGAACAATAAACTCCAGGTCAGTCGTGGGACTGGTGTGAGAACTCAAAACAGTTATCATTTAGGTTTCATTTTAAAGTTGGGTAATTCAACGGACCACGCCGCTAATGCGGAACGGGTTTTACTCCATATGAATTCCCGTGCATAGAAATACGCAATGACTTTCGAAAGATGAAGCTATCATAAGCTCGTCCCATATCACACAATGCAAGCGCACACCAGATGGGCGAGTTTTGTCTTATGATAACCAAACATGATTTCATACGTGAAAATCCTCTTTTAATATTATCATATAGTGTGGAAAATAAATTCGCAATTAAATGTATTAACCCTAGACGGCATGAGTGTCCCATACCACTATGTCGCCATATATAAATACAATCAAAATCGCATGGCTCGTATTGGAGATTTGGATTTCCAACTTGATGATTCCTGGCACGAAAGATCAATCAGGGATACAAAACGAAGTGCCTCAACGGCTTTTTCGACCATACGCGGACACCGAATACACATCGTCAGGGCAGATCAACGGTTTTCGACCAGACGCGGCCCCCCGAACATACCCCATCCCCAGTTCACAAGTGGTTTCCCACTGCTGCAGCACTCATCAAATCATATATATATATATATATACAGACCAAACCGCCAGTTTCTCATCATCCGGTGTGTGAGGTTTGTCGATGTCACGTCATACACAAAGCTACGCTTCGATAAGCCATGCTTTGATCATCATTAGCTCATATCATACTTGGGTATGCCACATCGTCAATATCTCCACATATCACTGATTCGAATTAATACATATTCTCTAAGAACGTAACTTAGAGACGGAGATATTCAATTGCCACAAATCATATATATATTCACACGAATCAGTGCTACATGGTCAATTACAATGTCAGACACACCATCCATACAAGTTCGTTCTGGGTCTGAACGAAACACAATCCGAAAATTTCCAAATATACTCAGATCTCCTGCCACCCTCGTATCGGGTGTACGGCCCGATCTGAGATGTCAGCAATCGATCCAAATAATCTGGACATTTCCGGTCTTCATTTATCGATTTCAAATCTTGAATTACTTCATAACGTCGTAATATTACTTGGAATGGTTTTCGGACCTATATCCGATCCCGGACTTTCCAAGTAACAAACGTATCTTAAACAATAGTTACAAATCACACGGGTTTCCCAATTCAAATCTCTTTTCCAAACATTTCCAATTTACTTTGAATTAAATGTTGGATTTAATTCCCCGGAAACCCATTATCCTTAACCCCTTTCAAATTCGACGTTTGTTTCCAACTTCATTTTCAAAACAACTTAATTAATCCGTCGACACTTGAGTAACCAAATCTTTATTTGGATTTGGATTTCCATTTAAACACCTATATTTCAAATATTAGTTCGTATAGAATCAATCGACTTATACTTGATATTGATTCACAAATTCAGGCAACACGATCCGAATCAGGATATGGATATGTTAATATTTCTGATCGTATTTGTCTGCTCCTATAAACCCATACCGAATATCAGACGACCAATTCTATTCAGCTCATCTCAAATTCATATCATATGGAAGAATCAAGTCCTTTCCATAATAATTCATTGTTTGAAGTCTTCAAATTCAAATTACTTCAAATAACGTTAAAGCGTTACTGAAAGCGTTGAGAATTAGTTATTAAATCAAATAAATCCAAATCCCTCCAAATCACTTTTAAATAAAATAAATTCATTCTATTCGATTTCCATTGCGATCGGTGAACTGCACGTATGGCAACCTTTCCAGTTTTTTTTTTTTTTTTTAATTTAAACGTCACTTGAAAATCATGCGATGGAATTTGAAAATTCTTCTTTTACACAAAACTCAAAATCTGTAGAAATCCGTCGTTTTCCGTTTCCCGTCAATTCGATTCAAATGTTCAAGTTACACTTATTTGAAATTAAAAGTCGATACTATCGAACTGTCGCTGTGCGACAAGCTCGATTTACACTATGTGACGTTTATATATATATCGTTCAATTCGCTTTCAAATAAATAAATTTCACGACTTAGTGTTAAAACTAACTTCTGAATCTCTTTCCAAAATATTTTCAAAACCATTATCATGCTATCCAACTCGTTTCACATTGCCGAACGAAATATGAAATTTTATTTTCTCAAATCTCGTTTCATTTCCGATAATCGTTAAGTCTATTCGCATCACAAATCTATATTAAATACGTATTTGAATCATTTCAAATTTTAAACTTTGAAATTTAAATTTTCAAATAATCCTTGAGTAGTGAGAATTATTTCCGCATTACTTTTATTTGAAAATTTATACACTACATGATGCCAATTAATTTAAATTCATAAAACCAATTTCAAAATTCAAAGTTATTTTTTCAATCAAGACAAATATTTTTTACTAAAGTTTTTGCTCATTTTAAATGTTACTACAAAATTCAAATTATTGCTGATTTAAATTTCATAAACCAAACAAGCTTAAATCAGCAATTTAAATTATTCAAAAATCGGTTTCCCTTTATGCGAATATTGTTCATCTCAATTTCCGGCTTCCAGACATCCCAAACTAAATTAAATCAAATTTCCAATCCATTAATAAAATATTCATTTACATGAAAGGAAACTTTGAATCGATCGCCCGTAAGATTTGCAACTAAGGTGCATGTGACTTCACTCAAACAGAACAATTGCAATAACATAACTAAACAACATACACCATCCATTCATCGCAACCACAAAATAAATCAAGTGTGTACGGAGCGTTACTGTCAGTAACGCTCAGTGATTTACGGTGTTTACACAGCATACGCATCATTGATCACTTAGCGACAAACACTCAAACATTTCAAACGTCCACAATCACTGATTTTCCATCAACTATTATAATTATAATTATAACTAAATTATAACTAATTATTTTTACCAAAATAAAATAATTGAAGTGGAGTTCTCACCTTACTAGCTTTCCGAAAATCCTTCGCTAATAGATACTGCGTCAACTGGAATCATTCTACGAACGGTCACGTACAAGCTTTCACGGACATTGGCACCGCTATGCGCACTCCGTCTTCTACACAGCTACCCAACTTGTATGTATAAAACTTTTCAACTCATGTGGCAAAAAAAATGGGAGCGGAATAAATTGATTGATCTTTTTTTTTTCCGCTCTTCAAAACAAATGGACTTTTTTTTTCATTTTTTTTATATATATATATATAAAGAGGAGATGCGGATGCAAGTAGGGAAGAAGGCGGACCAGGCTGATGTAAAGATAATATGCCGGAGAGGAAAGGACTGAATGGTTACGGACTAAGATGAAAGCGGAAGTGTTTGAGATGGACCAACATGAGTTGATGGCGGGTGCGAAAGGAAATGGTGAGGCCTATATGCGAAAAAGGTGGAGGTATGCGGTGGTGGACTCTCGGTGACATGCGTGTAGTGGAGGAGGGTAAGTAAATGGTGAGGCGGATGGACATGCAGGTGGCGGTTTCGGCGGTGCATGCATTAAAATGGTGGGCGAGTGGATTTAGGGAAGGAGACCGAATGGTTTAAGGTGAGGGGAGAGAGGAAGGTGTTGAGCGAAGGACAGGGCGAAGCAAGTCTTGCGGAGGGGAGAGGCCGAAAGTAAAAGGAGAGGTGGACGTTGGGGTTGCGGAGGAAGGAATACATGGGCGGTTTTGGTACAATGAGGGACACACGTCCATATAAGAAAAACAATTCACATGCACTTCTACACATACATTCACACGTGTCCCTCCACTACACTACTCATTCATGCATTATGCCACCTCAAGGACACTTGCTACCTCAAAAGCAAAAGCAAACGATCCATGCTCTTCACCTTTTATGAACACATTCATGCGCCGTGACGAACATTCATGCGTTGCCCCCATATTTCAAGTCCAAATGTAGTGTATTTTTTTTGTTCACTTCCAATTTTTAATTTTTAGAGTTATTAACCGCGAGTTGTACTGAAATAAGACTATCATCGTAAACAACAACACGCTCTGATTTGAAAACAGCAATAAAACCGGTCTGATTGATCAATTTTGTAAAGTGTCTAAAGGACCACATGTATACCCAAAATACGTTGAAAAATTATCTGCTTATTTTTCAAATTAAAAATTACAGAAAAATTCTAAAAATTATTTTAAAACAGCGCGTACAGAAATCGGATGAATATTTTTAATTGATATTTAATTATAATTTATTTTCAAGTCAAACTACTTTTTTAAAATTAAAAATCCATATAAATCTATATATAAAATTGTTTAAATCTTTATCTATTAAATATTTCCTTAAAATAAATCTTCAAATTATAAAATTCATATTATAAAGCATTTATATATATATACAAAATATTACCATCTATAAATATAAAACCATTATGTAAAATTACAAAAAATCATTTTTATACAAAATCTTTAAAATAAGTCTTATACAAAATAAAATTATTTATTTAAACTAATAAAAAGGGAATTTCAAATATTAAATCCTATTAATTCCAGAAATATGTATTCAGAAAATCTCAAAATGTGCTATGGAAATTCATATTTAAATTTAGAAAATTCTGGTTCATTACACCAACACTATAGGATAATTGCTATACTGCACCGCCACTAGTATACTGCACCACCACTAGTCACCCTAAGGTTGATCCCTCCTACAGACTTAATAATGATATTGGTAGTTCCGTGCACCCCTAGCTGCCTTCATAGGTGTCGTCTGCCCCTATCTCCACTAGGTGTACCCACTACCCCCAAGCGATTGGCTCCCTAACTCGTAGATACCCATGTTGGCCCCACAGTGGGGTGTATCACTCCCCAAAAGTGGAAACCCGATACCACTAAGAATGCACGGCTTATACCTACACGATGCAACAACGTCTTACCTACCAGCCCGGGTCCACACACACATATGAACCCATTGGACTTGCGTTGCCACCGCTAACCCGGTTTGGCCTCTTACAGTCAAGCACAGTATGTGTGTCCCGTCCTCGACTTGGGTCGAGCCCCTAAAGATACGTATGGGTTACTGGTTGAAACGGGCCCCCATTACTTGAAACAAGCTATCCACCTAAGCTGGGTCCCCTCTAGTACATCCCACTTAACCCACTTCTTATTCATGTTTCAATTTTGGTTAAGTGTTTCTAATCGTATTTCCAAATGCCACCCAAGGCACCCACTAGATTCCACATGCCACCCAAGGCACCCACTTAACCCCCTCATGTCCCACTACATGCTTATCTGGTTAAGTGTTTCTTAATTCATTAAGACTGTAACCTCATAAAGACCTCTCACATTAGGCTGACATTTGTGGCAGCTAGATTTGCCGGGCGGGTCCTGGCAGTCTTACACCACAAAAGAGCCTAACCTCGTGTCTTTACAACTGTTACGTATTTAGTTTGTGCCTAAGACCTCTCACATTAGACTGGCATTTGTGGCAGCTGGATTTGTCGGGCGGGTCCGGGCAGTCTTACACCACAAAAGAGCCTAACCTCGTGTCTTAGACGATTAATTACTCCTAATTAATCATTCCCCAAATTTGAATTACTTTCCCTATTCAAATTATCAATCAATTAACGATGTCCATAATTGACTCAATTAAGTCCATCCATTTATGGTATGTAAAATCATACCAATTTTCACCACAATTATATTTTATGCCTTTTAAGGCATTTATGCCAATTAAATATTTTTAATATTATCCCCTTTTACCCCACGTAGTACGTTTGTTCGTTTAACGTAAAAATATACGTTAGACTCGAATAGTCTAACTCATAAAATAAAAGAAAACATCACAAATCTAACATAGGGGTGAACTTGCATATGTGAATGATGTTCTACATCTAAAACTTACATAGGCCAAAGTTACAACTTGCATAAACAACATATGTCATAGAATCAAATCTAAAGGTGTGAACTTGATGAGATAATGGCCACAAACTTGCATAAACATCATATGTCATGGATCCAAATCTAAAGGTGTGAACTTGATGAAATAATGGCCACAAACTTGCATAAATAACATATGTCATAATTCTATATTTGCATAGGTAATAATCCTAAACTTGCATAACATGATTCATATCCAACTCATAAACTTACATATGTGATTCATACATCGCAACAATGGTGTAGACATGTAAAGTAGCATATGTCATAGCCTAACTTTCAATTAAATTCTCACATAAACTAGGTGCCATAGCCATGTAAGGTCACATATAATTCTACCCAAACTTGTGTATGGTTCATGTTTGAATCAACATTTGAATCAACATCTAAACTTTCCTATATATGATTTATCATATGAATCAATATAACAAACTAGCATAAGAAACATGATAATTCAACTAGACATAAGCCAATCATAGGATTATAACATGGGTGATAGCATCATAACTTTACATCGTAGATGATAGCATCATAACATAATATCATAGAAATTACAACATAATTACAACATGAAATCAACAATTCATATCACATCCAAATTATCCGCATTATAACTCAATCCAATTCATTTATTAATTATCTTGTTAAAACTATCGAACTCGCAACTCAAAAGCAGTCTTGAGTTCTGAATTCTGATTTTTGGAGTTGAATTAGCGCTCCTTTGATGAAGATTCGTTGTTAGAGTTGAAAAGGATTGAATTTGATTTGCTTTCTTCCTCTCTAATCGGTGGCGGCTATGTTGAGTTGAAAGGTGACGGCATGGGGGCCATGAATCCAATTTTATTTTGATTTTAGGGTTTGGGTCTATATGTGTTTTTATAGAGTTTAGGATTAGTTTAAGCCGTCCGATCAACCCAGAATTAATCCCAGCCAATCAGAGCAGTTCAGAAACCCTAATGAGTCAGCATCTAGTCACAAACAGGTCATCATTCAAATCCTCCCGGGGGGGCAGGTCGACCCCCAGGTCGACACTATGGTCGACCTGGTCAGGGTAGGTCGACCCCCACTTCGACACTATGGTCGACCTGGCCCTGGCGGGAATTTTCCCGCCTAGCCTGTTTGACTCTGAATTTTTGAAATTTGAAATCTGTTTTGAATTTTCTGAAACTTCCGATCGCCATAACTTCTTCATACGAAGTCCAATTCACGCAAACTCGGACTCTATCTCGACCATAATTCCGAGACGAACACAATGGCGCAACCCGTTTCCCTTAATTCTCACGTCTGAGATTAATTATTCTTTAATTTAGTTAATTTGATTATTCAAAAATCCGGGGTGTTACATTCTCCCCTCCTTAAAGGATTTCGCCCCCGAAATCAATAAGTTAAGGAGCATGCATATCCTAAGATCCAAACAACCATCTACTCAACCATCAAACACGGGCATCCATTGTCCTTATAAAATTTCTAATGCTGTATGAACATATGCAAGAAGTGTGTGTATATGTTCCTTATCTAATGCAAAATCAGGCGGTCTACTGATTCAGTTGACCTCCTTAATGCAAACCATGATAGTGCCATGCATCCATTATGTATGCGAAACAACCCTATCTATACATATTATTTCTATATGTGTGCACAACCATTCACCAAAATGCAACATCCATATGATGGTACAACCATTATACATCCATTTCTTAAATATGTACACACATTTAAATGCAATATGCGATATGAAGAGACTGCGCCGATCTAGTGTCTAAAGTGTGTGTATATGCATCCACGAGCAACCACTAGCAAACACTTGCATCCACTTGCATCCATCATACATAACATGCCTCAAACACATGTTTCAACCATAGGACTACCCTATCTAAAAGGTCAAAGATACTAGCGAGAGGACACACTAAAGATAAGATAAGATAAGCACAAGATAAGCGATAAAGGAGAAATTAAAAGACATACCCTCGAAAAGAAAAGGGTATAATGAATGCATCTTCGCTTCCGTCTCCCAAGTAGCGTTGCTCTCATCATCTCCCCATTGCACTTTGACTAGTTTGACCTCTTGATTCCTCAACTTCTTAATCTCCGACACAAGAATGCGCGTAGGAGCTCGTCGAATCGTCGCATCACGCTCCATCTCCACCTCTCTAAGCAAGCTCGGCTCTACCACTTCCGCGGTCTCGTGCAAGCACTTCCTAAAATGTGATACATGGAATACGTCGTGTACACCACTAAGTCTCTCGGGCAACTTCACTCTATACGCCATCTGCCCAATCCTTTCCTTAATAGGAAACGGTCCTACGAACCTTGGTGCTAACTTCCCAATGGATCCAAAGCGAACGACGTTCCGTAATGGAGACACCTTGACAAAGACCATGTCCCCGACATCAAACTCAAGATCTGACCTCCTCTTATCTGCATAAGATTTCTGTCTATCTTGCGCCGTCTTCATCCTCCTTCGAATCAAATCGATCTTCTCTGAAGTCTCTCTAATCATATCGAGTCCAAGCAAGATCTTATCCGTAGATTCCCACCAACATGTAGGTGAACGACACGGCCGTCCATAAAAAGCTTCGAACGGTGCCATGCCAATGCTAGACCGAAAGCTATTATTATATGCGAACTCTACCAACGAAAGATGTTCCTCCCATGTACCTCTGAAATCTAAGACACATAATCTCAATAGGTCCTCTAGAATACGATTCACCCTCTCGATCTGGCTGTCCGTCTGAGGATGATATGCGGTGCTCAAACATAGCTGAGTCCCTACCGCCTCTTGCAAGCTTTTCCTAAATTCGCTAGTGAAAATAGGATCGCGATCGCTCACTATGCTAGAAGGAACACCGTGCAAACGAACTATTTCTCGAATGTATACGGAGGCTAACCATGGACCAGTCCTCTTACTCTTCACGGGAATGAAATGGGCGCTCTTAGTAAGTCTGTCTACCACGACCCAAATCCCCGTATTACCCTTCCTCGATCTTGGTAATCCGTCAACAAAGTCCATCGAAACACTTTCCCACTTCCATTGTGGGACCTCCAATGGGTGAAGCAATCCACCGGGCTTCTTTTGCTCCTCTTTTACTTGTTGGCACACCAAGCACCTAGCGACATGCTCAGCCACATCTTTCTTCATGCCGGCCCAAAAGTAAACTCGTCTTATGTCCATGTACATCTTGTCCCCGCCGGGATGAATGGTCATCTTTGAACGATGGGCATCATCAAGAATGGTCTTCCTCAGATTCTCGTCCCGTGGTACATAAAGCCTACCGTCCCTACGCAACCAACCCTTATCATCTAGGGTATACCTACGGAGATAGCTCGATGACTCCCCTCCTTTGAGCTTTTCTACTAACTCAACCAATTGTGGGTCGTCTCGCTGTGCCTCGCCAATCCATCCCAAAAGCGTAGGTCTGACCTCTAAGGATGCTAGCAAACCAGGTACGAAGTCAATGGAAGGTGTGAAGTCAAACGTAGAGATGAACTCTAAACTTCGCCGCTCAACAAACAACGGACTTAAGGATAATCTTTTTCTACTTAAGGCATCTGCTACCACGTTACCCTTGCCAGGGGTATATGCTATCTCAAAGTCGTAGGATGCTATGAACTCCATCCACATTTTCTGCCTTAAGTTCAAGTCCTTCTGAGAGAACAAATATTTTAGCGATTTGTGGTCAGTGAATAATTCAAATTTTTCGCCAAGAAGATAATGACGGCAAGACTTAAGCGCAAAAACGATAGCGGCCAACTCTAGGTCATGAGTAGGGTAATTTCTTTCATGCACTCTCAACTGCCTTCCACCATAGGCTATTACCCTTCCCTCTTGCATTAAGACTGCGCCTAGTCTTGTCCCACAAGCGTCGGTATAAACGGTAAATGGCTTACTCCCATCTGGCAACACTAAGACTGGGGCTGTGGTCAAAGCTATCTTTAAACGTTGGAACGCATCATCACAATCTACGTCCCATGTGGAAACTAAGTTCTTCTTCGTCAAGCGTGTTAATGGAGCTGATATTTTTGCGAAGTCTTTGATAAACTTCCTATAGTAGCCATCCAACCCTAAGAAACTTCTCACCTCGGTAGCATTTTTAGGAACCTTCCAATCTTGGATGGCCACTGCCTTCGCGGGATCCACGGCTATCCCTTGTTTGGAAACCACGTGCCCTAAGAATCGCACTTCCTTTCCCCAAAAGTGACATTTAGAAAATTTAGCTTTAAGGCTATACGCTCGAAGAGTCTCCAACACTTTCCTAAGATGTAGGGCATGCTCTTCCTCGCTTTTAGAAAAGATCAAGATGTCATCTACAAAGACTACCACAGATTTATTAAGGTACTCCCTAAACACCCTACTCATCAAATCAACAAAGTATGCGGGAGCGTTTGTCAAACCGAAGGGCATCACCAGCCACTCGAAGAAACCGTCTGGAGTCCTAAAGGCAGTCTTGTCTATGCTATCCTCAGCCACTCTCAATTGATGAAAACAGTGGCTAAGTCCAACTGCGAAAACACTGAGGCGCCAACTAACTGATCGAAGAGATCGTCAATCCTCGGTAGTGGGTGTCTATTCTTCTTAGTAAGCTTATTAAGTTCTCTATAGTCCACACAAAGTCTAAGGGACCCATCCGCCTTCGTGGCAAACACTACTGGAGCACCCCACTCCGATATACTACGTCTGATGAACCCCTTCTCAAGCAATTCTTTCACTTGCTTACGGAGTTCTCTTCTCTCTCTTGGGGCCATGTGGCGCACTGGCAATGCAACTGGCTTTGCATTGTCCAATAGATATATTCGAAAGTCTATCTCACGTTTTGGGGGTAAACCCCTCACCTTATCGAAGACATCAGCATATTCACGGACTATTGGAACAGAATGTAAATCATCATCAGATGCGTCAAGGGATTCTAGGTAACTAAGCATTACTGGACCTCTAGGGTCACAAGAAATATCAAGGGTCTTTCCGGAATGAGTCAACAATCTAACTACCCTTCTTTCACAATCTAGGATGGCCCCATATCTAGTGAGCCAATCCATACCTAGAATCAAGCCGTAGCCCATGAAGCCAAGAGCAAAAGCGTTGCACTCAAACTCAACGCCCAATATAATCACTCTCAAATCCCGACAAATCATAGAAAGATGAGCCGAAACACCAATAGGATTTGAGACTACTAAGGGATCAGTAACAAGACTAGTATCTAGGTGCAGTGTTTCAACTAATGATGTAGAGATAAACGAATGCGATGCGCCAGAATCGAATAAAGTACGGACAGGATGATCAAACAGAAAAACTAAACTTTCAACGAAAATTGCTCTACCTCGTTCTTGCAGCAGTGGGACCACGAGAGCCTGAACTTGTCCCCTTGCCTGCCCGGGTGCCATAAGAGCTTGCACCTGTCCTCCCGAGGTAGACCCTGCCCTCTGCCATTTCTTTGGGCAGTCCTTAATAAGATGTCCCGCCTCGCCACAGTGGAAACAACCAGTCTTCTTTTTCTTCCTACAATCTTTGCTTAGATGGCCTGGTGTCCCACAATTAAAGCACTTCTTCTTTCCTTTGCCATTGTTGCCTTTGCCACCATTCTTGTTCTGTTGTTGTTGTTGTGACTTCTTTTGTTCCCCTTTCTTCTCGGGTGCCTTATTAGCATTGGCGCCCTTCTCCTCTTCATGCATGAGTGGCATGTCAACCAACCTCTCAAAGGTAGCCCCCATGGGAATGTGGGTCATAGCTAACCTATGAAGCGACTCGTTTGAACCCTTAACAAATCTTAGAGCCTTCTTTTCTGGAGTATTCACTAAGTCTAAGCCAAACCTTGCCAATTGGTTGAATTTGTTAACGTACACCTTCACCGATAGATTCCCTTGCTTCAGCGCCAAAAATCTTTCCATGTATAGATTCTCTTCAGCCCGTGAGAGAAACTTCGCCTCAAACCTTTGCCTAAAATCTGGCCATGTATTGATTGGGCATCCCCCATTAGTGACCTCCCACCAAAATGAGGCCTCATCCTTCATTATCCAAGCATCTAGCTGGACTTTTCTTCCATCAACCACTTCAAAGATTCTAAACAATTCTTCCACCTCCTTTAGCCAGTTACGACCTTCAACAAATGTCTCTGTCCCGTGAAAAGGTTTTCCACCCATTACTCTAAAGTCCTTACATATCTTTGCAAAATTATCGACACGAGGAGGAGGGGGAGAATTTGCTAGACCTGCGGCGGCGGCCCTAGCCTCAAGATATTGACGAAACCAACCGGGCACATGAACGCCCTCTGGTATCTCAGATGCTTCAGACATGCTGAAACGAAAAGGGAAAGATTCAATGCAAAAGAACCGAGGGAAAGGTATATAGCTCTTGGGGTTATGCTTTCCAAAATATACTTTTCTCTTGAAAATACTTTCCTTAAATCATACTTTTGAAAGTACTTCTGTATAAAAATTGCTTTGAAAAATAGTTTTTCAAAAATTCATATCTGTTCTGGTAACCTTCAGCTCTGATACCACGTGTAACACCCCACGTCCATTAATGTCACTCACAAAGGGAACGCATTAACTTCTATGGAGCATTTTAAGTAAGAATAGAACAGAAAATCACAACAAGACAGATACAAAGCAGTACTTGGAAATTTAAAACTTTATTTCATTGCAGCGGAAAACACATATGTTTGATTACATCCTCAAAACCATAAACCAAAGTCACGTACATCATATCCATCTTGATAAAACAAAGTACATAAACTGAAAGACATAATCCCCAACATCAAAATAGCCATAAATAAAGAGAAGCTGAACTTTACTTCAGTGATCCAAGCAATCTTCTAAAAGAAGTCCAAAATCAAGCTCCACTGGTGCTAGTTCCAACCTGAGCACTTGGGGAGGGGAAAAGGAAAGAGATGGAAAAAGGGGGGTCAGACATAAAGTCTAGCGAGTGCGATAATTCTAACAATATAATTAACAAAGTAACTAGACTAAGGCATAAGTTGGAAAATAAGGAAATGATCATGAACCATTGAGTATGACAGAGTAAACAAGGAAACAAGATGAACAACGATATCGTTAAAGCACACCTAACCCACTAAGATAAATTTACTAAACTACACCAACACTATAGGATAATTGCTATACTGCACCGCCACTAGTATACTGCACCACCACTAGTCACCCTAAGGTTGATCCTACCTACAGACTTAATAATGATATTGGTAGTTCCGTGCACCCCTAGCTGCCTTCATAGGTGTCGTCTGCCCCTATCTCCACTAGGTGTACACACTACCCCCAAGCGATCGGTTCCCTAACTCGTAGATACCCATGCTGGCCCCACAGTGGGGTGTATCACTCCCCAAAAGTGGCAACCCGATGCCACCAAGAATGCACGGCTTATACCTACACGATGCAACAACGTATTACCTACCAGCCCGGGTCCACACACGCATATGAACCCGTTGGACTTGCGTTGCCACCGCTAACCCGGTTTGGCCTCTTACAGTCAAGCCCAGTATGTGTGTCCCGTCCTCGACTTGGGTCGAGCCCACAAAGATACGTATGGGTTACTGGTTGAAACAGGCCCCCATTACTTGACACAAGCTATCCACCTAAGCTTGGTCGCCTCTAGTGCATCCCACTTAACCCACTTCTTATTCATGTTTCAATTTTGGTTAAGCGTTTCTAATCGTATTTCCAAATGCCACCCAAGGCACCCACTAGATTCCACATGCCACCCAAGGCACCCACTTAACCCCCTCATGTCCCACTACATGCTTATCTGGTTAAGTGTTTCTTAATTCATTAAGACCGTAACCTCATAAAGACCTCTCACATTAGGCTGACATTTGTGGCAGCTGGATTTGCCGGGCGGGTCCGGGCAGTCTTACACCACAAAAGAGCCTAACCTCGTGTCTTTACAACTGTTACGTATTTAGTTTGTGCCTAAGACCTCTTACATTAGACTGGCATTTGTGGCAGCTGGATTTGTCGGGCGGGTCCGGGCAGTCTTACACCACAAAAGAGCCTAACCTCGTGTCTTAGACGATTAATTACTCCTAATTAATCATTCCCCAAATTTGAATTACTTTCCCTATTCAAATTATCAATCTATTAACGATGTCCAAAATTGACTCAATTATGTCCATCCATTTATGGTATGTAAAATCATACCAATTTTTACCACAATTATATTTTATGCCTTTTAAGGCATTTATGCCAATTAAATATTTTTAATATTATCCCCTTTTACCCCACGTAGTACGTTTGTTTGTTTAACGTAAAAATATACGTTAGACTCGAATAGTCTAACTCATAAAATAAAAGAAAACATCACAAATCTAACATAGGGGTGAACTTGCATATGTGAATGATGTTCTACATCTAAACTTACATAGGCCAAAGTTACAACTTGCATAAACAACATATGCCATAGAACCTAATCTAAAGGTGTGAACTTGATGAGATAATTGCCACAAACTTGCATAAACATCATATGCCATGGATCCAAATCTAAAGGTGTGAACTTGATGAAATAATGGCCACAAACTTGCATAAATGACATATGTCATAATTCTATATTTGCATAGGTAATAATCCTAAACTTGCATAACATGATTCATATCCAACTCATAAACTTACATATGTGATTCATACATCGCAACAATGGTGTAGACATGTAAAGTAGCATATGTCATAGCCTAACTTTCAATTAAATTCTCACATAAACTAGGTGCCATAGCCATGTAAGGTCACATATAATTCTACCCAAACTTGTGTATGGTTCATGTTTGAATCAACATCTAAACTTTCCTATATATGATTTATCATATGAATCAATATAACAAACTAGCATAAGAAACATGATAATTCAACTAGACATAAGCCAATCATAGGATTATAACATGGGTGATAGCATCATAACTTTAAATCGTAGATGATAGCATCATAACATAATATCATAGAAATTACAACATAATTACAACATGAAATCAACAATTCATATCACATCCAAATTATCCGCATTATAACTCAATCCAGTTCATTTATTAATTATCTTATTAAAACTATCGAACTCACAACTCAAAAGCAGTCTTGAGTTTTGAATTCTGATTTCTGGAGTTGAATTAGCGCTCCTTTGATGAAGATTCGTTGTTAGAGTTGAAAAGGATTGGATTTAATTTGCTTTCTTCCTCTCTAATTGGTGGCGGCTATGCTGAGTTGCTAGGTGACGGCATGGAGACCATGTATCCAATTTTATTTTGATTTTAGGGTTTGGGTCTATAGGTGTTTTTTAGAGTTTAGGATTAGTTTAAGCCGTCCAATCAACCCAGAATTAATCCCAGCTAATCAGTGCAGTTCAGAAACCCTAATGAGTCAGCATCTAGTCACAAACAGGTCATCATTCAAATCTGCCCGGGGGGGCAGGTCGACCCCCAGGTCGACACTATGGTCGACCTGGTCAGGGTAGGTCAACCCCCAGGTCGACACTATGGTCGACCTGGCCCTGGCGGGAATTTTCCCGCCTAGCCTGTTTGACTCTGAATTTTTGAAATTTGAAATCTGTTTTGAATTTTCTGAAAATTCCGATCGCCATAACTTCTTCATACGAAGTCCAATTCACGCAAACTCGGACTCTATCTCAACCAGAATTCCGAGATGAACACAATGGAGCAACCCGTTTCCCTTAATTCTCAAGTCTGAGATTAATTATTCTTTAATTAATTAATTTGATTATTCAAAAATCCGGGGTGTTACAAGCTTCGGGACTGGAAGTAGGGTGGGAAGTCCGAACCAGTATAAAATTCCTAGTGTCTTTTTAACTTACTGTACCGCAATTTATTATTTGTGATATATCATATTAATCTCTATTTATTTGCATAACTATTATAGAATCAACTGGTTAGTATCACATTATATTCCACAATATCCATATAAAAAGATCCTTAAGTCGTATACACCCCGACTTTTCAATTAGTATCAGAGCAAGGCTATCATATAACCATAAAACCGTTGTTTGATAATTAGATAATATGGATAGTAACACTAGCATTAGCAATAACACCGGATATTCTGAAGGCCAATCAATGGCTAGACTACCCTTCTTTAATGACATGAATTATAGTTACTGGGCTAATAGAATGAGAATATACATGCAAGCGAATAGTTACGATGCATGGAATATTAGTCAAAAAGAATATACATCACCTACTACTACATACACTGAATGGTCAAACACTGAGAAAAATGAAGCTCTTGCAAATGCTAAGGCCATGAATATGCTATATTGTGCACTTGATAGAAATGAGTTCAATCGGATTTGTATATGCAACACTGCCTATGAAATCTAGAGAACACTTAAGATTACTCATGAAGGCACTAACAAAGTTAAACAAAGTAAAAAATTTATGCTCAAAAATCAGTTTCAAAATTTTAAGATGAATGGGAACGAATCCATAAATGATATGTATTCATGTTTTCAAAATATTTATCATTCATTATTAGGACTAGGAGAAAAATATTCCGACTTTGACATTGTTTCAAATAATTTAAATTCTTTAACCAATGAATGGGGGAGAAAAGTATTAGCGATCGAAGAAGCTAACGATCTCTCTGCCATGAAACCGGAAGAATTGATCGGTAATCTAATGTCATATGAAGCGAACTTGCAGGCAAAGAAAGCACAGGTACAAGATAAGAAGAATTTAGCTTTCCATTTAGAAAAAGAAGATTCCGATTCAGATGAAGAAGATATAGTATTTGTTGCTAAAAAATTTAGAAACTTTCTAAAATACCGAAAGAGTCAAAGCAAAAACATAAAGAAGAATTCATCAAAAGAACCTGATCCGACTTTAGTGGAATGTTTTAACTGTCACAAGACCGGACACTATCAAAAGAACTCTCCATAGCTAAAGAGAAATCGCAAAAGTGAAAAACCAAAGAAACGAGCTTGTTCAGTCACTTAGAATATTCAGATTCATCTTCTGAAAGTGATAGCGACAACGATAGTGAGCAAGCAAATCTGTGCTTTATGGCTAAAGACAACGATGTAAGTGATTTTACTTTTGACGAACTAGTAGAAATAAACATGGAAATTTTAGAATCTAGAAAAATGTTTAAAAGAAAATTTAAACAAGCTAATGAAGACAAAAACAAAGCCGGATTTGAGAGAGACCTTTTGAAAGATGAAAAAGAAATTTTAGAAGATGAAATTAGAAGATTAAAAGATTCTCTTTCAAATGCAAATTCTCAAATTTCTTTGTTAAGTCGAGAAATAGAAAGTCAAAAGAATAAAAATGATTTATTACTTTCTGAAAATCATGATTTGAACAAAAAAAGTTAAAATTATAGAGTTAGATAATTCTAGTTTAAAAACTAAATTAGAAAATATTTCTAAAAATATAAATAATTTTAACAAGGGTAGAGAGAATTTATCAAAAATTTTAGAAATTTCTCAATCGGTTTTTAATAAAAAAGGACTTGGATATGATAATAAAATAAATTCAAAAAGGAAATCCAGTTTTGAAAATTCTAACAATATACCGAGAATTTCTAGTAGAAAATTAAATACTTCTACTAAGAAAAAATATTCGAAAAATATTAGTGTATGGATTCCTAAAACAAATAATATTCTTATTAGGAATAAATATATTAAAAACTTTTTAGATATGGTTCATCATAATAGTAATTATTTTTTCAAAAAGGAACCTAAGCCCTCTTAGGTTTGGCTTCCTAAGATTTAACCCTTAGGACCCTAACGGAGGAAGTGGGTACTAATGAAATTTTGTGAATTATTTTTTGTAGGTTCCACCTCACAAAAACAGAGGAAACTAGACAGTGGTTGCTCAAAACACATGACAGGAGACAAGAAAATGCCAAAAATATTACTTACTCAAAAGGAGGAACTGTCACATTTGGAGATAATTCCAAAGGATACATCATCGGCAAAGGCGATGTGAGCAATTACAGTATATCTAATTCACCTCTTATTTTGGATGTTTTATTAGTTAAGAATTTAAAACACAATTTATTAAGTATAAGTCAATTCTGTGATAAAGGTTTTAAAATAACATTTTCCGAAAATAAATGTAGTATATTTGATTCAAACCAAAATCTTATTTTCGAAGGAAATCAAGATAAAAATATTTATATTTTAAATATGACAATTAATAATAATCCGAACATGTGTTTATTAGCCAGAGATAATGATCCTTGATTATGGCATAAACAATTTTGTCACATTAACTTTAAATCCATTAACAAATTATCAAAAAATGATCTTGTAAGAGGATTACCCAAAATAAAATTAAAAATTAAAAATTTATGCGATGATTGTCAACTCGGAAAATTAACAAAATCCTCTTTTAAATCTAAAAAAGTTATATCACCTTACAACCACTTGAATTATTACACATGGATTTATTCGGACCAACTAAAGTTCATTCCATAAATCATAGTAGATATGTGTTTGTAATTGTTGATGATTTTTCAAGATATACTCGGACTATGTTTTTGTGAAATAAAAGCGATACTTTTGATATTTTTAAGAATTTTGTCAAGCAAACTCAGAACTTAACTAATTTAAAAATAAAGAATATATGAAGTGATCATGGAGGAGAATTTGAAAATGAGAAATTTGATTTATTTTGTCAAAAGAAAGTTTTTCATTTCTTAGAACTCTGCAACAAAATGGAGTTGTAGAACATAAGAATAGAACTTCACAAGAATGTGCTAGAACATTATTAAACGGAAGTACATTCCCAAAACATTTTTGGGCTGAAGCAGTCGCAATAGCTTGCTATGTTTTGAACCTGTTTCCATTAGACCACTTACTAAAAACACTCCATATGAGCTTTTTACTGGTAGAAAACCAAATATATCTTATTTCAAAATTTTTGGTTCGAAATGGTTTGTTTTAAATACAAAAGATCAGCTTGGAAAATTCGATTCAAAATTGGATGAAGGAATATTCTAAGCTTAGCAAAGCTTATCGTATTTTTAATAAAAGAACCGGTAAAATCGAAGAATCACTTCATGTATCATTTGACGAAAATATTATTCAAAATTCTTTAAATTCAGATACTCTGAAAAATAATCCTTCACGTGATGATGATATTGAAATATACAGAGAAGATGAAAACATTATTCATAATAATATAGAGAATAATGCTACAGAATTGCAAGATAATATCAATAATCAAAATACTCCTGCTAATGAAGTTCGATTTCCACCAAGAATATTAAGAGATCATCCAACTCAAAATATCATTAGAGAAATAACTTCAAACATAAGGACAAGAAGTCAAATTAATTTAGTAATTAATGTAGCCTTTTTATCAAATATCGAACCCAAAAATCCTAAAGAAGCATCAACAGATGAAAACTGGATAATCGCCATGCAAGAAGAACTAAACCAATTTGAATGTAATGAAGTTTGGGAACTAGTTCCAAGACCAAATGATCAAACTGTTAGTGGAACAAAATGGGTTTACAAAAATAAAGCAGATGAATTAGGTAATATCACTAGAAATAAAGCGAGACCTGTTGCACAAGGTTACAATCAAGAAGAAGGCATAGATTATGAATAAACCTTTGCACCAGTTGCACGACTAGAAGCAATTCAAATACTATTAGCATACGCTTGTCATCATAACTTTAATTTATATCAAATGGACGTTAAAAGCGCTTTCTTAAATGACTACATTAAAAAATGAGTATATGTTGAACAATCTCCACTATTTGCTCATGAAAAATATCCAGATCATGTTTATAAACTAAAAAAAGGCATTTTATGGATTGAAACAAGCACCTCGTGCTTGGTATGAACATCTTAAATCATATTTGATAGAATCAGGATTTCAAATTGGAAAGGTTGATCAGACACTTTTTATTAAGAAAGATCATAAATATATTCTAATAGTTCAAGTATATGTAGATGATATTATTTTTGGTTCAACAAATGATTAATTATGTCAAAAATTCTCAAAAATAATGACCAATGAATTGAAATGTCACATATGGGAGAACTTTCTAACTTTTTGGGATTACAAATCAAGCAATTACCAGATGGATTTTTTATCAATCAAGAAAAATATTGTACCAATTTAATAAAATGCTTTGGAATGGAAAACACTTCAAGTAAACCTATACCAATGAGTACATCGACACATTTAGATAAAGATTAAAATGGCAAAAATGTCGATCAAAAGTTATATAGAAGCATGATAGGTTCACTTTTGTATTTAACTGCGAGTAGACCGGATATTATGATGAGTGTTTGCTTATATGCCTGATTTCAAGCTAATCCAAAAGAGTCGCATTTAAGAGCAGTTAAACAAATATTACGATATCTAAGCAGTGCAAAAGACTTTGGACTCTTCTATCCAAAAGAATGTTCCTTTGAATTAGCATCATATAGCGATGTTGACTTTGGAGGATCACGAACAGATCGTAAGAGTACAAGTGGAACATGTCACTTTACTCGTAAATCACTTATATCTTGGTTTAGCAAGAAACAAAACTGTGTTTCATTATCAACATGCAAAGCTGAATACATATCTGCTGCACTAGCTTGTGCTTAGGTATTATATACGTAGCAAGCACTAAAAGATTTTAATGTAAATTTGTCGAATTCTATAATATATTGTGACAATACAAGTGCAATAAATTTATTTAAGAATTCGGTAAACCATTCCAGAACTAAAGACATTGATATCAGACATCATTTCTTGAGAGACAACATTGAAAAACAAACAGTTAATTTAGAATTTGTTAACTCAGAAAATCAAATTGCTGATATCTTCACTAAACCCCTTCTAGAGAGTTTTTTCATTAAACTCCGACGTGAGTTATGGATTGTATCATTTGAAGATCTCTAAAAACGTTTTTCGATTACTTTGTACTTATAATATATTAATCTCTTTATAATCGATGATAAAGGGGGAGAAAAATATCTCTCATGCTATCTATTTTATATACCATTGTTATGTTTCCATGCTATTATATTATTGTATTTCCATATTATTGGAAAACTGTGCTAACACTTGTGAATGCAGGATTTAAATGTTAAGTATATAAAATATATAGACTAACAAATTTGTGCAGAAATTTAGGGGGAGTTATACATTCAGGGGGAGAAAAATCAAAGTGTCGTCATCAATCAAAAAGAGGGAGAATGTTGAATAACAAGATTTTGATCGATAACAACGAATAAAGCTACTATGGGAATCGAATCATAAAGATAAGGTTATATATATATACATTGAGTCGTGTTAGAATTATGTTAAAATCTATCCTCAAGTATACACGAATGTGCTAATCAAGTTTTATATATATAATTTAAAACCTTCAAAAAAAAGGCAGACTGTGCATGAAATTGCCTACCAGTCGACTGGCAGGAAATCCACCAGTCGACTGGTCGAGGAATTTTTGCACATAACGACTAGTTTTAAAAGTTTTATAAAAATAAATTATTTCTACTAGTCAACAGATGATTTTTAACTAGTCGACTGATTCGACCCAGAACTTGTTTTATGAAGAGTTGCTTCCATTCATGAAGAGATTCCTCTTCATTAATCAAAGGAAATGGACATATCTTTTTATGGAAATATTTCATGAATGATTGCTACTATTAGACTATTATATAAACAACTTCAATCATGTTTTATAATAATCTATTCTTTCCGAATTTTACTGATTTTTCTGATCATCATTCTAATCTCTCCATTTACATTCTTTGCAATTAAAAGCTCTCCAATTTCAATACTTTCTAAATTAGGGAACCATATTAATATCATTTGATTCAATAAGTAAATTTTACTTCCTTAAATCTACGCATTCAAAGCATATACTCGAGGATTAGATTATAGGAAGGTTGTATTTAAAATATTGGCTATCCGTGTTGATTTGAGAACACAAATCAGAGGTCAAACTCTTGTAATTATTGAAGACCTGTGCAGTTGCTCAGGCGAGAGGCATCCTTGTTGGGGCTTGGGTGTACTGACCTATTCCTCCGAGTTAAGAGAGGGCGTTGTTAGTGAATTCCAAAGAGGATCTTCGGGACTGGAAGTAGGGCGGGAAGTCCGAACCAGTATAAAATTCCTGATGTCTTTTTAACTTACTTTGTCGCATTTTATTATTTTTGATATATCATATTAATCTCTATTTATTTGCATAAATATTATAGAATCAACTAGTTAGTATCACATTTATATTCCGCAATATCCATATAAAAAGATCTTTAACTCGTATACACACCGACTTTTCAGAAAATTCTTGGGTCGTTACACATAACGCTTGCATCTCACGCTCCACATACATATTATACAATCAAAACCACGGGGGCTTATTGGAGAATGGATTCCAATTATGACAAGGTATGGAACCACCTGTCGATAGTGTATCTCTAGAGGGGAATACACTGGGTTCAACAAGAACATCTTACAACCCGGCCACACATGACCATCCACTCATTTTGCTTGAGTGTGTCGAATGTATATCACTAATGGTTGGGATCAACAATTGTTTCCCGAAAAGGGATAGCATCGATAGATTAAATAAGGAAATGGAATTTCTCTAGATACGTGATTATACACCCTAATGGGAGCTACCCACGTAGCCATGCTGCCTGACGATTTTTGTCATTTCCCAGTTTTCAGGCTTGAGTTTAGAATTTACCTTTAGAATATCTAGTCATCATTTACTTTGAATGTCACATTGTCAGATTCATCAAATCACTAATTGACATTAACAAAAATACTCTGGTCGTTAAGCTAAGATAAGTGCCCTTCTCTGCCACTAACAGATATACATTTGTAAAAATCAACGTACGTGGTTTTTAGGAAATACTCTGTCCGACATTCGTCCATACAAGTCATCCAGGAACAGGATGAACCTGAGGTATTCTCTTACCATATCTTAGGAATCACCCCGTGGATTGGTAGCGAGTAGTCCTTGCAAATCTGTCAATTTCAACCACGACTGAATCATAGCATATCTCTGGGAGCTTAACCAGAGATTATAAGCAACCCTTCTGTTTTATAAAGTCCGCGGTCTTCAACTGCTTCGTCTTGATCAGCATCTGATATCTTTAAATGGTTACGTATTTGCTGGATGGAATGGTTTTCGAATATAAACTCGATCCCGGTCTTTTTGTACCAACAATCGTATAGGCCAGATTTGATAGTTGGTTATTTAACTATCAATTAAACAACCATACAACCATAAAATTAAAACGAGTTCATTGGTTCAGCAATCAACATCACTGGCCCTTTTAATTTAAAATAATTAACGAATAGTTAATTTAAAACTTCTAAAACCTTCCGTACTTTTAAATAGGGTATTCAATTTACATTTCAATCTATTAATCTCCTCAAAATCATTTCAATTAAATATTTATAGGAATATTTAATAAACATATCCTATTTCTATCTTATTATTTCTAACCACTAATTACAACATTATTCAAACATTTATATACCTAAACATTCGTTAGCCTCTGACTGTAAACCGATAAGTGAATAATCCCCTAAGTATCAATCCCGAAGACCGAAATCAACATCAGATTTATACTCAGAAAATCCTTCGACTCAACCAATCTCCAATTAGGTTCTAATTCTTATCTAAACTCCTTATCAATCCATATTAATCCACTTTCCAATTTATTTTACCATTTTCCACTCTTGAAAATCTCATTTCAATTCTATGATTAAGTAACGTTAATTTAGACTTAACGTTTTCGCCTCACACCCTTTTCACAAACTTCGTTTACATCTCTAAGGTTTAATATAAACCCTTTTTATCTTGATCCCTTCTTACTAAATTTAAATATTGAGTGAACCTTATATTTAAGCTATCACATTTTCTTAAATTTTCTTTTATAATTTCCTTTATAAAATCTTGGGTTGAATATAAAACCTGTTCAATCCTTTCAAAATCCAACTAGGTTCCATTACCCACTTTGCAAATCTCGTTTCAATTCCATTAAACTTAATTAAATAAATTCCATTTAAATATTAACCTCATAAATCATTATTAATTAAAATAATAATTTACTTCCTCGCTAACGACCCTTGAAATAGTTAAGTTCTTTATTAACTAGATAAATAGTAAATCTCTTTTTAAAATCTTATTAAATTAAAACAAATATTCATTAATCTATTTCATTAGATTAATTCAAAACAAATCAATCAAATAACCCGTTTCAATTAAATTAGTTGACTTCGTCAACTTATCCCATGATTATCTCATTAATCAACTCCAATTATCCCTTCTTTCAAATTAATTAATAATGTAATTAATTTATATAATCCTATTTAATCATCCCTTGAAAACAATTAATCCAATTCTTAACCATTTCATTAATTTCTACTCGCCTATGTATAAATCTCATTAACATAAGAATTTAATTTGTAAAATTATTTAATAATACTTAAAACTTATATAATAAATAATAAACTTTAATTTCATTTATTAAACTTTTATTTAAATATAATACATTTCTATTTTCCCAATTACAAGTAAATTTTATAACTTCATTCCTATTGATTCGCCTGACAGTAAATCACATTCGTAAACCGGTTTGTTTTTAGGCCAACTGCTGCCAATTACTCAACTAATACTATGTCCATTGGTTAAAACAAAATAAATGTTGAATTTCAAATCGACGATCAATAATCAAATCAATCATCCAATCATAAAAGTTCATAAAATGATAATATGCAAATAAATAATCATTAATATATTTGAGGAATCTAGTTGGATTCCTCCAACCTGTTTTTCACTGCATTCAAATACGTTATCTCAAACAAAATCACATATTTTAATAAACAAATATAATATTCAATAATCAAACAACAACAGCAATCCAAATGTCCACATCTTAATTTAATACGTTTAAATTTTTATAAATGTAACCAACGAGGTAAGTTACCTCATTTGAAAATAATCGTTAACAATAATGATTGGTTTAAATTAAATAAACGAACGCTTAATTTAATTAATTAAGTCAACACAAATAAATATATACTTAGCATCCATCGAACAATTAACAATCATAGCACACAAATATTTAAACCCAACTTATATAAAATATAAGTGGGATAAAACTGAGTGAGTTGAACTCACCTTGCTCTCTATTCATCATTAACGGTTTTTCAGTTAATTCCAAATGTGTCCAAAACAGCTCTAAAATGAAGCATTCAACGGTACAGCTCCAGCGTGACTGATCCCGCTGAATTCTGACAAAAATGAGCATGTTACGGAATTTATACGTATTGGTATAAATTAAATTATCTAAACCTAATTTAATTTTAATTAGCGTTATTTACGTTATTAATATAAAACTTGGCCACGTCTAACTTAATATAAATTATTAACCTAATCTAATTATGCATTACTCAAATAATTAGACATAACTAAATGTGATCAGGCAAATTATATAAATCTTTTCTTTTTTTCCTATAACATTTCTCACCTGCTACTAAGTTAGACTTGCCATGTTAAACTAAGATCTGGCGTAAACAACATACCCTAGTCACGTGTTATAGAATTAGGCTAATATTAAACCAAAATAATATATAATCAAAGCGGGCCTTACTTAAATTAAATAAAACCATGCTTAGCCTCAGGCCCATTTGGAAATACCTAGGTTTAGAATTAAGGTTAGACATAGTAACTAACAATTTCGCATATATAAAGAGAACATACCCGATCTACTGTTTCAATTTCAACTCCCCAACCCATATTTTATTTCCTTTTTCATGCTGCATTTCTTGCCCTTCATCATTGGAAAATACCCTGCCACTATGTTGCTCCTCCCACGTATTCTTCCCACTGCATGCCCCCTTATTTTCGTGTTCACCTCCCCCACTTTCTATAGTAATTCTCTTTTCTTTTCTTTTCTTTCTTTTCTTTTTCTTTCTATATTTAATCTTCCTGCTACTTCCCACTTTGCAGTTCACACAGTACCTCACATCAGCTCGACCCCCGAAACAACTACCTGCCTTCATTAAAATATCGACTCCTCCTCTAAACAAAATGCTCACCCTCGTCACTTTCAACCTTACTGTGTACCTCCCCTTCTTTCGTTCATTCATTCCAGGTTCCCTCACACCTATATGCGCGCATAATTCATCATACCACATGCCAGAGACTAACACCGCCCTCCAACCCTCCTCCTCCTCTGCCGACCTCCACCCTATCTAGCTCCAGAATAGAAACCACCTTGACCTGCTACTGGAAATTCGAACTGCTAACACTTCATCAACTACCCCCTCCTTTCCACTGAAAACTCCGACCATCCATACGTGCTTCCTCCAGTCTCCATCACAGGCATGCACTGTAACACCCCACACCCGCTATAGTCACTCACTAAGGGAATGCCATAGCATCGGTGGAGTATTTTTAGTGAGTATAGAACAGTAAAATTACAACAAGACAGATATAATGTAATACTTGAAAATTTAAAACATCATCTCATAGCAGCGGAAAGTAAAACATGTTTGGTTACATCATAAAACCATAACAAGAGTCAAGTACAAAATATCCATCCTGAATAAAATAAGTACATAATCCCACTACTCATAACAAATAGCCATAACAGAAAAGATAAGATAAGCTGAGCTCTACATCTACGGTCCAAGCTCCAAGAGATAGATAAAGCAAACTGATCAAAGCCCACTAGCACTAGGCCCAACCTGAGGACCTGAAGGAAAAAGATAAAAACAACGGGGGTCAGACATAAGCCTGAGTGAACCCTATCTCCTTAATAATACAATTATTAAAGTAATTAGGGTATGATATGAACTCGGTATGGTATCTTTGGGGATAATGACTACACTAAGTTGCCCACGAACACAGGACGAACTAAGATAACCGTAAAGACACATCTACCCACCCAAGGATAATTACTAACTGCACCACACCAGTCACTCCTACTCAAAGGTTGATCCCACCCAAGGATATCAAAGATAGATATAATCAGTAGTTTCCTGTACCCTAGTTGACTACATAGGTGCCGTCTGCCCCTATCTCTACTAGGTGTACCCCACTACCCCAAGCGATCGGCTCCCTAACGTAGATACCCGTGCTGGTCCCACAGTGGGGTGTATCACTCCCCTAAAGTGGCTACCCAATACTATCAACGGTGCACGGCTTTATATCTACACGATGCAACAACGGCTTATCTACCAGCCCGGGCCCACACACGCATATGAAACCCGTTGGACTTGCGTTGCCACCGCTACCCCGTTTTGGCCTCTTATAATCAAGCCCAATATGCGTGTCCCGTCACTCGACATGGGTCGAGCCCACAAAGATACGTTTGGGATATTGGTTGAAATGGGCCCCCCACAAGCTACTACTTAAGCTTGTCATTTTATCTAGTGCATCCCACTTAACCCCTTTTTATAATCATGCCCCCTTACATGTTAAGGTTTGGTTAAGTCATCCAATTATATTACAATTGCCCCTTAAGGCACCCACTAGATTTTCGCATGCCACCCAAGGCACTTACTTGATTCCCACATGCCACCCAAGGCACTTACTTGATTCCCACATGCCACCCAAGGCACTTACCTGATTTCCCCATGCCACCCAAGGCACTTACTTAACCCTTTAATCATGTTTAGTTACATGTTCCACTTTGGTTAAGTATTCTTATCGTATTTTCTATTGCCACCCAAGGCAACCCACTAGTTTCCTCATGCCACCCAAGGCACCCCCACTAGTTACTATATGCTACCCAAGGCACCCACTTAACCCCTCATGTCCCACTACATGCTAATATGGTTAAGTGTTTCTTAATTAATTAAGACCGTGATCTCCCATAAAGACCTCCCACATTAGACTGGCTGTTATGACCGCCTGGTTAAGCCGGTAGAGTCTGGGCAGTCTTACGTCATAACAGAGTCTAACCTCGTGTCTTTACCTTAATCACGTATTTAATTTATGGCTAAGACCTCTCACATTGGGCTGACATTTGTAGCAACTGGTTAAGCCGGTCGGGTCCGGGCAGTTTTACACTACAAATGAGTCCAACCTCGTGTCTTAGTCGATTAATTACACCTAATTAATCACCCCCATATTAATTATTCCTAATTAATATCAAGTTTTCCATAACATGGGTAGACCTAACTCAATAGGTAAATTCCCATGGGGTAGACCTAACTCAATAGGTAAATTCCCACTTATGGTAATTTATTTTTATGGTATGCTTAATCATACCCAACCATGCTTTAATTAACATATTTACCAACCCCATCGTTTCCCCACGTAAATCGTTCTCATTTCATGACATAATAAAGGGGAAGATCCATCACAACTATCATGGGTTTAGCATACAACTTTGTCATGGGTTAAGAGGATGTCAACTTGCATATATGAGCATATATTAACCCAACTATATTCAACCCAAACTTGCATATTATCAAACATGTGTCTTACATAACATGTTGTATATGAACTTACATATCATCAAACATGTGATTTGCATAACATGTTGCATATGAACTTACATATCATCATACATGTGATTTGCATAACATGTAGAACTTGCATTTTAGCATATACTTAACTTGCATAAGCACTCACATACTTGCATAAGCATTCATATACTTGCATAAGCTTGCATATCATGTTAAACTTGCATTTCAACATATACATAACTTGCGTAAACATTCACATACTTGCATAGGCTTGCATATTATGTTAAACTTGCATTTCAACATATACATAACTTGCATAAACATTCACATACTTGCATAGGCTTGCATATTATGTTAAACTTGCATTTCAACATATACATAACTTGCATAAACATTCACATACTTGCATAGGCTTGCATATTATGTTAAACTTGCATTTCAACATATACATAACTTGCATAAACATTCACATACTTGCATAGGCTTGCATATTATGTTAAACTTGCATTTCAACATATACATAACTTGCATAAACATTCACATACTTGCATAGGCTTGCATATTATGTTAAACTTGCATTTCAACATATACATAACTTGCATAAACATTCATATACTTGCATAAGATGTTAAACATGCATATAAGCATATACATGACTTGCATAAGTACTCACATACTTGCATAACATGTTTGCATAATGGATCCATATTCACTTAGTGTTTTGCATCATAAACATCATGAAACAACTTGCATAAAAATATCATGATTACATATTATGAAACTTGCATGACATAAGGCATATAACTTGCAAAACACATAATATTCACTACATCAAGCTTGCATAAATATATGGATCCACAAACATAGCCATACTTTATCACATCTTATCATAATCAATTCAATAATTGATTATTAAGGGGATAGAAGCTCACCAAAACAAGATTAGCAAGTTAAATGAAGCAAATCCCAATGATTAAGTAGAAGAAGATGTAGATTAGCTTGCAAACCCTCTTAGGATTTTTAGTGGAGGCTCTCCAATTTTCTAAGTGGTGGCATAATGGCCTTAGATCTATTTTTGGTAAGGATAAGGGGGGTATTAGGGTGTATATATAGATTAGTTAGATGTTTTAGGACCATAGGATATACCCTAGAACCAATCCTAGCCTTTAAAGCATGTCTTGGGGAAGAAGTCAAGTGTAGGAACCATTTAGGGCCCAAAAAAAACAGCCCAAAACTCATCCCGGGCCTCAAAACATGAGCAGTTTTCGTTTTTGATTTTTCGTGAAACTTTGACGGGCCATAACTTGGTCATACGGACTCCGATTTACGAAAACTCGGACTCTATTTCGCGTATTTTTCCGAGACGAACGCAATGGCACAGCCCGTTTCCCCTGATTCAGAATATTAAATTTAATTCTGCTCTGATTTATGTTATAACAAGTTATTTAACATACGGGGTGTTACATTCTCCCCTACTTAAAGGATTTCGTCCCCGAAATCTCTAAGTCAAGAAGAACGTATCCTACCAACAAACAACCATCTACTCAACCATCAAACACTGGCATCCATTGTCCTTAAAGTTTCTAATGTTGTATGAACATATGCAAAAAGTGTGTGTATATGTTCCCTATCTAATGCAAAATCAGGCGGTCTACTGATTCAGTTGACCTCCTTAATGCAAACCATGATAGTGCCATGCATCCAATATGTATGCGAAAGAACCCTATCGACACATACTATTTCTACATGCGTGCACAATCATTCACCGAATAAATGCATCATCCATATGATAGCACAACCATCATATATCCATTAATATAGCTACCTACACACATTTATATGCAATATGCAATATGAAGTGATTGAGCCGATCTAGTGCCTAAAGTGTGTGTATATGCATCCACGAGCAACCACTAGCAAACACTTGCATCCACTTGCATCCATCAATCATAACATGTCTCAAACACATGTTTCAACCATAGGTTTACCCTATCTAAAAGGTCAAAGGTGCTAACGAGAGGACATACTAAGGACAAGATAAGTACAAGATAGGCAATAAAGGAGAAGTTAAAGAACATACTCTCGAAAAGAAAAGGGTACAAAGAACGCATCTTCGCTTCCGTCTCCCAAGTAGCATTGCTCTCGTCATCTCCCCATTGCACTTTGACTAGCTGAACCTCTCTGTTTCTCAACTTCTTAATCTCTGACCCAAGGATGCGAGTAGGAGCTCGTCGAATCGTCGCATCACGCTCTACTTCCACTTCTCTAAGCAAGCTCGGCTCTACCACCTCTGCGGTCTCATGTAGGCACTTCCTCAAATGTGACACATGGAAAACATCATGTATACCACTAAGTCTGTCTGGCAACTCCACCCTATATGCCATCCGTCCAATTCTTTCCTTGACAGGAAACGGTCCTACAAACCTCGGTGCTAACTTCCCAGCGGATCCAAAGCGAACAACATTCCGTAATGGAGACACTTTGACAAAAACCATGTCCCCAACTTCAAACTCAAGATCAGTCCTCCTCTTATCTGCATAAGATTTCTGTCTGTCTTGCGCTGCTTTCATCCTTCTTCGAATCAAATCAACCTTCTCTGAAGTCTCTCTAACCATATCGGGCCCTAGCAAGATCTTATCCGTAGATTCCCACCAACATGTAGGTGATCGACAAGGCCTTCCATAAAGAGCTTCAAAAGGTGCCATGCCAATACTAGACTGGAAGCTGTTGTTATATGCAAACTCCACCAAAGGAAGATGCTCTTCCCATGTACCTCCAAAATCCAAGATACAAAGCCTCAAAAGGTCTTCCAAAACACGGTTCACCCTCTCGGTCTGGCCGTCTGTCTGAGGATGATATGTGGTGCTCAAACACAACTGAGTCCCCACCGCCTCCTGTAAACTCTTCCAAAACTCACTAGTGAAGATAGGTTCTCGATCACTCACTATGCTGGAAGGTACCCCATGCAATCGAACTATCTCTCGAACATAGACTGAAGCAAGCCATGGAGCAGTCCTCTTACTCTTTACGGGTATGAAATGGGCGCTCTTAGTAAGTCTATCAACCACGACCCAAATTCCTGTATTGCCCTTCCTCGATCTCGGTAAACCATCAACGAAGTCCATCGAGACACTATCCCACTTCCATATCGGAACTTCCAAAGGATGAAGCAACCCACCTGGCTTCTTTTGCTCTGCTTTTACTTGTTGGCACACCAAGCATCTAGCAACATACTCGGCCACATCTTTCTTCATACCGGCCCAGAAGAAAGTCCTTTTCATGTCTTGGTACATCTCGTCCCCACCGGGATGAATGGTCATCCTAAAACGGTGTGCATTATCAGGAATAACCTTCCTCAAACCCTCATCTTGCGGTACACAAAGTCTACCGTCTCTACACAAGCACCCCCTATCATCTAGGGTGTACCTACTCAAATGGCTGGACGACTCCCCCCCTTATGAGCTTTTCTACTAACTCAACCAACTGTGGGTCGTCCCTCTGTGCTTCTACAATTTGCCCCAAAAGAGTAGGTCTAACTTCCAAGGAAGCTAGCAAACCGGGTACACAATTAACGGAAGGTCTGAAATCCATCATAGAAATAAACTCTAGGCTCCTTCGTTCAACGAACCACAAACTCGAGGACAATCCCTTTTTCTACTTAAGGTGTCCGCTACCATGTTACCCTTGCCAGGGGTATACGCTATCTCAAACCCATAGGATGCTAAAAATCCCATCCACTTTTACTGTCCTAAGATTATGCGCTTGAAGAGCCTCCAGCACTTCCCTAAGATGTAGGGCATGCTCTTCTCCACCAGGATATCATCCAAAATCATCACAGCTATCCATCCCTCACGCAGACCACCCTAATCGAACTCGGCATTCCCCCAAATGCAAGCCCCAAAGGCCTAAACCAATATCAGACAAACACCCAAGGGATACCTCCTTCGAATTCAGACGACCTTCGTGAGATGATACTAGTAAAAACGGCTAAATAATTAAGCCCCTTGTCCAACCCTGGATGTCCCCGCCAGTCTTACTCCAAAACCACCGTTTTTCCCTAATTGGCTTTGCTCCTAGAAAAGACCAAGATGTCATCCACAAAGACCATCACAACTTATTTAGGTACTCCTTGAACACCCTTCTTATCAAATCATCAAAGTATACGGGGGCGTTCGTCAAACCCAATGGCATCACCAGCCACTCATAAAAAAAATCATCCGGAGTCCTAAAGGCAGTCTTCTCTGTACTATCCTCAGCCACTCTCAACTGATGAAATCCCGTGGCTAAGTCCAACTGCGAAAATACTGAGGCGCCCACTAACTGATCAAAGAGATCATCAATCCTCGACAATGGGTGTCTATTCTTCTTTGTGAGTTTATTTAGCTCTCTTTAGCCTACACAAAGTCTGAGGGACCCATCCGCCTTCGTGGCAAAAACTACTGGAGCGCCCCACTCCGATATACTTCGTCTTATGAACCCCTTCTCAAGCAAATCGCCTACTTACTTATGGAGTTCCCTCCTCTCACGAGGAGCCACGTGGCACACTGGCCAAGACACTGGTTTAGCCTTACCCACCAGATATATTTGGGAGTCAATTTCCAGCTCCGGAGGTAAGCCCTTCACCTCCTTATACACATCCGGGTATTCCCGGACCGCTCTAACAGATCACAAATTCTAGACCAACATGTCAAGCGATTCTAGATAACTTAGCATAACAGATTCTATGGGATTACAAGAGATCTCGAGAGTGTTACCCAAGCGGCCCATAAGCCTAACAACTCTCCCTCCAAAATCAAAAACGGCACCCCTACTGGATAACCAGTCCATGCCCAGAACTAACCCATAGCCCGTGAAGCCCAACAAGCATCACATCTAAACTCAATGCTAAGTATAAAAACTTTCAAACCCAACCACACCATGGAGCCCAATTGGGTTTGAAACAACTAAGGGATCATCAACCAAACTGGTGTCTAAGTGCAGTGACTCAACTATCAATGGTGAGATAAACGAACTCGATATATCAGGATCAAATAAAGTTTGAATCGGATAATAAAGAAATCCAAATTCCAACCTAGACGGTCTTATCCCCATCTGGTACCTTAGTCGTGAGGGAATACAATTACCCCCCAGAAGATTCCATACCTTGCCCTTGCTTCTTTGGACAATCCTAATAACGTGTCCTATTCCTCTCAAAAGGATAACTACTAGCCTTCCTCTTCCCTATTCTCCACTCACAACCTCCCACCAATGAGGTTTCACCCTTCATTAACCAAACAACTATTTGAGCCTTCCTCTCTTCTTGAACCAACTTCTAACCAGATTTACGTCTGAGTCCCTTGAAGTGGTTTTCCATCCTTATCCATCTTAGAAAGATCATCTATACGCGGAGGGGAAACTCAAAATGAGAGAGAGGAAGAGATTCAAAATGGAGAATTCGAAAGATATAGATATGGCAATTGGGGATTATGCTTTTCTTTCAAAAACTTTTCACTTAAAAGACATGTTTTCGAAAATACTCCTTTCAAAAATATTCTTAGAAAATAGTTTTTCTAAAAAATTTATCTGTTCTGGTAACCTTAAGCTCTGATACCACGTGTAACACCCCACACCCGCTATAGTCACTCACTAAGCGAATGCCATAGCATCGGTGGAGTATTTTTAGTGAGTATAGAACAGTAAAATTACAACAAGACAGATATAATGTAATACTTGAAAATTTAAAACATCATCTCATAGCAGCGGAAAGTAAAACATGTTTGGTTACATCATAAAACCATAACAAGAGTCAAGTACAAAATATCCATCCTGAATAAAATAAGTACATAATCCCACTACTCATAACAAATAGCCATAACAGAAAAGATAAGATAAGCTGAGCTCTACATCTACGGTCCAAGCTCCAAGAGATAGATAAAGCAAACTGATCAAAGCCCACTAGCACTAGGCCCAACCTGAGGACCTGAAGGAAAAAGATAAAAACAACGGGGGTCAGACATAAGCCTGAGTGAACCCTATCTCCTTAATAATACAATTATTAAAGTAATTAGGGTATGATATGAACTCGGTATGGTATCTTTGGGGATAATGACTACACTAAGTTGCCCACGAACACAGGACGAACTAAGATAACCGTAAAGACACATCTACCCACCCAAGGATAATTACTAACTGCACCACACCAGTCACTCCTACTCAAAGGTTGATCCCACCCAAGGATATCAAAGATAGATATAATCAGTAGTTTCCTGTACCCTAGTTGACTACATAGGTGCCGTCTGCCCCTATCTCTACTAGGTGTACCCCACTACCCCAAGCGATCGGCTCCCTAACGTAGATACCCGTGCTGGTCCCACAGTGGGGTGTATCACTCCCCTAAAGTGGCTACCCAATACTATCAACGGTGCACGGCTTTATATCTACACGATGCAACAACGGCTTATCTACCAGCCCGGGCCCACACACGCATATGAAACCCGTTGGACTTGCATTGCCACCGCTACCCCGTTTTGGCCTCTTATAATCAAGCCCAATATGCGTGTCCCGTCACTCGACATGGGTCGAGCCCACAAAGATACGTTTGGGATATTGGTTGAAATGGGCCCCCCACAAGCTACTACTTAAGCTTGTCATTTTATCTAGTGCATCCCACTTAACCCCTTTTTATAATCATGCCCCCTTACATGTTAAGGTTTGGTTAAGTCATCCAATTATATTACAATTGCCCCTTAAGGCACCCACTAGATTTTCGCATGCCACCCAAGGCACTTACTTGATTCCCACATGCCACCCAAGGCACTTACTTGATTCCCACATGCCACCCAAGGCACTTACCTGATTTCCCCATGCCACCCAAGGCACTTACTTAACCCTTTAATCATGTTTAGTTACATGTTCCACTTTGGTTAAGTATTCTTATCGTATTTTCTATTGCCACCCAAGGCAACCCACTAGTTTCCTCATGCCACCCAAGGCACCCCCACTAGTTACTATATGCCACCCAAGGCACCCACTTAACCCCTCATGTCCCACTACATGCTAATATGGTTAAGTGTTTCTTAATTAATTAAGACCGTGATCTCCCATAAAGACCTCCCACATTAGACTGGCTGTTATGACCGCCTGGTTAAGCCGGTAGAGTCCGGGCAGTCTTACGTCATAACAGAGTCTAACCTCGTGTCTTTACCTTAATCACGTATTTAATTTATGGCTAAGACCTCTCACATTGGGCTGACATTTGTAGCAACTGGTTAAGCCGGTCGGGTCCGGGCAGTTTTACACTACAAATGAGTCCAACCTCGTGTCTTAGTCGATTAATTACACCTAATTAATCACCCCCATATTAATTATTCCTAATTAATATCAAGTTTTCCATAACATGGGTAGACCTAACTCAATAGGTAAATTCCCATGGGGTAGACCTAACTCAATAGGTAAATTCCCACTTATGGTAATTTATTTTTATGGTATGCTTAATCATACCCAACCATGCTTTAATTAACATATTTACCAACCCCATCGTTTCCCCACGTAAATCGTTCTCATTTCATGACATAATAAAGGGGAAGATCCATCACAACTATCATGGGTTTAGCATACAACTTTGTCATGGGTTAAGAGGATGTCAACTTGCATATATGAGCATATATTAACCCAACTATATTCAACCCAAACTTGCATATTATCAAACATGTGTCTTACATAACATGTTGCATATGAACTTACATATCATCAAACATGTGATTTGCATAACATGTTGCATATGAACTTACATATCATCATACATGTGATTTGCATAACATGTAGAACTTGCATTTTAGCATATACTTAACTTGCATAAGCACTCACATACTTGCATAAGCATTCATATACTTGCATAAGCTTGCATATCATGTTAAACTTGCATTTCAACATATACATAACTTGCGTAAACATTCACATACTTGCATAGGCTTGCATATTATGTTAAACTTGCATTTCAACATATACATAACTTGCATAAACATTCACATACTTGCATAGGCTTGCATATTATGTTAAACTTGCATTTCAACATATACATAACTTGCATAAACATTCACATACTTGCATAGGCTTGCATATTATGTTAAACTTGCATTTCAACATATACATAACTTGCATAAACATTCACATACTTGCATAGGCTTGCATATTATGTTAAACTTGCATTTCAACATATACATAACTTGCATAAACATTCACATACTTGCATAGGCTTGCATATTATGTTAAACTTGCATTTCAACATATACATAACTTGCATAAACATTCATATACTTGCATAAGATGTTAAACATGCATATAAGCATATACATGACTTGCATAAGTACTCACATACTTGCATAACATGTTTGCATAATGGATCCATATTCACTTAGTGTTTTGCATCATAAACATCATGAAACAACTTGCATAAAAATATCATGATTACATATTATGAAACTTGCATGACATAAGGCATATAACTTGCAAAACACATAATATTCACTACATCAAGCTTGCATAAATATATGGATCCACAAACATAGCCATACTTTATCACATCTTATCATAATCAATTCAATAATTGATTATTAAGGGGATAGAAGCTCACCAAAACAAGATTAGCAAGTTAAATGAAGCAAATCCCAATGATTAAGTAGAAGAAGATGTAGATTAACTTGCAAACCCTCTTAGGATTTTTAGTGGAGGCTCTCCAATTTTCTAAGTGGTGGCATAATGGCCTTAGATCTATTTTTGGTAAGGATAAGGGGGGTATTAGGGTGTATATATAGATTAGTTAGATGTTTTAGGACCATGGGATATACCCTAGAACCAATCCTAGCCTTTAAAGCATGTCTTGGGGAAGAAGTCAAGTGTAGGAACCATTTAGGGCCCAAAAAAAACAGCCCAAAACTCATCCCGGACCTCAAAACATGAGCAGTTTTCGTTTTTGATTTTTCGTGAAACTTTGACGGGCCATAACTTGGTCATACGGACTCCGATTTACGAAAACTCGGACTCTATTTCGCGTATTTTTCCGAGACGAACGCAATGGCACAGCCCGTTTCCCCTGATTCAGAATATTAAATTTAATTCTGCTCTGATTTATGTTATAACAAGTTATTTAACATACGGGGTGTTACATGCACAGCTTTCCCCCTCTCAACATGACCTGCACCGCACCCATCAAGTTTGAACTGGTCGCAGCTACTTTTCAAATGGAGTTTTGGGTTTTGTTTGAGAATGAAGCTTCAGCGAGTTTTTAATTAGTCTTATATATATTGGATGAAGGAGCTTACGAAACATTGGAGTGGCCGTAAAAAGAAGAAGAAAGGAACGAAGGAATTTCGCTGATGGAAAACAAAAGAAGAAGAGGCTACATATAGTGGAGAATATAAGGGGATAGGGACGAATTCTTTCAAGGAGAGTATAGCATAGCCATGTATAGCTGAAAATGTAGGTCCGTGCTAACATATAAATATGATGGAGATGAGACTGCTGCTTGTCTACAAGATAGCATGTGGGAGGACATGCTGGGCAGGTATAGCTGAACACATACATGATAGGCCGTGATGAAATTTCAGAAAAAGAAGAAGCCAATTCTTCTGTCTCCATTTCCCGTATCCCCCCATGTTCCTCCAATCAAATCCACTGATTTCCTCTTTTTTGCATTTAAGTCCGCCAACAATTGAGGGATTTAACTGCAAAAGGTGGAAATCAGGAGGATGTGATAGGGTGGGACATGGAAGGACACAGAAAATAGGGATAGAACAATTGGTGCGGGAAAAGAAAAGGGATAGATTAAGATAGGGGCTTACGAAAATGTATAGGTTTGTATCTTTTCATGTGCAGTTGTGTACATTAATATCCAAGGTGTGCCGTTGAAAATAAATTATGAGCCTGATGTGTGTGAGGCTGCGCAGTTAAAGCACTTAGAGGTTCCATAGTGGTGGAGGTGCAAAAAGGTGTAGCGGGGATATAGCAGAGGCGCAAAAAGATTCATTAGATGTTAAAAACAAATGTTTGGAAATTAATTCATCATCTTTCTCATAATATATGGTATAAAAACTAATATTAATTAATCGTATACAACTAAATCAAGGAATATCATAATTATGCATGCTAAACTTGATGAGTGTAATTTATTGTTACCATATATTATGCACTTGTGCCTTTAATTTAGCCATTTACGCCAAATTTACTAAGCCTTTTTAAAAAGAGAACTAGTCAAATCAAGCTTTATATTAATACTGCTAAAGCGGATGCTAAAATGCCTTGATTTATCGGATGTAGCGGAAAATAGTGGGGCTATAAGCGAATCTACTGTTCATCAGCGCTAAATTGAAATAACGTAGCGGTTGAAGAGTGTTATATACTATATAGGGGATATTGCGGGCTTTGTCGGGGCTTTAACTGCATAGATATGAGGGTATTGATTTGAAAACACATGTTAGTGAATTTATAGTCGCTAGTATAGGCTTTGTCACATTTGTTTTACTTAGGGTTGAAGCACATATATTTATTTATTCTAATATGGTATTTGATTTTACCGTTAACCACTGTTTACTGTTAACATTTCTATTCATATCGTTATATACAAAATCCAAAAAAACGAAAATGGACACAATGTTATGTCTCAACATTTTGGTCCTAATGAAATTAATTTTGTTGAAAACGGACTCTGTTTGCACAACGTTGTAATTTTAAATTATCAGTTCACCTTTAAATTGCACATCACCGATAAAACAACTCTGATTGGTTCCAAATTAGAAATCTAGCTATAACCAGATGTATGTATTCCAATAAAATTCGTTTCGTTGAAAACAGAGGTCGTTTGAAATGAAACTATTTGTAAGGCCTATATAATATCGATATAATTAAATCCAAAACAATTCAATTTAAATAATAATAAATTATTATTATCATCATAACTCTCTAGATAAAATATTACACATCTTCAACATAAATCAATATATCTTTATAACTCAATATTAACAATTTCGAGTTAAATGATATTCAAATTATATGGAAATTTTATTTAAATTTATTAAATAAACATTATCGTTTATTAACGAATTTCATAGCGACTATTCAAAAATTTAAACTTGACATAACTAACAACCAGAAGCTGAAATCTCCATTTTCCTCCTTCGTTAGAAAATTATAATCAAATTGATTCAAACGTTTCTGGTTTCACAGAATTCTGACTTAAAATGGATTATGTATATTCAGTTGAAGTTCCAATCGAAAATTACAAACTACCGCGATGTTTTAAGTTCTTTTTATAATTACATATAAATTTAACATTCAACTTCATTATATAAATGAATTATATATTATAAATCCATTTAAAATCCTTATTTGAGTATTTAAAATAATAAAATATATTAAATACTTTCCTACCAAAAATACGGGATGTTACATTAAATTAATAGGAATTATGGGAAACTAATATTTAACTAAGTCTAAAATTAAACTAGAATGGTAATAATCCATACTTAGAATTATAAACTAGAATTAGTGGATTAGTGGTGTAAGGTTTGTAGAGCCATTCGACAAAAGTATGCACTTCACTTTGGGGCTACTATTAGTTAGACGTACTTAATGGTAATATGAGATATCATTAACTAATAACCCATGACTATTAGTGAGTTACGAACTGCCTTTATTAAGGTACTAAATGGTCTAAAAAGGAGTGAGGATATCTTTGATTTTTTTTTTTTACTTCAAGCATCGAGGTATTAAGGGTCATTGGGTTCGGCTCTCTATCGAAAGTAGAAACTTAAGGTGAAAGGCCTGCTTCAAAATTAAGTTACAGTTGATTGGATCCACCATGTCGTGTTAAGTGATTATCAGACCTATCTCGAGTATTATATATCATTCGGCATGCCTTGGTACTAAATGATCGAAGGACTCACATCTTTCCAATTGGTATTAAATGGCTGAATGTAACATACCATGAAATCCCTGAGTATGTATGTTTCTTGTTAGATACTAAGTGACTAAATTATAATATACCTTGTAAGTCTTTCATAAAAGACTATTAAAGGCTAAGGATCTATCTATCCTTAGGGGAGTATTAAGCAACTAGGGGATTATCATATGATGAAATCAATGTAGTAGCGTAGGGTCCATCAAAGGTCATAAATGGTAAGATGTTGTCTACCTATCCTTCAGGTATTAAGTGGCTACTACTGTTTCTCCCAGTGTTCGTTATTTTCTTTATTTAGAATTAGAATAGGATATAAATGTGGAAGTTTAAACTAGAGGTTAGACGCCTCCATAGGTAATACCTTTTGACATGCAAGTGATTTTGAAAATAGCTCAATAGATCTTAATGGTAGATGGGTATACCCATCTTAGTTGAATTATTAGAGTCTGTCCTAACAGATTTTAAATGGTCACTGGATCTACCTATCTCAAAAAGGTATTAGGGGACTGATGGATGAGAGAAAGCTCTCACTTCCACTAAATCATTCGGTGGTTAATGGATTGGATACAATAGATGGTTAGTAGGGTTTACAAAATTCTACGTCTTAAGGGCAAGGGTGAATGATCATGCGTGATAAATACTAGGTTTAGATAACCTAAAAATAGTCATAGCCATTTTATAGAAACTAATCGGCATAAATATGTTCTAGACAGTATTCTAATGTTCCACTGGCTAAAATGTTTGTTCGAACGGACTTAGAGGGATTGGTTTTCTATAGTTGATAGTGTGGATGTTGTTGAAGTCTTCTGTAACACCCATAATTTTGTTAACATTAAAGAGGATAATATAAATAATAAATAATTTAATATTCAAATTAAGGGCAATGGACTGCGCCATTGCGTCCATCTCGAAATTCTGGTCAAGATAGACATATAGTTCATGTAAAAAGGACACCGTATGAAGAAGTAATGAGGGTTTTAAGTTTGTATACGCGCAGAAAGAACATATATACACATATGAGTCATGTATGAGTCAGACCCTATCCATAACAGTTCGAAAATCAAAAATTTGCCAAAGCGGCAAATTTCGCTCTCTAGGGGTTCGACCCCCCTAGAGGGGTGTCGACACCGGGGTCGACCCCCCTTAAAGGGTGTCGACCTATGGGTCGACCCACCCACAGGGGTGTCGACACCCCTAGGGATGATGTGGCACTCAGTTTCAAGGGGCCTGGCAGCTATATATGTGTCCAATTATCCTATTTTCTTCATTGGAAATCAGGGAAGCCAAATGTTGCCGGTATGCGAACTGAGACGAATCTATTTTCTTCAAACAACTATCAGTTTTGCAAATCAAATCTAGAGATTCAAGATCCATTCTAATTATATTTTCTAATCCTAACGCAATGAATTTCTAGTTACTTTTAGATTTGAATATTTATAAGTAAATTGTGAAAGACTATGATTTGGATATGTTGTAAACTATGAATCTATACTAGTGATTAATCTTATACCATGTCATGATAGATCTACTTCTCTAGATCTAATGCAATTGTGGTTATTCTATTATGTCGCCTTTATGGATCTTGAATTGTAACTATATTGTGGTTAATGTAAATCTGTTAATTTGGAAAGTTACAACATTGGTTAGATCTTGTTCTTTATGTAAATCACCTTTCACCTATCATATTGTGGTCAATTTAGATACGTTGTAAATTGGACATGTGAGTCCATATTTAGATCTAAACATGCTACTATGTCATCCTAATGATGTTAGATCTGTTTTTATGACCACATTATAATTAAGTTGGATCTAAATAGTTGGACACCTAAATGGTTAATTTAGATCTCTTTATGCTCACCATGATATCTGTAACACCGTGTATTTTCTATATGTTTATTAAAGTAACGAATTAAAGAATACTAAATTGTAAAAGTGAGAATTAAGGGAAATGGGTTACGCCACTGCATTCGTCTCGGAATTCTACTTGAGATAGAGTCCGAGTTTGCACGAATTCGGACTCCGTATGAAGAAGTTATGGAGTTCAGAAGATTTCATGTTTAAACAGAAAATTAAATAATTAAATAAACAAAAGCAGTTCGAATTTCAAATTTAGGCAAAAGGGGCTGAGCGGGAAAATCCCCGCTCAGGGGGTCGACCCCCCCACCTCCCGGGGGAGTCGACATAGGTGTCGACCCCCCTATAGGGGAGTCGACATAGGTATCTACCCCCCTGTAGGGGTCGACTCCTGCATTCTGATCCAAACAGTGACGATTTCTGACTCGCTGCTGAGTCACCATGGCATAAGTGGCGGTTTCTGGATAGCTCTATCTAGTCTGGATGGTTCTGATTGCTCCTAGGTTGATATAACGGCTCACATAAATCTAAACTTCTATATAAACAACCCCAACCCTCAACCCTAAACCACATAATTTCATTCCAAGGAGCCGTCATGCTGTCCATGGTCAACCTAGCATAGCCACCATTCTTCTCGAACTAGAAAGCAAGTTAGGAAGCAAGTTAGAAGCCTCAAACCAAATTAAAATTAGAAAACCAATTGTCTACATCAAAGGATAGCTTTTTAGTTTCAGAAAACAGATCCCAGAAAACAAGATTTTTCTTTTGTTTGTAAGTTCAGTTATTCTTTAGATGTGAACAAATAAAAGTCATGATTTGTAATACAGCGAAACTGGAACTGTGCCTAGTTGTAAGAAAATGGTGCTGCCGATTCATGTTTATTCTTGTGACAATTCTATCATATATGCCTACGAGACTATTGTGGTTTATTGGACTTATCATGTTGTATGTTAAACCAATCATGTATTATGTAAATTTGGTGACTCTTTCATGTTATGTTACATGCAAGTTTTCAGGCTAAGTCATATATGCCTATAAGTTTAGATCTACATTCTCATATGTTCAGATCTATGTTAATTTGATCCAACTCAAATGCAAGTTCACATTTACATGCCTAATTGGATTTGTGTAATTCTATGTAAGTTCCAGTTCATATGCTTAAGATTCATCTTAATTGGATCTAAAATGCAAGTTCATTATTCTATGCCAAATTTATATGACACATGTTTAGTTAGATCCATATTATTTTATGTTGTTGGAATGGTACATGCTCCTTTCTTTTCCCTTTTTTTTATGAGTTAGGCTAAGTTGCGAGCCTAACGTTCTATGTGAATTATGCGAACGTATAACGGGGGTAACATTGGGAAAAACAATTAAATTACATATTATTGGCATAGTCTGGCTCATAATCATGTAAATGATTAGTGACATGAAATGGTCTAATTTATATACCTAAAAATTATGAACATGATTTAGAGGGTAAATGGGGCATGACTTGAATGACAATAATTGTGGATAATTTACATAAAAATATAAAGGGTAAATATGTAGATTAAATAAAAGGAGAATATGCCTAACCCGAGGTTAGATTGAGTTATGGTGTAAGACTGCCCGGAACCGCCCGGCACATCCAGCAACCGTAACAATATAGATCTAATGTGAGAGGTTAGCACATTAAGCCCAAAAGAAACCGAGGTTAGATTGACTTGCGGTGTAAGACTGCCCGGAACCGACCGGCACATCCAGCAACCGCAACAATATAGATCAAATGTGAGAGGTTGGTGCTTTAATGAATGAATTAAAGCTAAGGAACATGCAGGCTAAGAAGGTAGGGTTAAGTTAATTAAGGCAACACTTAACCAATACAACATGTTAACTAAAATGTTGGGTGGGGTTAGGTTAATTCGAGGACACTTAACCATTTTAACATGTTGATTAGGAAACCCTAGTAATGTGGATCCATTTCAGCAATAACCCACATAGATGTATCATGGTACCCTGAACTAGGCAGGGTGGGGCACGATTACTGGGCTGATTATAAGCGGTCAAAACAACGGTCAAAACAATGGCGAGTGTTGCGTCAGTGTAGGTTCCGACGGATTGCGGGCATGCACGTACTCCGGAGTGGAAAAAGCAGGCATTGGGCATCAGTAGTTATACACTGTGCATCTTTAATTGTGTCGGGTTGCCACCATAGGATTTGAAACACCTCATTGTGGGACCATCACAGGTATCTACAATCAAGCGGGGCCGAATGACACAAGTGGTAAACGTATACGAGTAGGAGTCGATCGTTAAGGGGGATCATTCTTTTATGAACACGTGAGGCTGGTTGAAACAAAAGTTAGTAGGTGTAGAGAAATGGAAATGAGTACGATAGTATATTTAGTATATCTTACCTTATTTGTTGTTATCTTACTTCTAGGGTATTGTCCTATGTTCAGTTTATTCATTTCATGATCCTTTTACCTGTTTACATGCTGAATAATCACTGGACTTACCAGGCTTATGTTTGACCCATTTTCTTTTGTCTTCTTTTCTTCCGTTTCCCCCCTTCCACCCAGGTCCGTAGGGAGGGAATACTTTATCTTAGTTCATACCATTTCCAGCTTGAAGAGAGTAGATGTATTTCTTGGATTCTCTTTCCTTGGGCTATGGCTTCGGTTACACTCTTATTGGGGATTTATGTTGCCATATTTTTATTTTATGCTTCTTTATGTTTTAATCAAGACAGAGATTTTGTTGTAATGATTTGGAAGTTGGTTTGAGGCAGTTATTGTAATGTTTTGACTGAACCACGTGCTTGTGGAATAAATTTAGTTTTTCTGCTGTTTATATGTTTGTCTTGTAAATTATCTATATCTTTTACCTATAGCGCTCCACCAAAGTTAAGGCATTCCCTTTTGTGAGTGACTTTAACGGAGGTGGGGTGTTTCACTTGGTATCTGAGCTACTGGTTGCCAGATCAGATAAAAATTTTGGAAACTAATTTTCAAAAAGAAGTTTAAAGAAGCATTTTCAAGAAAAAGTGTTATTTTAAAAGGCATAATCCCCAAATCCATATGCACTATCTTTCTATCCTTTGTTTTGAACTTTTCTTTTTCGTTTCAGCATGTCTGGGGATCTTAACCTTTCAGAGGGTGTACCGGTACCTGGCTATTTCAGAAGGTACCTAGAGGCTAGGGCTAATGATGCAAGCCCAACAGACGTTCCTCCTCCTCCAGCTGCAGCCGTTCCTTCTCCTCCACGTGCAAATGCTTTCTCAAAGATATGTAGAGACTTTCGAGCCATGGGTGGAAAGAACTTTAATGGAACCGAATCATTCATGGGATCAAGAAGCTGGCTCAAAGAAACCGATGATTTGTTTGTCATCTTTGAAGTGGGCGACAGGAGGAAGATACAGTTGGCCGTATGGTTGCTTAAAGACGAAGCCTCTTATTAGTGGGAAGTTACTAATGCTGAGAGACCAGTTGAAACTTGGGTGGATTTCAGAATGAGGTTTGAAATGAAATTCCTCTCACAAGCTGAACGAAGCCTACAGATGGAGAAGTTCTTAGCTCTCAAACAGGGAAGTATGTCAGTCAAGGAATACGTCAACCAATTCAACCAGCTGGCTAGATTCGGACTGGAGTTAGTGAATACTCCACATAAGAAGGCTCTCCGTTTTGTTAAGGGTTGAATGGGCCACTGCACAGCCTAGCTATGTCCCATATACCTATGGGTGCGACTTATGAGAGACTGGTGGGCATGGCACTGTTATAGAAGGAAGACAAGGATGGAAGAAAGAGGCAAAGGTGGAAGTACCTCAAGATAAGAAAGTGGAGGAATCGCAGAATAAGAAGACAGATTCAAAGAAGGGAGGGAAGAACAACAAACCCCATGGCAAAAGGAAGTGTACTTTTTGTGGCATTCCTGGACATCTGATTAAGGACTGCAGAAAGAAAAAAAGGAAGATGGGTGGTTGTTTTCAGTGCGGCGAGACAGGACACTTGGCTAAGGACTGCCCAAGAAAGCAAGGGCAAGGGCAGAGGACTGGATCTATTTCTGGAGGACTGGTTCACGCTCTCATAGCACCTCCGTAATAACGAGGTAGAAATATTTCTGTTGAGAGTTTAGTTTATCTTTTTGATCATCCTGTTTGTACACTCTTTGATTCTGGCGCATCGCACTCTTTTATATCTACTGCTTTAGTTGAATCTCTGCACCTAGACACCAGTATAGTAGAGGATCCCTTGGTTGTTTCAAATCCAATTGGGGGCTCAGCTTACTTGTCAATGATTTGTTTGGATTTGGAAATTTCTATACTAAGCATTGGGTTTAAATGTAATGCCTATGTTTTGGGCTTCACAGGCTATGGGTTGATTCTAGGCATGGATTAGTTATCCAGTAATGGTGCCATCCTCGATTGTGAAAAGAGAGTGGTTAGACTTATGACTTGCCTCGGTAACACTCTCGAAAACTCTTGTAATCCCATGAATTTTGTTATGCTTAGCTACCTAGAATCTCTTGATGCGTCTGTTGAAAACTTGCAGTCTGTTAGAGTAGTCCGTGAATACTCAGATGTATTTGAAGAGGTGAAGGGCTTACCTCTGAAGCGGGAGATAGACTTCCGCATATACCTTGTTGATAATGCAAAAACCATAGCTCTACCCGTTAGACACATGGCTCCAAGGGAGAGGAAAGAGCTCAGCAAGCAAGTTAAAGAGCTGCTCGAAAAAGGGTTCATAAGGCGAAGTATTTTTGAATGGGGTGCTCCAGTAGTATTCACAACCAAAGCGGACGGTTCCCTTCGCCTATGCGTTGATATAGGGAGCTAAACAAGCTGACCAAGAAGAATAGGCATCCACTTCCAAGAATAGATGACTTGTTTGATCATCCTGTAGGTGCATCGGTTTTCTCCCAACTAGATCTGGCTATCGGGTTTCATCAGCTAAGAGTGGCTGAAGACAGCATTGATAAAACCACATTCAGAACCCTGGATGGTTTCTTCGAATGGCTTGTCATGCCTTTCGGCTTGACAAACGCACCCGCTTATTTCGTTGACCTAATGAGCAGGGTGTTCAGGGAGTTCCTTAATAAGTTTGTGGTGGTCTTCGTGGACGACATTTTGATTTTCTCGAAAAATGGGGAAGAGCATGCTTTGCATTTAATGGAAGTCATGGATACTCTTCGTGCACATCAGCTGAGAGCCAAATTCTCCAAATGCCATTTCTGGAGAGAAGTAAGGTTTCTAGGACATGTGGTGTCCAAAGAGGGGATAGCTGTGGACCCAGCAAAAGTAGTTGCGGTGCAAGATTGGAAGGTTCCATGGAATGCAACAGAAGTCCGAAGCTTTCTCGGGCTAGCGGCCTTTTATCGAAAGTTCATTAAAGACTTTGCGAAAATCTCAGCCCCACTTACAAGGTTGATGAAGAAGAACCTAACTTTCGCTTGGGATTTGGATTGCGATGTTGCTTTCCAACGTTTGAAAAGGTCACTTACAACAGCCCCAGTTCTGACATTGCCTGACGGGAGCAAAATGTTTACGGTATACACAGAAGCATGCGGTATAGGATTAGGCGCTGTCTTGATGCAAGAAGGCAAGGTAGTTTGTTATGGGGGAAGGAAATTGAAGATACATGAGAAGAACTACCCAACTCATGATTTGGAGCTAGCTGCCATTGTTTTCGCTCTTAAGTCATGGCGTCATTATCTGCTAGGAGAAAAGTTTGAACTGTTTACTGACCATAAATCATTAAAGTACCTTTTCTCACAGAAAGAACTTAACTTAAGACAACAAAGGTGGATGGAGTTCCTTGCCTCGTATGATTTTGAGATTTCCTATACCCCTAGCAAGGGCAACGTGGTAGCGGACGCCTTGAGTAGAAAGAAGCTGACCTTGACTCCTCTCCTTGTAGAAAGGCAAAGCTTGGAGTACTTAGCAAACTTTGACTTTAGACCCTCCTCTGAATTTGTACCTGGTTTGTTAGCATCGCTAGAAGTGCAGCCTACTCATTTGGACACAATAGGAACCGCGCAACGTGAAGACCCTAAGCTAGTTGATGTAATGGGTAAGCTAATTAGGGGTGAGACTTCTAGTCACCTCAATAGATACTCCATCGATGACAAGAGTTGGTTGAGGCGGGATGGAAGACTATGTGTCCCATAAGCAAGGGATTTGGTGAAAACGGTTCTCGAAGAAGCATACCATTCTAAGTTAACCATACACCCAGTTGGAGACAAGATGTATAAAGACATAAAATGGGTTTTCTTTTGGAATGGCATGAAAAGGGATGTAGCTGAGTTCATTGCTAAGTGCTTGATATGCCAGTAAGTCAAAGCGGAGCAGAAGAAGCCTGGTGGTCTGCTTTATCCTCTAGAGGTCCCACAGTGGAAATGGGATAGCATTTCAATGGACTTTGTTGATGGGTTTCCTAGGTCAAGAAGGGGCAATACCAGTATCTGGGTAATAGTGGACAGGCTCACTAAAAGCGCTCATTTTATACCTGTTAAGAGTAGAAGGACTGCCTCGTCTTTAGCATCCATTTATCTTAAAGAGATAGTTCGACTCCATGGGATACCCTCCAGCATAGTGAGTGATCGTGATCCTATCTTTACGAGCGAGTTTTGGAGGAGTTTGCAAGAGGCTGTAGGCACACAACTATGCTTAAGCACTGCCTATCACCCTCAAACTGATGGTCAGACGGAAAGGGTGAACAAAGTACTAGAAGATCTCTTGAGATTGTGCATTCTTGACTTTGGAGGAACATGGGAGGATCATCTTCCTTTGGTGGAATTCACTTACAACAATAGCTACCAAGCCACCATAGGCATGGCACCTTTCGAAGCTTTATATGGAAGACCATGCCGAACACCAACTTGTTGGTGGGAGTCTACGGACAAGCTCCTACTTGGGCCAGACATGATCAGAGAAACTTCAGAAAAGGTGGACTTGATACGAAGACGAATGAAAACTGCCAAAGATAGACAGAAGTCCTACACAGACAAAAGAAGGTCCAACTTTGAGTTTGAGGTTGGAGATAGGGTGTTCCTTAAAGTATCTCCTTTGAGGAATGTCATTCGCTTTGGATCCGTAGGAAAGTTGGCACCATGATTTGTAGGACCATTTCCTATCATTGAAAGGGTGGGGGCGATGGCTTACAGAGTAGAGCTACCCAAAAGACTGGCTGGAGTTCATAATGTTTTTCATGTTTCTCAACTACGAAAGTGCTTACATGACTCTTCGGAAGTTGTGGAGCCAAGTATACTAGAGGAAGTAGAAGTGGAACGAGAAGCGACTATGAGAAGAGTTCCAACTCGTATCTTGGGTACGGAAGTCAAAAAGCTACGCAGCCGTGAAGTCAAGCTTGTTAAAGTTCAATGGAATGACGCTGAGGAAGATGCGACTTGGGAAACTGAGGGAAAAATACGCACAGCCTACCCTTTTCTTTTTGAGGGTACATCCTTGATCTCTTTTTCCATAAGTTTATACATGCTTGTATCTATCTTTTTAAGTATATCTCCTCGGTCATATTCTTTATCCTTAAGTAGAAACCAATGGATGTAAACATGTATTTGAAACAAGTTATGATTGATGGTTGCAAGTGGTTGCTCGTGGAAGCATATACACACACATTAGGTGTTAGATCGGCTCAGTCACTTTCATGTTGCATATACATATATGTATTTGTATATGGATTGAAACTTGGAGTGTTATCATATGGACGTTGCATTTGTACGGATGATTGTGCACTCATGTAGAAAGTATGATTAGGAATAACTGCATGCGTAATGGACTCATGGCACTGACACAATTTGCATTAAGTAGGTCAACTGAGTCAATAGACCACCTGATTTTGCATTATATAAGGACATATACACATACTATGCAAACAGCCATGAAAGCATTAGAGATCTTTTTAAGGACAATAGGTGCCGGTGTTTGATGGTTGAGTAGATGGACAATTGGATGGTAGGATATACATTCTTCTTGACTTGAAGATTTCGGGGACGAAATCCTTTAAGGAGGGGAGAATGTAACACCCTGTATTTTCTATGTTTATTAAAGTAACGAATTAAAGAATACTAAATTGTAAAAGTGAGAATTAAGGGAAACGGGATAGGCCATTGCGTTCGTCTCGTAATTCTGCTTGAGATAGAGTCCGAGTTTTTGTGAATCGGACTCCGTATGAAGAAGTTATGGAGTTCAGAAGATTTCATGTTTAAACAAAAAATTAAATAATTAAATAAACAAAAGCAGTTCGAATTTCAAATTTAGGCAAAAGAGGCTGACCGGGAAAATTCCCGCTCATGGGGTCGATCCCCCTCCCCCAAGGGGAGTCGACATAGGTGTCGACCCCCCCCCCCCCGTAGGGGTCGACTCCTGCATTCTGATCCAAACAGTGACGATTTCTGACTGGCTGCTGAGTCACTAGGGCATAGGTGGCGGTTTCTGGATAGCTCTATCTAGTCTGGATGGTTCTGATTGCTCCTAGGTTGATCTAACGGCTCACATTAATCTAAACTTCTATATAAACAACCCCAACCCTCAACCCTAAACCACACAATTTCATTCCAAGGAGCCGTCATGTTGTCCATGGTCAACCTAGCATAGCCACCATTCTTCTCCAACTAGAAAGCAAGTTAGAAGCCTCAAACCAAATTAAAATTAGAGAACCAATAGTCTACATCAAAGGATAGCTTTTCAGTTTCAGAAAAAAGATACCAGAAAACAAGATTTTTCATTTGTTTGTAAGTTCAGTTATTTTTTGGAGGTGAACAAATAAAAATCGTGATTTGTAATATAGCGAAACTAGAACTGTGCCTAGTTGTAAGAAAATGGTGATGCTGATTCATGTCTATTCTTGTGACAATTCTATCATATATGCCTACGAGACTATTATGGTTTATTGGACTTATCATGTTATATGTTAAACCAATCATGTATTATATAAATTTGGTGACTCTTTCATGTTATGTTACATGCAAGTTTTTAGACTAAGTCATATATGCCTATAAGTTTAGATCTACATTCTCATATGTTTATATCTATGTTAATTTGATCCAACTCAAATGCAAGTTCACATTTACATGCCTAATTGGATTTGTGTAATTCTATGTAAGTTCCCGTTCATATGCTTAAGATTCATGTTAATTGGATCTAAAATGCAAGTTTATTGTTCTATGCCAAATTTATATCACACATGTTTAGTTAGATCCATATTATTTTATGTTGTTGGAATGGTACATGCTCCTTTCTTTTCCCTTTTTTTTTATGAGTTAGGCTAAGTTGTGAGCCTAACATTCTATGTGAATTATGCGAACGTATAACGGGGGTAACATTGGGAAAAAACATTAAATTACATATTATTGGCATAGTCTGGCTCATAATCATGTAAATGATTAGTCGCATGAAATGGTATAATTTATATACCTAAAAATTATGAACATGATTTAGAGGGTAAATGGGGCATGACATGAATGACAATAATTGTGGATAATTTACATATAAATATGAAGGGTAAATATGTAGATTAAGTAAAAGACGAATATGCCTAACACGAGGTTAGATTGAGTTATGGTGCAAGACTGCCCGGAACCGCCCAGCACATCCAGCAACCGTAACAATATAGATCTAATGTGAGAGGTTAGCGCATTAAGCCCTAAAGAACCCGAGGTTAGATTGAGTTGCGGTGTAAGATTGCCCGGAACCGACCGGCACATCCAGCAACCGCAACAATATAGATCAAATGTGAGAGGTTAGTGCTTTAATGAACGAATTAAAGCTAAGGAACAAGCAGGCTAAGAAGGTAGGGTTAAGTTAATTAAGGCAACACTTAACCAATACAACATGTTAACTAAAATGATGGGTGGGGTTAGATTAATTCGGGGACACTTAACCATTTTAACATGTTGATTAGGAAACCCTAGTAACGGGAACCCATTTCAGCAATAACCCACATAGATGTATCATGGTACCCTGAACTAGGCAGGGTGGGGAACGATTACAGGGTTGATTATAAGTAGTCAAAACAACGGCGGGTGGTGCATCAGTGTAGGTTCCGACGGAGTGTGGGCATGCCCGTACTCCGGAGTGGAAAAAGCAGGCACTGGGCATTAGTAGTTATACACTGGGCATCAGTAGTTATACACTGTGCATCTTTAATTGTGTCGGGTTGCCACCATAGGATTTGATACACCCCATGGTGGGACCAGCACAGGTATCTACAATCAAGCGGGGCTGAATGACACAAGTGGTAAACGTATACGAATAGGAGTCGATCGATAAGGGGGATCATTCTTTTATGAACACGTGAGGCTGGTTGAAACAATAATTAGTAGGTGCAGAGAAATGGAAATGAGTACCATAGTGTATTTAGTATATCTTACCTTATTTGTTGTTATCTTATTTCTAGGGTATTGTCCTATGTTCAGTTTATTCATGTCATGGTCCTTTTACATGTTTACATGTTGAATAATCACTAGACTTACCAGGCTTATGTCTGACCCATTTTCTTTCGTCTTCTTTTCTTGCGTTACCCCTACCCCCTAGGTCCGCAGGGAGGGAATACTTGAGCTTAGTTCAGACCCTTTCCAGCTTGAAGATAGTAGATCTATTTCTTGGATTCTCTTTCCTTGGGCTATGGCTTCGGATACACTCTTATTGGGGATTTATGCTGCCTTATTTTTTATGCTTCTTTATGTTTTAATCAAGACAGAAATTTTGTTGTAATGATTTGGAAGTTGGTTTGAGACAGTTGTTGTAATGTTTTGACTGAACCACGTGCTTATGAAATAAATTTAGTTTTTTCGATGTTTATGTGTCTGTCTTGTAAATTGTCTGTATCTTTTACCTGTAATGCTCCACCGAAGTTAAGGCATTCCCTTTTGTGAGTGACTTTAACGGAGGTGGGCTGTTTCAATATCATAGTTATGTATAACTACTAATTGCCATAAGTTTATTGGTTTTATGCTTATATGTCCCCCTTATCACCATACTAGTTTATGTTTATGCTAAGTTTTGTTAAAATGATCACTTTGGTTATATTCCCATTATTTTCACTATTATCATTTATGACTAGGCTATTGTTTAGCCTAGGCATGCCGTCAATTTTATGAGTGCGCTAGTTAGGGAACGGGGGAAAAAGGGTTAATATTGGCATAATTTGAATATGAACATTTTTGGACATATAATTCGAATTACTAGGTAGAGTGGGCATTATAACCTATAAAGGGAAAGGTTTAACTAATTAATTAATAAATGAATAATGGAATGTCTAGTAATTACAATCAGGAATTGTAATGGCACTTATGACACGAGGTTAAGTTGCATTAGTGGTGGAAGTCTTCCCGGACTCGACAGGCATATCCAGCAGCCACTAGTGTTGAACCTAATGTGGGAGGTATAAGTGCGCACATACGAACCAGGCTAAGACACGAGGTTAAGCCCAACTATGGAATAAGACTTCCCGGACCCGACCGACATATACAGCATCCACGCGTTGTAGGCCTAATGTGGGAGGTCTAGTCCATTATGAACCATAAATGGACATGGTAATAAATTGGACAACTTAACCAAATCTATTCCATGGGGATTGTATGATTGTGAACTAAAGTTAGTATTAAGTAAATTGATTGGATAGTGGATGGATTAAGAAAATCTGGAGGGGGTGGGTAGTATTTACATATAGGCCCACAAACTTAACCCGATAAGGTTATGTAATTAAAGACACCTAGTGGTATACATAATCGGAGGAAATAATAAAGTTATGTAATTAAAGACACCTAGTGGTATACATAATCGGAGGAAATAATAAAGTTATGTAATTAAAGACACCTTTTAAGATAAGCATAACTGGTATAGGGCTATGTAATTAAAGACACCTAGTGGTATACATAGTCAGTGAAAAACCTAGTGGGAGATACAAGACAAAGGGGAGAGCTTATATCATATTGTGTGGGACCCATTTCAGTCAGTAACCCGGAGTAGGTATCAAACAAAGTACTCCGTACTAGGCGGAGAGGGGACACGCTTATTGATTGATTCTAAGAGATCCAAACATGGAGGACGGTGTGGGCGGCGCAAACCGACCGGGCCATGTGCATGCATGAGCCGGGCAGAGGGGGATAAGACGACCGTGACACCAGTAGATATGGGGATGTGCATATCAGAGAGGGGTTGCCACTTTAGGACGTAATACATCCTACTGCGGGGCCGACATAAAGTATATACGGAGTAGGGTGTCGATCGATTAGGGTAGTGGTTAGGGTACATTTGGGCATATGCCCTAAGTCAAGCACCTTATAGCAGAAGGGATCACCTCATTCTGGTCGTACTAGTAATAGTGCAGAGTAATCATTAGAGAAGCGTATACACCTTATCCTGTCTACCTTATCACACCTGCCATTTATGTAGTGATCTCTATTATCCACTTTATATGCCTGTCATGTTACTTTTATTTATTTACTTGCCAAATGTCACTAGACTCGCCAGACTTTACGTCTGACCCTCTTATTTCCTCTTCTTTCTTCCGTTCCCCCCCAAGGTTCTCAGGGAGGAAACACTCAGGCTTAGTCAGGACTCAGATATCATCTTGCTAGAGCTGCTTTCGAAGTATGGCTCAAGTTTTTATCTCTACTATGGCTTTGTCTCTTTTATTTGGGGAAATATGTTTTCTTTTAAGTATTTATGTACTCTGATGTTGAATGACAGAAGTTACGTTGTTGCAATGGTTTTTTAGAGTCATGGTATTTTGAACCGCGCTGTATGATTTGTGTTTGAAATAAAAATTTAAATTTCCGTTGCTATCTTATTTATGTATGTCTTGTAAAATTCTGTGTCTATTACCTATAATGCTTCACGAAACATAATGCATTCCCTTTGTGAGTGACATTAACGGACGTGGGGTGTCATATCTTCTTTCTTCCATACATGATATCGTTATGGTTCTTTGACTTCCTAGAAATTCTATTGAATCTATAGTAGTAGGCACATTTTATGTTTATTTATTCTATCTTGTTTCAGATATGTGTTTAAATTAGTAAGACTCTAATATTGTTTATGTTATTTCATGCAGGTACCAAAACAAATTATCCATGTTCCGATAAACAAATGATACATGATCCATGTTAGCATTCATCGGATATTAATAAATAAAAATTAGTGGTATGAATTATTATGAAGAAAATTAGTGTAAATTTTATATTAATTTAATAGTTAATTTTTATTATTATTAAAGATCCTCGAAATTATTTACTTGGAAGTGTGTATATGTTGATCATTTAAATAATTAGTTTTAAACAAAACAAAAGAAATGCATATAATATATATAGAAAGGTCGGCCATATATAGGTAGATTAGGGGTAAGTTATCTAAATAATTGAGAATTTAGATATTTTATTTAATCTATTAGTTGTTGAGTGTTTTTAGTATTTGGTGATAAGTCACACTCATAATTTCTCATTATAGATAAAGGCCACCATATTTAGCTTATTGATGGATTAGAAAACCCAAACATATGCATTCTTCTATTACTTTTCCCTGACAGCTGCATTGGTGCTTAATTTTTTGGTGTTGCCATTGATCGGACCCAAGATCTCTAAAACTACAACCTATTTTTTTTGTTATCTTGAGCTAGTGATCATTGTCAATCCTAGAATCCATTGTTGCAAACTAATTGCAAAGGAAGAAGCTATTTTGTTTTGGGGATGAATGCTACGATGGTTGGAAAACTATATACGCTCTATTATGTTTATTTTCTCTTAAGTTATTTCTATTGTTCATCAATACATTCGACCAAAAATAAAACGACTTTTATTTGACTATTTATAATTTTGAAATAATTATTAAATTAAATTACATATTATTCTATGGTCTCTTAAAACAATTAAGTTCTTAACTCTATACATATATATAGGGTTATTATGGTAATGGCAACCATTATAAATACAAGTAAACCATTAAAGTATTAATATTATTGTAAGTCAAAAAGAAATATTGATACTCAATCATTTCCATTAGAATTATCATTTATACATTGATAATTGGTTTTAAACTGTTGGTTGTTGTGGTAAATTTATTAATATATAAATTATTGAAATTTTACCACATTAAAACTTTGACAATGATAAAAAATGTAAAAAAAAATATAGTTCCAACTCTATTAATATTTTAATTAACATTTAATTTATTTAGTTTTCCCAAAAAAAAAATCTTAATTCATTATAAAATATCTACAATAATACGAAACAATAACTTTTTTAATCTTAAACTCTAAACATAATAAAACTAAAAAGTCATTGTCATCACAAACAAAGGTATAAACATCTGAATTCAAAAGTAGGGTTGTTATAGTAATGGTTATTATTATCGTTTAAGAAATACCATTGCCATGCCATTTTAATTGGTAAGCTTGAATTTCTTGCCGTTACTGATACATGATATACCGGTAATCTGGTAACTGTTACACAGGTAATGGTAAATTATCGCTTGCCAAAAAATGATAAGTTACTTAATCTGTATTCAAACCATGATTCTGCATCACTATACATGTATAGTGTTACTTAATAAAAGATATAAAGATAAAGAAGTAAAAGTGTGTTTACCATTATTTCATATAATTATTGAATTAAATTTAATATTTTGTAGTATTTAAGAACTTTAATAAAACATGCTACATGAATGTACATATCTATAAAATAGCTAGTAAAATTACCATTACTACTGATGTAGAAGAAATGCTACCGAAGTATATGTGCAGTTAATTAAGCGCCCAGCGGCTTTATAGCGGAGAAGGTGTAAAGGGGTAAAGAGGATATGTAAAAAGGTTCATTAAATGTAAACATGAATATTTAAAATTAGTCTGCGATCATTCTCACATTATCGTTGTAAAATAATTCAATATTAGTCAATCTTATATAACAAAACCAAATAATATCGTGGTTATAAGCGCTATATTTGATGTCTATAACAGATTTCTACTTTATATTGGGCACTCAATCCTTTAATATTAGCTATTTATAACAAATTTTTAATTTGTTTTAAAAGAGAACTAGTTAAATTAACTTCTGCATATTGATAAAGCAAATGCGAAAAATCAATGATTTAGCGGATGCAGCGAAAAATAGTGGGGATTATGGCGGATCTACTATTCATCGGGGATAAATTAAGATAGCGTGGCGGTGGAAGAGTGCTACGGGTTAAAATTGGGATATTTCGGGGTTTCAGGCGCATAGCAAAGTATTACTGTATAAAACAACGAACTTTACCGTTACTGTACTGATTATATAGGTATATCGATCTTACTCAGAAATAATGACTGAGCACCAAAATGACCTCAATAGAGCTTTATCTTAGAGGAACTGTAACAACCCTGAATTTTGGAACCAATTTAAAATTTATTTTTAGTTGATTCTAATGAAAATTAAATATTTTAAATGATTTATTTTGAGAATAAATGACTTAGAATTTATTTAGAACGAGTTTGAATGTAAAATTTATAATATAATTATAAATCGAACGCGTAAGGTCACGGCAGTTTGAAATTTTAGTTTTTAATTTCAAATGAACGTACAGAATTCAGAATAAGTCGGATTTCAGTAAAAGTAAGAAATTTTAGGATTTAATTAATTATATCTTTCTAACGAATATGAAAAATTGAGATTTCATTTTATAAATTGTAAGTTTTGTCCAAATTAAAATTTCAAATAGTCGCTATGGAATTTATTAACATTTTCATATTATTTAAGCTCTTAAAAATAGTCATTTTTCAAACAACCTTCGTTTTCGACCGAACTAATTTTGTTGGATTCGAAACGTCAAATTATTGTCAAGTTTAATTTTTCAAGTCAATTGAAATTAGTATGTAAGCATGGTAAATTTAAAAACGTGTTGAATCTTAGTTATAACTCAATAAACTAGTTATAAGGCCATTTTTCAAACAGTCTCCAAATTTGATGAAATAAATTTTATTGGAACCGTAATTGTAAACCATAACTATATTTCAAATTTCACAATTTTTGGAGTAGTATGTGGTCGTGGTAAATTAAAACGTATGTTCAAACACAATATTTAACGGTATATCTTAATTTTGATAAAAACTGATGAAAATGATCAAATCAGCTTCCAAAACATATCCCATTGCGTTTTGAACTAGGATATTTGGTAAGGAACGAAAGTCGTTGGGGTTCGTTTGGAGTCCGGACGAAAAAAACTTCAATGCTAATATTCGCGATCTTGAGTAACCGACATAAACTCATTGTCGACTATTCAAGCATCGGAAATACCAGATAGTAAATGAAAGAAAATAGAGGATGTGAATCGATAAGATAGAAACTTAGAATAGAAGAAGAAGAACATACAATATCAGAGTAAACATGAATCTCACAGCGGAACGAGTAAAATATAGTATACTACATAACGTTGAAACACAAATCTGCATTTGTATATTAGAGTACAACACTTACATCATAGTGGAAATAAATAATAGCTATAAAATGCTGCTGAAGCCTCCTGGTCCAAGCTCCATCTAGTGTATCTATAGATCCTGACTACTTGACTGCCCATACAAAATTGGGCACCCAAGAGTTTAGGGAAAACAAAACAAAATAAACTCTGGGTCAATCATGGGACTGGTGCGAGTAAACAATTTTAAAACAGTTTGAGAAAATAAACAATATCTCATAAGACCACGCCATATAACACCGAACAGGTTTCTCCCTTATGAGAATCCAAAATACTTGATTTAACTTTCAAATCATTAAAAGAAACGATAATCTTTATATCCAAACTCTTTTGATATTATAATAATGTCTATCAATCACAATATAATAATCATCTAGAAGAACACTTTCATCTCACATTCCACATACAAAATATATAATCAAAAACCACGAGCGCTTATTGGTTAATGAATTCCAACTGGCAAGGTATGGGACCACCTTCCGACAGTGTATCTCTAGAGAGGAATACACCGGGTTCAACAAGAACATCTTGTAACCCAGGCTAAACATGGCCGGTCACTCATTTCGCTTGAGTGTACCGAATGTATTATCACCAACGGTTGGAATCAGCAACCGTTTCCCGAAAGGGACAGCATCGTAATAGATTATAAGAGTAAATGAAACTCTAGATCAGGTGACAATACACCCTGATTGGTAGCTAACCACTTAACCATGTGACCTACCCGATTATATATCATTCCTCGGTTGTGAGGCTAGAGGCCATGATTTTCTCTGACAGATCACACATTTATTCACTTTGAATGTCACATCGTCATACCCGCTAAATCACAAATTGATTTCTTTAAACATATCACGGGTAAATAGCTAAGAGAAACGAATTCCTCCTCCACCAAATGTAAATACGTTTGAAGAGATCAACTTACGCGATCTATTAAATATACTCCATCATACATTCTTCTATACAAATCGTCCTGGGACTGGACAAACCGAAGGCACTATTCTGTAAATCCATTTTAGGAAATTTCTACCTAAGATCGCCAGAACAGCCCTTGCATAACTCCGTCTTCAATTATCTTCATCATATTTGATTCGCAACGCTAATGCCATACAGAGTGGTTTTCAGATAATATATTTGATCCTGGTCTCTCCGTATTGACAACAGAAATGGTCAAAATCTTTGATAGTCGGTGATTTAACTATCAAAGGAAAACATGTGTACAAACAACAGTCGTATTCAAAATCGAAGTCTTACAGATCAATCATCATTTCATTTCCCAATTTCCCATTTATCGTTTCCATATATTCATAAATTCCTTATTTTCTAAAATTAGAAAATATATGTTATTAACTTTGGAAAACGTTTCCGAAAATTTCTGATTCACGCATCAATATCTTCCTACCTCTATCAGTTTCTAACTGTAAACTAGTAAGAGAACAACTTCCCAAGCATAAACTCCGAAGGCCGAAACCAACATCAGATCGATACCCAGAAAGCCATTCAACTCAACTAATTTCCAGTCAGTTTCTAATCCCAGTAATTCCATTTAAATTCCTAATTAAAAACCCCAAATTCCTTTATAATATTTTATTTGCAAAATATTTACTTTAATCTAATTTTTCACATAGAATGTGAATAACATGTCTATATGTAATCAAATAGTTTGATTTCGTATTTTAAAAACAATATCCCAAATCCAATTTCTTTTCATACTTCTATTTATAGAATTTTCATATAAAAACTAATTTTATACTTCTAACACTAAAATCTCATTTAATTCCCTTTAAAAATGCTAAGTTCAAATTCCATTGAAAACATCGGTGTTAAGACTGATTTTCACTCCTTTATATAAATTCATATTTATATATCCAATTTATCCAATGATAAATATTTTATTTAATTTATAAACATCGTTTATAAAATTATCTTTCCAATTTATATATGTTAAAACATATTTTTATTTAATATCTTCTTTAAATCCATATCATGTTATTCCCATGTGCGAAGCACGGGTGTAAATCTTTCTAATGAAAAATTCTCCTTTTATAAGATTCTATTTCCAAATATTTCCTTTTATAAAATTCTTTCCATTTTACAAATATTTCCTTTTATAATTCTATTTATTTTCCCAATAAATATTCCTTTTATAATTCTATTTATTTTCCAACTAAATATTCCTTGTATAATATCCTATTTATTTTCCAGATAAATATTTCATTTTCAATATCATATTTATTTCCTATAAATATTTCATTTTCAAAATACACTTTGAAAATTTCTTTTTTTTTACATTCCGGTATTTCTTATGGTATTTAAAATACAAATTAACCAGACCAGTGTCATCATAATCAATCACAGGTTTTACATCCCATCATATATCACACAATATATGAAAACAAACAGTATTATAAATATTAAGGAATCCATTTGGATCCCTCCAATCTGTTTCCCAGCATCACAGATGTTAAACAATATAAATAACATCGATTTCATTTCAATATGAGATATTCTGATAACAAAAATCAATATTTGATTAACGATTTATATATATCGTTATCAATAATTTCAACCAATAACTCAGCAATTCAACCAAACAATCAAAACACGTCAATCAATCATCATTTATCGATACTAGATTATATTTATAAAAATATAAACTACACAGATAGTGAGATTTACTCGCATTGGTCGGTTTATCGTTAAATAACAATAACCATAGTTGATTCATATCAGGAAATTTATTTCGCTATAAATTGTAAAGAGCTCCAATTCACTCTGAACCAGTTCTGTTGTGTAATATTCTCCGATACGGTTCCAACACCACTTGTTTCGTCAATTTCTGATAATGGATGATGAAATTATGAGTTATACAAGTTATAACTCAATTTAACTATACTAATATTAAATAATTGATTTATTAAAATGTTAATCACGTTTTATTCCTTGATCTTCACTTACTGTTATTATCCTTCTTCTCCATCATTTGATATTAGCAGACCCCGCCGGTTTACAACTTAGCCTCCACCACCATGTCTAACTAAACTTAGCAAACCCTCTTTGTTACCTCACTATTTGCCTGATTCAATCCCAACATTTACCACATAGCTTAATTACAATTTTAACCAACTTCTTCCCAGATTTACATGCTACAGTGAACTCCCATTTTCACATACTTAAGCCCCCTTGTTCAGTACTCACGCCCTTTTTTTCTTTGTTTGTCTTTACATTTAATTACTTCATGTCAGCCATGATGCAAATACCCACCGAAACACACATTATAAACTCCTTCCCCGTTTAGGACTAGTACACCTCCAGATTCCAGTACATGATTTACGAAAAGAAAGCAACCCGCTTGTTCCTCCTCGTTCTCACATTACCCTCCACCATCTCCAAACTACTGCCACCGTTTTACTTCATGAATTAGTAAACCAAAACAACCATAATCCATCTCTACTCCAAATCTATCTCCTCGTCTTCAAAAACTGAAACTTGCACTTCCTTTCTCAGTCACATACGCACAGTAGGTTATGACGTTCCAGGAAATTTTAGCGTCCTCTTTACTCATCGAAATCCTCACAACTCCACCAGACAAATGCTAATCACTTTCTCTTTGATACCTCCTTCCAATCCACTCATCAAAGCTTCACTCGAACTCTCCTACCCATTTTCGTCGCTACAGCTAGTGCATGTAACATCAGTGTTCGAGCGACATTTTTATAACCCAAACACCACCAAACTTTGCTACTTTGACCCTCTCGACACTATGAACCACACAGTAAATCCCAAAATCACCTGAGACCTCCTCAATTTCAACCCGCGACGAGCCCTAGGTCACGATGGAATATACAGGAAACCCCAAAGAACATGCACACCTAGCAAAAGCCATACTAGATTGAAGCTTAGTCGGATACGAAGCCAACTATACTAGTTTTGGATTTTATAAGATTTTGTTTGAATTGATATTAAATTTTGAAGTGGTCGAATTCATGTTGTTAACTGGCGGCTTAAAAATAGCCTTGACCAGAGAAAAGAAAGTGATTAGGTTTAGAAATTTTAAGGGTAATTTATAGGATATATTAAATATTTTAATATTCGATTAAATATTCATTTTTAATCAACCACTCTTTATACTTGTCATTAAAAATCCGTGTGATCACACATGGTATCCAAAAATCCTGAAAATGGGCATGCAGCTAAAGTTCCACATTACGGACCCAACTAAACTTGATTCATCGAATTCCAACTCCATTTGCTTACAAAGTGTATTTTTAAAGTCAAATTATCGACTGTTTTTCACATTAAAATCCCGTACGGCCACATACTGACTCCAAAAATCATGGAAATTGAAATCTAGCAATAATTTAATATTTCGGATCTAACAAAATTAGTTTCGTCGAAAACGGAGTTCCTTTGCAAAACTGGCTATTTTTAATGCTCTAAATAAACCCATTTAAATATTAATATATTTAAAAACAATTGAATTAAATAATAATAATTTAATATTATCGTATATATTCACAGTGGAATACCATACAGCTCCGAAATAAATATATCAGGATTTATAACTCGATATTTAAAAATCCAGTAAAATCGATATTTCATTTATATTAAAAATCCATTTATAATATAAATAAATCGTTATAAATTATAAAGGAATTCCATAGCGACTTTTCGAAAATTTGATTTGATCATAAATAAAAATCTACATGATGAAATCCTGATTTTTCTCTTCCATTAGAAAAATTTACTTCACCAGCTCCAAACGTTTCTTATTTCACAGAAATCCGATTTAAAACGGATTATGTATATTCAATTGAAGTTCAAATCGCCAAATTACAAACTGCCGTGCCATTTCGAGCTCGATCATAATTATATTATAATTATACGTTCAAACTGTCATTCAAATAGTATATTCATTATTATAATTCAATTCTAAACTGAATTAAATATTATATAAAATCCAATTCACACAATATTGTGAATTCTACTATTTCCGACTATTTGAGAAATTAAATATATTATTTTATTATTTATATTAATTAAATATTCAATATTATTTAATTAAACAACAATTTAATTCTCTGAATCACTATTTAAATATTTAAATAAATAAATTATTGTACCAATAAAAATACGGGACGTTACATTCTTCCCCCCTCAAAATAATTTTGTCCTCGAAATTTCTAAGGTAGAAAACAAACCCTATTAACTGGGTTAAAAATTATTTGTTTACTTCTTAACTTCAATTTCAACTGAACCTATTTATTTTGATTAAAATATTAATTCATTCTTATCAATGAAAATTTTCTAATATTCCAAAAAAATTCTAACACCTTAAATTTTCGAAAAATTTCGCCAGCACCTCCTTTGTACTGGTCAATCGGTACAACTACAACTCGCCTCTCTAGGCCATACCCAATCCAAAAGAAAATCAAATAGCCAAGCGGCTTGCCAAACAGGCTCAAAAATCTCATGCTTATATCAAATATAAACTTGTACCTTTTTGTCGAGCATATCATTATATCCTTTCCATCTGTTACCAATTCTGCATATACCAATACATTTTCAACTTGATCTTCAATCAAATTATCATTAACACAATCATTCGCTTATATCCAAACCAAAATATCATTTCAAACTCGAGTTCCATCCTCGATTCCAAACTCTTAACATACTAATTCAACAAAATTCCAGATTCCTATCTCACTGTCCAATTTTTATTCTATATCTTATTTTTTGATTTGCTTTCACAAATTCTAATTTAATTTGTTTTCAAATTAAACAATCCTAGGGGTTTCAAAACAGTTTACCATATCAAAAAAATCAAACTTCCCTTTCAGGATTCAAAATAATTTGTTTTTCCAAAAGAATTCGGAATCAATAACTTTGGTAGTAGTCTGTCACTTAGAAACTCAAAAATGAATACCGATGATGTCCGGATCATCATCGGAATTATTTCCCAGCGACCGAAGTGAGTTCAATACTATATCACTTTCAAAACCATTTCTAAACACTTCTATTTTGAAATACAATTCAAAATACCATTCACAATGCTTGTAAAACAATTTAAAATCTCCCAGGATTATAAAATTCTCATACACTTAATCCAAATCCATTTACGAACACCTTTCCAAACCCCAGAGTTTTAAATTTCAGTTCTGGTTTAAATTCAGTTTTAATTCATTTCGTAATACTCATACGAATTTTATTGGGTTATATATGTATAACCAACTCAATTTTAATCTTATTCGATCAATATAACACCCAACACATCCTATATACTATAATATATCAAATATTTATATTTTCTTTATATCAAAATATATTTGGGTAAAGTTATTTCATTACCCTCTTTCCAAAACATACTATTCCGGTTCATTGTATTCGAGTGTTTAGAAACTCCTACCGATACAGTGGATCAAACTGATCGATCAGAACTCATAAACAACTCAACCAACAAACCACCACAATATAAAACAATTTTTTTATAAAATCTACAAATACGTTCACTCGTATATATACACTCAAACACAATCTAGGGTATTGCTAACCCCATCTCTACTGAGTCACGCCACAGAGCCAAGTTAATTACTTAACCTTTAGCTTTGATACCACTGTAACGACCGAGGTTTTCGCGATCCTGAGTAACCAACATAAACTCAGTGTCGACTATTCAAGCATCGAAAATACCAGATAGTAAATGAAAGAAAATAGAGGGTGAGAATAGATAAGATAGAAACTTAGAATAGAAGAAGAAGAAGAACATACAATATCAGAGTAAACATGAATCTCACAGCGGAACGAATAAAATATAGTATACAACATAACGTTGAAACACAAATCTGCATTTGTATATTAGAGTACAACACTTACATCACAGTGGAAATAAATAATAGCTATAAAATGCTGCTGAAGCCTCCTGCTCCAAACTCCATCTAGTGTATCTATAGATACTGACTACTTGACTGCCCATACAAAATTGGGCACCCAAGGGTTTAGGGAAAACAAAACAAAATAAACTCTGGGTCAATCATGGGACTGGTGTGAGTAAACAAATTTAAAACAGTTTGAGAAAATAAACAATAACTCATAAGACCACGCCGTATAACATGGAATGGTTTTTCCCTTATGGGAATCCAAAACACTTGATTTAACTTTCAAATCCTTTAGAAAGAAACAATAATCTTTATATCAAAACTCTTTTGATATTATAATAATATCTGTCAATCACAATATAATAATCATCTAGCAGAACGCTTTCATCTCACGTTCCACATACAAAATATATAATCAAAAACCGCGGGTGCTTATTGGTTAATTAATTCTAGCTGGCAAGGTATGGGACCACCTTCCGACAGTGTATCTCTAGAGAGGAATACACCGGGTTCAACAAGAACATCTTGTAACCCAGGCTAAACATGACCGGTCACTCATTTCTCTTGAGTTTACCGAATGTATTATCACCAACGGTTGGGATCAGCAACCGTTTCCCGAAAGGGACAGCATCAAAATAGATTATATAAGCAAATGAAACTGAAGCGACCCGAAACTTCCCCGGTCTCCGAAGAGATGAGAAAGAACGAATTACTGTGAGGACAAGACAAATCAGAACGCAGACAAAAGAACATTTCATTGTATATTACAACAATGCACCAGATTACAAGAATATACAGAGTATAAATGAATATTACACAGAAATATCAGAGATTTAAATTACATTTAAATACATCGCAGCGGAAAATAATACAATACACAACTAGAAGAGATATACGGATACAAATCTTTCCGGATATCATTCCAGCTGAAAACCAGGATCCTGTGAATATAAATCTGCAAAACCAAAACTACTAGCTGCCCGTGTGGAAAATAGGGGCACCCAGAGTTTAGGTTAAAACAATAAACTCCAGGTCAGTCATGTGACTGGTGTGAGAACTAAAACAGTTATTAAAACTTTATTTTTAAAGTTAGGTAAATCAAGGGACCACGCCGTATAACACGGAACGGGTTTCCTCCCAAGAACACCAGTGCATAAAACAACAGCGCAATGCTAAATAAAGAAAAATGAAGCTATTGTAAGACTCAGGTCCCATCACACAATGCAACGCAAGCCGGAGGATAGGGTTTTTACCTTATAATAGCCAAGAATGCTTGATACGTTTAGAACAAATCATTTGATACTTTTATAAGTGCATATTGTATAAAATATCTTCAAATCATAAGTATCAATCATAGACGGCATAAGTGCCCCATCCCACTATGTCGCCATACCAGGCTCTACAAATAAAACCGAAATACACGTATTGGAAATTGGATTTCCATCATGGTGGCTCCTGATTCGAAAGATCGATCGCGTAATGCAATTCACCACGGCTTACGTCCCCACAAGAGAAAACACCGTTTGCATCCGCACATTTGGGACCAGAGTACCACCGCGGCTTACGTCCCAGCGAGAGAAAACACCGCCTACTCTATATATCCCTGAGCACTAGGCTCATCTCGGTCGACCGAATCCACGACACCACTAAGGTGCCCATCCACGAAAAAGCATACTGATCAAACCATCAGTTTACCACCATACCGGGGTGTGAGGCTCGCGGATCAACGCTATACACAAAGCCATGCTATATCAGCTGCGCTTTGATCATCAACCACCAAACTTTGCTTTTCAACAAAAGTCTGGATCACTGCATCTCAGCATGCCACACTATCAATCCATATCGTATTACTGATTTCTGCCAATATATAACCTCTGAGCTCATATGTCTCAGAGAAGGGCGTTAAGCAAGAGAATAAATTCTCCGCCGCCAAACAGATATATATTTAGCAGAGATCAACAAATACAATATAAAGGAATACAATGTCAGACACACCATCCATTTACAAGTCCGTTCTAGGTCTGAACGAAACCGGAGGCACTTTCCTCGCATATCCATCCATCTCCAAATACGTCTGGACGACCACCAACTATTTCCATCCTCTTGGGTGTACAGCCCAATCAGGATCGTCAGTAATTATCCCAACGATATGAATATTTCCGGTCTTCGACCACCGTCTTCATCTTAGACATATCGTCGAATCGGTTATTCAGAATGGGTGTAAACCCGGCCTTTCCGAACAACCCGCGTATATTATAAACAAATGTTACACAAACACAACATACGCCTCATTCCAATTCAGAATATTCTTTTATTCATAAAATCACATTTTTAGGGAAAGGTTCCCATTAATTTTATCCAAGATAAATTCTTTAAAATTTGTCCTTTAATCTTCCTTTGGATGTCATTTCAAACCAAATTATGGTTTTCTAAACTAGTCGAGATTAGCGAACCACACCGAAGTAATTATTTATTTTATTTCCCAATCCCAACCTATACATCCCATGAAGCAAAACTGGTAATACTCCATATCTAATACTATGGTGTTATCGGTAAAATTAATTACCATCTCACGTTCAAATCTAATTAAAGATTTAACTATCGCTTTGGAGCAAAACTGGTAATACTTCGTTCTCGCTCACTTTCTAAATTTGATAATTTAGATTATAGATTCACATTTCAATCTGATTGCAGATTCGTTAAAATTCCTTTTACTGGGTTAAAGAACTAGGTGTTATTTAAAACACAGTTCACGACAAACCCAAATCACATTCTATTTATTATCGGGTTAAAGAACTAGTGTTATTGAAAACACAGTTCACGATAAACCCATTTCAAATCCAATCAAATATATTAGAAATTCCGATTATTTAAAACCCCTTTTTGAATCTAATTTATTTATTTAAAAATAATTGGGTTTTAAATTTAGTTCGAAACTAGTTCATTTCGATAAAAATCCATTTTTATCCTTTCAAATATGGATTTTTTCACCCTAATTTTTCACAAATCATTTCTTATGATTTTACATAATTTATCGATATTTTTAATAATTTTATCAAGGCCCGTACAGTCGATTTCCATCAACGGCCATCGAACTGCACTTACAACGACCTTTTTCAAATTTGATTTGGACGTATCTCCAAATCCAACCGTTAGATTTTGAATTTCAAATATTCGTTGGAAAGCTCTTTTCGATACGAACCCAGCGGTTCCGGTTTTAGGAGAATCCGACGGTCGGATCTCCCGTAATGTCCGTTTGAAATAAATAGTCGAAATTCACGAACTGCCGCGGCGCGGCGCGTTCTATTCAAGCCATTTATATTATATATATAATATATATTTCGTCGATTTCTATTTAAAACGAATTTTATAAATCGTTTTAATTTCGTTTCAAAAACAATTTCAACTTCCATTTCAATTCAAATCAAAATTGAATTTTTCCTTATAAATTCGTTTTAAAATTCATTTCATTCAATTCAAATTTCAATTAAATTTGAATTCATTTCAATTCGTTTTCAATTTGAATTCGTTTTCAATTCAATTCAATTTCAAAGTCGTTTTCTATTCGATTCAATTCAAATTGGTTTTCTATTCGATTCAATTCAAATTGGTTTTCTATTTGATTCAAATTCGTTATATATTCCATTGAAATCAAATTCGTTATCTATTCAATTCATTTCAAAATCGTTTTATATTCAATTCATTTCGAAATCGTTTTCAATTCAATTCATTTCGAAATCGTTTTCAATTCAATTCATTTCGAAATCGTTTTCAATTCAATTCATTTCGAAATCGTTTTCAATTCAATTCATTTCGAAATCGTTTTCAATTCAATTCATTTCGAAATCGTTTTCAATTCAATTCAATTCATTTCGAAGTCGTTTTCAATTCAATTCAATTCATTTCGAAGTCGTTTTCAATTCAATTCATTTCGAAATCGTTTTCAGTTCAATTCATTTCGAAGTCGTTTTCAATTCAATTCATTTTGAAATCGTTTTCAATTCAATTCATTTCGAAATGAATAAAATCGATATAAATATCGTTCACGTCAAAATGGCGTCAATCTAATCAACACGGCTTAATGTATTTCTATTTTCAAATATTCTATTTCAAATATTTCCTATTATCAAAATATTTGTTATTATCAATATATTTCGTTCAACACATGACTAATCTCAACGGATGAGTACAGTCAACACATGAACCTTTATTTTATATTGATAAAGATGTAAATTTTATTATTAAAATATTTCGTTCAACACATGACTAATCTCAACGGATGAGTACAGTCAACACATGAACCCTTATTTTATATTGATAAAGATGTAAATTTTATTATTAAAATATTTCGTTCAACACATGACTAATCTCAACGGATGAGTACAGTCAACACATGAACCTTTATTTTATATTGATAAAGATGTAAATTTTATTATTAAAATATTTCGTTCAACACATGACTAATCTCAACGGATGAGTACAGTCAACACATGAACCTTTATTTTATAATATTCTTTATTTTCTAAATTGGAATGAGGCCCAATCAATTACCATATAATTTTAATTATATGGATTTTCATACATCACACTTATATAATAGCATTGAAAAATAATCAACCATCAACCAAAGTGCACTACACTGTATTAGCATCAAATATAGATATCTAACGCTTATAATAGCCTGTCAATCAATCGATCAACATATTTAATCAATCAGGATGAGTGAACTTCATATTTCATCCCAACACCCGTGTGGGGTTTCAAACAATCAAACACATATTTTATTTGTGCAGTCGGGCGATGTGTAAAATTTATCGACCCAATCAATGTCAGTCCAATCAGTGTACATAAACAAACCGTCCGGTTTGTAAATGAATATTTTATTTTATTCACTTCACGTTGAAAATTATATTTTTAACGATCAAATTATTTTATTCAACCTGTGAATGTTCTATTCAGTTATTTATTCAATAAAATGATATTTTTATTTTTCTAACATATTTTAGAAAATTTCGGCGGCATAACGGCACGATACTAGAAACGGGACAAGGCCTAGCCTTATCCTCGGTCTAGTGAAGGCCCACGCCATTCACACATCAATCAAATCAATTTCATTTCACCAAACAATTCAGTTCAAACCAAATAATCTAACCAACTACACAACCAAACAATTTAACAAACAAGCCATCCATGGTCTGTGGATGACGGGTGTCGGGTGCTACTAAGCAACGTCTGCATCCTAGTATATATATATATATATATATATATATATATATATATGTATATGTATAAATAGAATAAGAAATTTAGAGTGAGGAGTTCTCACCCTTTCGCTAAACTGAATGACGCAATTCTTCATGGGTAGGAAATCTTCACTTTGCTTTTCTTTCGTCTATTTCGTTGCCCGTATCCACTACCTATATAAAAATCACATTTTTACTTTGCTATTCAATATATAAAAATCGAATTTTTTACCTCGTTATTCAATATATAAAAATCGAATTTTTACTATGCTATTCAATATATAAAAATCGAATTTTTACTATGCTATTCGATATAGAAAAATCGAATTTTTACTATGCTATTCGATATAGAAAAATCGAATTTTTACTATGCTATTCGATATAGAAAAATCGAATTTTTACTTCGTTATTCAATATATAAAAATCGAATTTTTACTTCTTTATTCAATATATAAAAATCGAATTTTTACTTCGTTATTCAATATATAAAAATCGAATTTTTACTTCGTTATTCAATATATAAAATTCGAATTTTTACATGAAATAAAAATATAAACTTTAACATATTTATAAATCTCATCCTTTTGCTTTCAAAATCCACTTCTTGTTCATTTCACAAATCACTTCTTTCTTTCACTTCTTATATAAAAGATCATATTTTTATTACTCTAATTAAATAAAAATCATATTTTTATTATGCTAGGAGTATAAAAATTATATTTTTAATACTCTACATGAATAGAAATTATATTTTTAACTCTCTAAAATTATATTTTTATTATCTCTAATATATAAAAATCATATTTTTAACTACCTACATTAATAAAAATCATATTTTTATTATCTATAACCATAGATTACATTTTAAAACGATGTTTTTTTTATCACAAAATTAATTACATGGCAAGAAAATAAAAATAAAATAATTTAAACTCACTTTGCTCGATGGAGGAGGGGCTTGGCTCGCTGCATGTGGTGGGGGATCGTCTGAAGCGGCGCTGGGGAGGCGGGTGTCGCTATCGGAAGGAGGAGGGGAGGCGTTGGGTCAGAGGTGGCGCGGGGTGTGGCTGGGGCGGAGGCGAATCTGGTCGACTTGGGGGGGTAAACCAGGGCACGCGGGTTAGTGGGTTTGGGGGTCTTAGGGGTTTCGATCGATCAGAGGAGGGGATGGAGAAGGAGACGCGGGGGGGTGGAGGTGCTGCCGGAGAGGGCGACTTGCTAGGCGGAGGAGCGGGGGTCCGGTGGTGCTGCTGGCGCCGGATCGAGGTGGAGCGCCTTTTTTCTTTTTTCTTTTTTTTTTATTTTGATTCTGATCGAATGAAGATGGGGGGGCCAAAACGAGATTAAGGGGAAGAGATATCTTTTTTTATTTTTAATTTATTAATTATTTAATTTGCAAAAAGTTGACTTTTACATACGACCTCGAAACGAGGCCCACCGCCTGTCGTCCATAGCTAATTACCCCCATTCCGAACACAATGGGATATGTATCGTAGGCTGATTCGACTGTTTGAATCAGTTTCCGTTGAATTTACATTTAAATCACTATATTGAATTTTAAATGTACATTTAAAATTACCGGGGTCGCATACTGACTCGAAAAATTCCAGAAAAAGATTTTCTAGCTTCGTATTGACGATACGGTCCTAATAAAACTAGTTTCGTCGAATTCTGAGCCCGTTTGAAAAATGACCATTTTCCAGTCGATTAAAATCAACTGAAACTGGTCAAACGCGTTTTCCTTTGCCACGCTCACATACTGACTCGAAAAAATTATGAAATTTGGAATCTAGCAATAACTTTACATCACGGATCCAACAAAAGTGGTTTCGTCGAAATCCGAGGTCGTTTGCAAAATGGCTATTTTTAAGGGCCTGAATTCCATAGCGACTATTCAGAATTTTCAACTAGACATATCTTTTGATCCCCGCTATGAAATTTCGATCTTTCGGATTCGTTGGAAAGATAGTCACAATTAGATCCTAATGTTTTTGGTTTCACTAAAATCCGGATTGTTTTGCACCCAGTATGTTCAATTGAAGCTTGAAATCGAATTATCGAACTATCGCGCCATTTTCAATTTTATTTATAATTATATATAAATATTTATATTCTAACGACGATCTATATAATATATACGTTCTAATTCCATTCAAAATAAATTTCTCGTCGATATTATTTAAAATAATTCATTTTAAATAATCAAAATTCGCTAAAATTGCCAAAATAAAAATTTTAAACTGGCCCAGATTTTCGGGTTGTTACAATCTCTCCCACTTAAAACTTTTCGTCCCCGAAAAGGAACAAAGTCGAAAGTTGTTTAACAATTCAACTCAACTTCCATTGTTTTGATTACGGCTTAAGTTCTTCAACTTTTCAGTTTCTAAGAACTTTTCAAAAATTTCAAAAATTTGGCTAACACCCTAAATTATCGAAAAATTTCGCCATAACCTCCCCTGCACCGGGAGCCACGGGAAAATCCCGAAATTGCCATATAGGCCTTCTGATCTCAAAAAGAAAAAGAAAAAGCCAAGCGGCTAGCCAATCGGCTCATAAAATCATCATCACCCAAACAAAACAGTAAATTATAGTAAACATGTACCTATTTGTCGGGCAAACAAATTTTATTCTCTGCTCTAGCCTCCTTGCTATGACCTGTTCAATGTAAATACAAGTATATGCATGCAATTACAATCAAATTCCAAAACATTCTAATATGCGGTGCTAAATTCACCTTAGTTCAATCATTCTTCTTACACTAGCTATATTATACAATATCGATACATTTTTAAAACAAAAGCATATTTAAGTTCATACAAGTATCATACACATCCATACATATATCCAAAATGCTAGTTCATTACATTAAAACCCAACTTTCTAGGAAGTCATGCCTCCTCCTTGCATAATTTCCAAAGTAGATATCTCCTTTCCTTTGGATTTCCTATCACCCTTCTTTAACGGGCAATTTCGGGCTAGATGCCCTATATCTTTGCATCGGAAGCACTTCTTTTCTTTTCCTAATTTTCTGGATTTTTTCTTAACATTTGGACACTTATCCACAAAATGTCCCGTTTCTTTGCACTTAAAACAAACTATGACCATTCTTATCTCTTTCTCCTAGATTTTCTTTCTCTCCGAACCGCATAATGCCATTCTTCTCTGCATATACGACAATAAACACCCACGTATGTTCCTAAGTTCAACTTCCTTTCTTTTTCTGCTTTCTGTTGGGCCCTCCTTGTTTGTTTCGGAGTCATACTGAAGTCAACATTAGATAAGCCATAGAGAACCATCTCCTACATTATATTTGAGGATTTTATCAAGAGAGTTTGCATTACTTTTCATTAACAAATATCTTGATTTATGCTTTATATATCATTCCAGTATTTCTATTAGTTGAATTAATAATCATCACAGCTAGCAATCAATGTGTTGATTAACTTTCAAAGGTATAAATTTTTTATATATATACTAAAAATCATGTTTTTGATGCCAAATCACAACAATAAACCTATCTAGTTTGGTTCTCACACCAGTCGATTGGAAATATATAAATATCTCACTTTCGAAACTCGAACATAAACACTGATGATGAGATCTCAATCATCAGTATCATCTCCGGGCGACTAGTGTGTGATTCTATATCTATTCAATATATTAAAACTTCGAATACACGTTTGCAAGGCGTATATGCAAAGTCTTTATATATTGGATTGTCCAAATTCAATATAAAACAAATATTCAAATACGTGTGAAACGATTTAAATTTTCAAAACAAAATTGTTTTCAATTGGAAAATATACTCTTCACACTCGTTCTAGGATACTACTGATCCCACCTCTAACGAGTCATTCTCATTGGATATTACTAATCCAATTCTGATGAATTCTTTCGTATGGTTCTAATGTGTCTTGTCCTCTGAGCTTTGTAAACCAAAGCTCTGATACCAAATGAAGCGACCCGAAACTTCCCCGGTCTCTGAAGAGATGAGAAAGAACGAATTACTGTGAGGACAAGACAAATCAGAACGCAGACAAAAGAACATTTCATTGTATATTACAACAATGCACCAGATTACAAGAATATACAGAGTATAAATGAATATTACACAGAAATATCAGAGATTTAAATTACATTTAAATACATCGCAGCGGAAAATAATACAATACACAACTAGAAGAGATATACGGATACAAAGCTTTCCGGATATCATTCCAGCTGAAAACCAGGATCCTGTGAATATAAATCTGCAAAACCAAAACTACTAGTTGCCCGTGTGGAAAATAGGGGCACCCAGAGTTTAGGTTAAAACAATAAACTCCAGGTCAGTCATGTGACTGGTGTGAGAACTAAAACAGTTATTAAAACTTTATTTTTAAAGTTAGGTAAATCAAGGGACCACGCCGTATAACACGGAACGGGTTTCCTCCCAAGAACACCAGTACATAAAACAACAACGCAATGCTAAATAAAGAAAAATGAAGCTATTATAAGACCCATGTCCCATCACACAATACAACGCAAGCCGGAGGATAGGGTTTTTACCTTATAATAGCCAAGAATGCTTGATACGTTTAGAACAAATCATTTGATACTTTTATAAGTGCATATTGTATAAAATATCTTCAAATCATAAGTATCAATCATAGACGGCATAAGTGCCCCATCCCACTATGTCGCCATACTAGGCTCTACAAATAAAACCGAAATACACGTATTGGAAATTGGATTTCCATCATGGTGGCTCCTGATTCGAAAGATCGATCGCGTAATGCAATTCACCACGGCTTACGTCCCCACAAGAGAAAACACCGTCTGCATCCGCACATTTGGGACCAGAGTACCACCGCGGCTTACGTCCCAGCGAGAGAAAACACCGCCTACTCTATATATCCCTGAGCACTAGGCTCATCTCGGTCGACCGAATCCACGACACCACTAAGGTGCCCATCCACGAAAAAGCATACTGATCAAACCATCAGTTTACCACCATACCGGGGTGTGAGGCTCGCGGATCAACGCTACACACAAAGCCATGCTATATCAGCTGCGCTTTGATCATCAACCACCAAACTTTGCTTTTCAACAAAAGTCTGGATCACTGCATCTCAGCATGCCACACTATCAATCCATATCGTATTACTGATTTCTGCCAATATATAACCTCTGAGCACATATGTCTCAGAGAAGGGCGTTAAGCAAGAGAATAAATTCTCCGCTGCCAAACAGATATATATTTACAGAGATCAACAAATACAATATAAAGGAATACAATGTCAGACACACCATCCATTTACAAGTCCGTTCTAGGTCTGAACGAAACCGGAGGCACTTTCCTCGCATATCCATCCATCTCCAAATACGTCTGGACGACCACCAACTATTTCCATCCTCTTGGGTGTACAGCCCAATCAGGATCGTCAGTAATTATCCCAACGATATGAATATTTCCGGTCTTCAACCACCGTCTTCATCTTCGACATATCGTCGAATCGGTTATTTAGAATGGGTGTAAACCCGGCCTTTCCGAACAACCCGCGTATATTATAAACAAATGTTACACAAACACAACATACGCCTCATTCCAATTCAGAATATTCTTTTATTCATAAAATCACATTTTTAGGGAAAGGTTCCCATTAATTTTATCCAAGATAAATTCTTTAAAATTTATCCTTTAATCTTCCTTTGGATGTCATTTCAAACCAAATTATGGTTTTCTAAACTAGTCGAGATTAGCGAACCACACCGAAGTAATTATTTATTTTATTTCCCAATCCCAACCTATACATCCCATGAAGCAAAACTGGTAATACTCCATATCTAATACTATGGTGTTATCGGTAAAATTAATTACCATCTCACGTTCAAATCTAATTAAAGATTTAACTATCGCTTTGGAGCAAAACTGGTAATACTCCGTTCTCGCTCACTTTCTAAATTTGATAATTTAGATTATAGATTCACATTTCAATCTGATTGCAGATTCGTTAAAATTCCTTTTACTGGGTTAAAGAACTAGGTGTTATTTAAAACACAGTTCACGACAAACCCAAATCACATTCTATTTATTATCGGGTTAAAGAACTAGTGTTATTGAAAACACAGTTCACGATAAACCCATTTCAAATCCAATCAAATATATTAGAAATTCCGATTATTTAAAACCCCTTTTTGAATCTAATTTATTTATTTAAAAATAATTGGGTTTTAAATTTAGTTCGAAACTAGTTCATTTCGATAAAAATCCATTTTTATCCTTTCAAATATGGATTTTTTCACCCCAATTTTTCACAAATCATTTCTTATGATTTTACATAATTTATCGATATTTTTAATAATTTTATCAAGGCCCGTACAGTCGATTTCCATCAACGGCCATCGAACTGCACTTACAGCGACCTTTTTCAAATTTGATTTGGACGTATCTCCAAATCCAACCGTTAGATTTTGAATTTCAAATATTCGTTAGAAAGCTCTTTTCGATACGAACCCAACGGTTCCGGTTTTAGGAGAATCCGACGGTCGGATCTCCCGTAATGTCCGTTTGAAATAAATGGTCGAAATTCACGAACTGCCGCGGCGCGGCGCGTTCTATTCAGGCCATTTATATTATATATATAATATATATTTCATCGATTTCTATTTAAAACGAATTTTATAAATCGTTTTAATTTCGTTCCAAAACAATTTCAACTTCCATTTCAATTCAAATCAAAATTGAATTTTTCCTTATAAATTCGTTTTAAAATTCATTTCTATTCAATTCAAATTTCAATTAAATTTGAATTCATTTCAATTCGTTTTCAATTTGAATTCGTTTTCAATTCAATTCAATTTCAAAGTCGTTTTCTATTCGATTCAATTCAAATTGGTTTTCTATTCGATTCAATTCAAATTGGTTTTCTATTTGATTCAAATTCGTTATATATTCCATTGAAATCAAATTCGTTATTTATTCAATTCATTTCGAAATCGTTTTATATTCAATTCATTTCGAAATCGTTTTCAATTCATTTCGAAATCGTTTTCAATTCAATTCATTTCGAAATCATTTTCAATTCAATTCATTTCGAAATCGTTTTCAATTCAATTCATTTCGAAATCGTTTTCAATTCAATTCATTTCGAAATCGTTTTCAATTCATTTCGAAGTCATTTTCAATTCAATTCATTTCGAAGTCGTTTTCAATTCAATTCATTTCGAAATCGTTTTCAATTCAATTCATTTCGAAGTTGTTTTCAATTCAATTCATTTCGAAATCGTTTTCAATTCAATTCATTTCGAAATCGTTTTCAATTCAATTCATTTTGAAATGAATAAAATCGATATAAATATCGTTCACGTCAAAATGGCGTCAATCTAATCAACACGGCTTAATGTATTTCTATTTTCAAATATTCTATTTCAAATATTTCCTATTATCAAAATATTTGTTATTATCAAAATATTTCGTTCAACACATGATTAATCTCAACGGATGAGTACAGTCAACACATGAACCTTTATTTTATATTGATAAAGATGTAAATTTTATTATTAAAATATTTCGTTCAACACATGACTAATCTCAACGGATGAGTACAGTCAACACATGAACCTTTATTTTATATTGATAAAGATGTAAATTTTATTATTAAAATATTTCGTTCAACACATGACTAATCTCAACGGATGAGTACAGTCAACACATGAACCTTTATTTTATATTGATAAAGATGTAAATTTTATTATTAAAATATTTCGTTCAACACATGACTAATCTCAACGGATGAGTACAGTCAACACATGAACCTTTATTTTATAATATTCTTTATTTTCTAAATTGGAATGAGGCCCAATCAATTACCATATAATTTTAATTATATGGATTTTCATACATCACACTTATATAATAGCATTGAAAAATAATCAACCATCAACCAAAGTGCACTACAATGTATAAGCATCAAATATAGATATCTAACGCTTATAATAGCCTGTCAATCAATCGATCGACATATTTAATCAATCAGGATGAGTGAACTTCGTATTTCATCCCAACACCCGTGTGGGGTTTCAAACAATCAAACACATATTTTATTTGTGCAGTCGGGCGATGTGTAAAATTTATCGACCCAATCAATGTCAGTCAAATCAGTGTACATAAACAAACCGTCCGGTTTGTAAATGAATATTTTATTTTATTCACTTCACGTTGAAAATTATATTTTTAACGATCAAATTATTTTATTCAACCTGTGAATGTTCTATTCAGTTATTTATTCAATAAAATGATATTTTTATTTTTCTAACATATTTTAGAAAATTTCGGCAGCATAACGGCATGATACTAGAAACGGGACAAGGCCTAGCCTTATCCTCGGTCTAGTGAAGGCCCACGCCATTCACACATCAATCAAATCAATTTCATTTCACCAAACAATTCATTTCAAACCAAATAATCTAACCAACTACACAACCAAATAATTTAACAAACAAGCCATCCATGGTCTGTGGATGACGGGTGTCGGGTGCTACTAAGCACCGTCTGCATCCTAGTATATATATATATATATATATATATATATATATAACTAGAATAAGAAATTTAGAGTGAGGAGTTCTCACCCTTTCGCTAAACTGAATGACGCAATTCTTCATGGGTAGGAAATCTTCACTTTGCTTTTCTTTCGTCTATTTCGTTGCCCGTATCCACTACCTATATAAAAATCACATTTTTACTTTGCTATTCAATATATAAAAATCGAATTTTTTACCTCGTTATTCAATATATAAAAATCGAATTTTTACTATGCTATTCAATATATAAAAATCGAATTTTTACTATGCTATTCAATACAGAAAAATCGAATTTTTACTATGCTATTCGATATAGAAAAATCGAATTTTTACTATGCTATTCGATATAGAAAAATCGAATTTTTACTATGCTATTCGATATAGAAAAATCGAATTTTTACTTCGTTATTCAATATATAAAAATCGAATTTTTACTTCGTTATTCAATATATAAAAATCGAATTTTTACTTCGTTATTCAATATATAAAAATCGAATTTTTACTTCGTTATTCAATGTATAAAAATCGAATTTTTACATGAAATAAAAATATAAACTTTAACATATTTATAAATCTCATCCTTTTGCTTTCAAAATCCACTTCTTGTTCATTTCACAAATCACTTCTTTCTTTCACTTCTTATATAAAAGATCATATTTTTATTACTCTAATTAAATAAAAATCATATTTTTATTATGCTAGGAGTATAAAAATTATATTTTTAATACTCTACATGAATAGAAATTATATTTTTAACTCTCTAAAATTATATTTTTATTATCTCTAATATATAAAAATCATATTTTTAACTTACTACATTAATAAAAATCATATTTTTATTATCTATAACCATAGATTACATTTTAAAACGATGTTTTTTTTATCACAAAATTAATTACATGGCAAGAAAATAAAAATAAAATAATTTAAACTCACTTTGCTCGATGGAGGAGGGGCTTGGCTCGCTGCACGTGGTGGGGGATCGTCTGAAGCGGCGCTGGGGAGGCGGGTGTCGCTATCGGAAGGAGGAGGGGAGGCGCTGGGTCAGAGGTGGCGCGGGGTATGGCTGGGGCGGAGGCGAATCTGGTCGACTGGGGGGAAAAGCTACGGCACGCGGGTTAGTGGGTTTGGGGGTCTTAGGGGTTTCGATCGATCAGAGGAGGGGATGGAGAAGGAGACGCGGGGGGGGGGGGGGTGGAGGTGCTGCCGGAGAGGGCGACTTGCTAGGCGGAGGAGCGGGGGTCCGGTGGTGCTGCTGGCGCCGGATCGAGGTGGAGCGCCTTTTTTCTTTTTTTTATTTTGATTCTGATCGAATGAAGAAGGGGGGCCAGAACGAGATTAAGGGGAAGAGATATATTTTTTTATTTTTAATTTATTAATTATTTAATTTGCAAAAAGTTGACTTTTACATACGACCTCGAAACGAGGCCCACCGCCTGTCGTCCATAGCTAATTACCCCCATTCCGAACACAATGGGATATGTATCGTAGGCTGATTCGACTGTTTGAATCATTTTCCGTTGAATTTACATTTAAATCACTATATTGAATTTTAAACGTACATTTAAAATTACCGGGGTCGCATACTGACTCGAAAAATTCCGGAAAAAGATTTTCTAGCTTCGTATTGACGATACGGTCCTAATAAAACTAGTTTCGTCGAATTCTGAGACCGTTTGAAAAATGACCATTTTCCAGTCGATTAAAATCAACTGAAACTGGTCAAACGCGTTTTCCTTTGCCACGCTCACATATTGACTCGAAAAAATCATGAAATTTGGAATCTAGCAATAACTTTACATCACGGATCCAACAAAAGTGGTTTCGTCGAAATCCGAGGTCGTTTGCAAAATGGCTATTTTTAAGGGCCTGAATTCCATAGCGACTATTCAGAATTTTCAACTGGACATATCTTTTGATCTCCGCTATGAAATTTCGATCTTTCGGATTCGTTGGAAAGATAGTCACAATTAGATCCTAATGTTTTTTGTTTCACTAAAATCCGGATTGTTTTGCACCCGGTATGTTCAATTGAAGCTTGAAATCGAATTATCGAACTACCGCGCCATTTTCAATTTTATTTATAATTATATATAAATATTTATATTCTAACGACGATAATATATACGTTCTAATTCCATTCAAAATAAATTTCTCGTCGATATTATTTAAAATAATTCATTTTAAATAATCAAAATTCGCTAAAATTGCCAAAATAAAAATTTTAAACTGGCCCAGATTTTCGGGTTGTTACAGAAACTCTAGATCAGGTGACAATACACCCTAATTGGCAGCTAACCACTTAGCCATGCGACCTACCCGATTTTATACCATTCCTCGGTTGTGAGGCTAGAGGCCACACTTATCTTTGACAAATCACACATTTATTCACTTTGAATGTCACATCGTCATACCCACTAAATCACAAATTGATTTCTCTAAACATATCATGGGTAAGTAGCTAAGAGAAACGAATTCCTCTGTCACCAAACATAAATATGTTTGAAGAGATCAACTTAAGCGATCTATTAAATATACTCCGTCAGACATTCTTCCATACAGGTCATCCTAGGACTGGACAAACCGAAGGCACTATTCTGTAAATCCGTCTTAGGCAATTTCTACCTAGGATCGCCAGAACAGCCCTTGCATAACTCCATCTTCAATTATCTTCATCATACTTGATTCGCAACGCTAATGCCATATGGAGTGGTTTTCAGATATTAATATCTGATCCCGGTCTCTCCGTATTGACAACAGAAATGGTCAAAATCTTTGATAGTCGGTGATTTAACTATCAAAGGAAAACATGTGTACAAACAACAGTCGTATTCAAAATGGAAGTCTTACTGATCAATCATCATTTCATTTCCCAATTTCCCATTTATCATTTCCATAAATTCCTTATTTTCTAAAATTAGAAAATATACGTTATTAACTTTGGAAAACGTTTCCATTTCTGATTCGCACATCAATATCTTCCTACCTCTATCAGTTTCTAACTGTAAACTAGTAAGATAACAACTTCCTAAGCATAAACCCCGAAGCCCGAAACCAACATCAGATCGATACCCAGAAAGCCATTTAACTCAACTAATTTCCAGTCAGTTTCTAATCCCAGTAATTCCATTTAAATTCCTAATTAAAAAACCCAAATTCCTTTATAATATTTTATTTGCAAAATATTTACTTTAATCTAATTTTTCACATAGAATGTGAATAACATGTCTATATATAATCAAACAGTTTGATTTCGCATTTTAAAAACAATATCCCAAATCCAATTTCTTTTCATACTTCTATTTATAGAATTTTCATATAAAAACTTATTTTATACTTCTAACACTAAAATCTCATTTAATTCCCTTCAAAAATGCTAAGTTCAAATTCCATTAAAAACATTGGTGTTAGACCGATTTTCGCTCCTTTATATAAATTCTGATTTATATATCCAATTTATCCAATGATAAATATTTTCTTTAATTTATAAACATCGTTTATAAATTTATCTTTCCAATTTATATATGTTAAAACAGATTTTTATTTAATATCTACTTTAAATCAATATCATGTTATACCTGTGTGCGAAGCACGAGTGTAAATCTTCCTAATGTAAAATTCTCCTTTTATAAGATTCTATTCATTTTCCAAATATTTCCATTTATAAAATTCTTTCCATTTTACAAATATTTCCTTTTATAATTCTATTTATTTTCCCATTAAATATTCCTTTAATAATTCTTTTTATTTTCCAAATAAATATTCCTTGTATAAATCCTATTTATTTTCCATATAAATATTTCATTTTCAATATCATATTTATTTCCTATAAATATTTCATTTTAAAAAGACACTTTGAAAATTTATTTATTTTACATTCCAGTATTTCTTATGGTATTTAAAATACCAATTAACCAGACCAGTGTCATCATAATCAATCACAGGTTTTACATCCCATCATATATCACGCAATATATGGAAACAAACAGTATTATAAATATTGAGGATTCCAATTGGATCCCTCCAACCTGCTTCCCTGCATCACAGATGTTAAACAATATAAATATCTTCGATTTCATTTCAATATGAGATATTATGATAAACAAAAATCAAAATTTGATTAACGATTTATATATGTATCGTTATCTATAATTTCAACCAATAAATCAGCAATTCAACCAAACAATCAATACACAACAATCAATCATCATTTATCGATACTAGATTATATTTATAAAAATGTAAACTGTATAGAGTTAGTGAGATTTACTCACATTGGTCAGTTTATCGTTAAATAACAATAACCGTCGTTGATTCAGATCAGGCAAATTATTTCGCTATAAATTGTAAAGAGCTCCAATTCACTACGAACCAGTTCTGTTGCGTAATATTTTCCAATACGGTTCCAACACCACTTGTTTCGTCAATTTTTAATAATGGATAATGAAATTATGAGTTATACAATTTATAACTCAATTTAATTATATTAATATTAAATAATTGATTAATCAAAATGTTAATCATGTTTTATTCCTTGATCTTCACTTACTGTTATTATCCCTCTTCTCCATCATTTGATATTAGCAGACCCCACCGCTTTACAACTTAGCCTCCACCACTATGTCTAACTAAACTCAACAAACCCTCTTTGTTACCTCACCATTTTCCTGATTCAATCCCAACTTTACCACATAGCTTAATTACAATTTTAACCATCTTCTTCCCAGATTTACAGGCTACAGTGAACTCCCATTGTCACATACTTAAGCCCCCATGTTCAGTACTCGCGCCCTTTTTTTTCTTTGTTTGGCTTTATATTTCATTACTTCATGTCGGCCATGATGCAGATACCCACCGACCCACACGTTATAAACTCCTTCCCCGTTTAGGATTAGTACACCTCCAGACTCCAGTACATGATTTACGAAAAGAAAACTACCCGCCTGCTCCTCCTCATTCTCACATTACCCTCCATCATCTCCAAACTATTGCCACCGTTTTACCTCATGAATCAGTAAACCAAAACCACCATAATCCATCTCTACTCCAACTCTATCTCCTCGTCTTCAAAAACTGAAACTCGCACTTCCTTTCTCAGTCATGTTCGCACAGCAGGTTACGACGTTCCAGGAAATTTGAGCGTCCTCTTTACTCACCAAAATCTTTACAACACCACCAAACAAATGCTAATCACTTTCTCTTTGATTCCTCCTTCCAATCCACTCATCAAAGCTTCACTCGAACTCTCCCACCCATTTCTGTCACTACAGCCAATGTGTGTTACAACAGTGTTCGAGCGACATTTTTATAGCCCAAACATCACAAAACTTTGCTGCTTTGACCCTCTCGACACTATGAACCACATAGCAAATCCCAAAATCACCTGAGGCCTCCTCAATTTCAACCCGCGACGAGCCCTAGGTCACGATGGAACATACAGGAAACCCCAAAGAACATGCGCACCTAGCAAAAGCCATACTAGATTGAAGCTTAGTCAGATACGAAGCCAATTATACTAGTTTTGGATTTTATAAGATTTTATTTGAATTGATATTAAATTTTGAAGTGATCAAATTCATGTTGTTAGCTGGCGGCTTAAAAATAGCCTTGATCAGAGAAAAGAAAGTTATTAGGTTTAGAAATTTTAAGGGTTATTTATAGGATATATTAATTATTTTAATATTTGATTAAATATTCATTTTTAATCAACCGCTCTTTATATTTATCATTAAAATCCGTGTAATCACACACGGTATCCAAAAATCCTAAATATGGGCATGCAGCTATAGTTCCATATTACGGACCCAACAAAACTTGTTTCGTCGAATTCCGACTCCGTTTGCTCATACAGCGTATTTTTAAAGTCAAATTATCAGCTGTTTTTCACATTAAAATCCCGTACGGTCACATACGGCATCCAAAAATCAAGGAAATTGAAATCTAGCAATAATTTAATGTTCCGGATCCCACAAAATTAGTTTCGTCGCAAACGGAGTTCGATTGCATAACTGCCTATTTTTAAAGCTCTAAATAAACCCATTTAAATATTAATATGTTTAAAAACAATTAAATTAAATAATAATAATTTAATATTATCGTATATATTTACAGTGGAATACCATACAGCTCCAAAATAAATATGTCAAGATTTATAACTCGATATTTAAAAATCCAGTTAAATCGATATTCCATTTATATTAAAAATCCATTTATAATATAAATAAATCGTTATAAATTATAAAGGAATTCCATAGCGACTTTTCGAAAATTTGATTTGGTCATAAATAAAAATCTACACGACAAAATCCTGATTTTTCTCTTCCATTAGAAAAATATACTTCACCAGCTCCAAAGTTTCTTGTTTCACAGAAATCCGATTTAAAACGGATTCTGTAAATTCAGTTGAAGTTCAAATCGCCAAATTACGAACTACCGCGCCATTTTGAGCTCGATTATAATTATATTATAATTATACGTTCAAACTATCGTTTAAATAATATATTTGTTTTTATAATTCAATTATAAACTGAATTAAATATTATATATAATCCAATTCACACAATGTTGTGAATTCTACTATTTCCAACTATTTCAAAAATTAAATATATTATTCTATTATTTATATTAATTAAATATTCAATATTATTTAATTAAACAACCATTTAATTCTCTGAATCACTATTTAAATAATTAAATAAATAAATTATTATATCAATAAAAATACGGGACGTTACAAATATTAAAAGGGTATAAATACCCTTATTTTCATAACCTTAACCTATCTTAATACGCAGAGATGCCAGTCCATTTTCAATGGCCAGGAAATCGTAATTTACTCCCTCAAATTTCTTCAAATCCGCTCATCGATTTGAAAAACTTCCAACATCAAAACTCTTCGGCTTTGTGAGATCTTGAAACTAAGCAGTTATAAACGAATATTGTGTAGTAATTTGGGGGAAATTCATGTTTAACTGTCGGTCGTTTAAACTTTTTTATGGTAAGGATGAGGGCTTTGAGATCGGCACCAAGGATGGTGGTGATGGGCAATGTCAAGACGGTGGTCGTGGTGTATTCCGATTGTGTTCAGGACTTATTCATGTTCACTCATTTAAGTAATATCGATTGGAATGAATAAATAATTTATTAATTGATTATTTATTGGTTGAAAACCCCACACGGGTCTTAGGAAGTTAATTAGTTCACACATCTCCCTTTTGTTTAGTTAGTATATCAATCAGTTAATTGACAGACCGTTATAAGCGTTATTTAATTATTTAAAGCCTATACGATTGTAGATGCACTCTAGATGTTTGATAGTTATTTATAACTATTTTTGAATACATGTGATGTATAAAATCCATATAAATAAAATTATATGGTAATTGGTTGAATATCCTTCCAATCCGAAATAAAAACGAATATTTTTAATATAATATTCAGTGAAAAACTAAAGTTTGATTTTTATGTCCGATTTTGGATGGACACGAAAATATTAAATATCCATGAACATTCATAACTGATTTGAATTAATGTTCATTTAATTAAGGTTTTTTCAAGTTTATTTTGAAATGAATAATAATTTAAAAATATGAATCTGAGTTAAGTAAATAAATGATGTTTTTAACTTGAACAGATTTTTGTATCGATCTTATTTATTTTTATAATGAATGTCGAGAAGATTGGAGTTCAAAATCTTATATTTAGAAAATATTATTATTTTAATATTATAATAATATAGGATGTTCAAAATATATTTAAAATTGAAGTGGGAGTTGAAATTGGTTTTAAATGAGAATATAAATGTTTTATAAAGTACGTTTTGAATGGAAATAGACTAAATTTATTATATATAATATAATGGCATAATATGAAGATATTTGATTTTGAAAGGTAAATGATTGAAATAAAATTTCAAATGCAGTTGTGAATAAGTTATTTATAAACTATTTTGTAAACATTTTTTATTTTATTTTAATTATAAATCGAACTGGGGATTGAATAGAACGTGTCGCGCAACGACAGTTCACAAACGTCAACCGTAACTTCGAATTGACGCAACGCTAGATCCAACCGTCAGATTCAACTAAAACCGGAATCGTTGGGTTCGTATCGAAAAGATATTTTTAATGAATATAAAATATTTGAAATCCAATAGTCAGATTTTAAAATATGTCCAAATCAGTTTTGGAAAAGGTCGCTACGGATGCAGTTCGTTGGCCGATATTGGAAACCAACTATAAGGGCCTTAATAAAATTATTAAAAATATGAATAAATTGTGTATAATCATAATAAATGGTTTGGAAAGATTTTGGATGAAATACTCCAAGTTTGAAAAGATAAAAGATGTTTTTATCTGAAAGAACTAGTTAACAACTAGAATAAAGAACTGAGAGGAATTGTAATGGTTTTAATATAACCAGAGTTTTCAATACATAAAATTGGATAGGAGTTGAATGGAAATAATCTTCGAATATTTCGATATTGGATTATGTGAATATCGTTGAGGAATTTGGAAGATATAGATATTGTTATTCCCTATATGATTTGTTGGTTTCAGAATTTGATATTGAATATAAGTCGATATGATTTCTATTCAGAACCTTCTATTTGATATCTTATTAGATTTTGAGTTTGTCGTGAGTTGTGTCTTAAATAATGTTGTTCTTAAACCCAGTTGAGACTGGAATATATCTATTAACTAAGATTAATGAAGTTTTCCTGTTGATTAATTTAATTGGAATTGAATTGAAATTGAATTTTGGGTTTATCGTGAGCGATGTTTTAAATAACATTAGTTCTTTAACCCAATTAACAGTGAAGTTATGATTTGTAATTTATAAATCTTTTAACTAATATTTAATGGAATTTTTCCAAAGTAAAGTTTTCTAATTTAATAAATTTAATTGGAAAGGAGAGGAATTCGATTTAGTGATAATCGAGATGAACCTCCGTGGAGGAAGGCCTTTACTGTTTATGAACTTTAAAAGGTTTTGTCGATATTCCACTTATAATATTAGTCTCATATGGAAATTTATATCAATTACATTTGATTTCTGTGAAGGTTCCAAATTAAATGAAAGATGATTTTGGGTTTATCGTGAGCAATGTTTAAAAATGACATTTGTTCTATAACCAATTTAAAGATAAGATTAATTTCCTAAGGTTGATAATCATTAAATAGTGATTTTTGGAGATTAAAACTAAGTGGATTTTTAACAAATCTTTATTTAGATTTGAAATTAAAGTGGTAACTGAATTTACCGAATTTGAGAAGTGTCCAAGAATGGAGTACCACCAGTTTACTCCATGCAATAGTTAAATCTTTAATTAGATTTGAAACGTTAAACAGTAAGCAGCTTTATCGATAACACAATGGGTGTTAGATATGAAGTACTACCAGTTTTTCTCCATGGGATTAATAGGTTGGGGTTAGGATAATAAAATGAATAATTACTTCGATATGGCTTGATAATCTCGACTAGTTTTATAAACCTTAATCTGGTTTAAGTTGTGAAAAGATATTATAAGATCTTTTGAAATGATTTCCAAGAAATGGATTAAACAATAAGTTTAAATGAGATAATCTTTGATAAGATTAATGGGAAACTTTCCCAAAGTAAAAAATATTTGAATAAAAGAATATTTTGGATTGGAATGAGGTGTATGATGTGTTTATATATCACTTGATTATAAGATACATGAGTTATTCAGAAAGACCGTGTTTAACCCATTCTGAATAACTGATACGACGATTAAAAGTCGAAGATTTGAAGACGGTGGCCGAAGACCAGAGATCTTCACATCGTTTGGATTATTGCTGATGTCCCCCTTGGGAGGTACATCTAAGACGGGGTTATAAGTGGTGGTCGTCCAGACGTACTTGGAGATTGATCGGACATGCGAGGACCTCTCTCATGTATTGGACATATAGGACGAGAAATAAGGTGCCTTTGGCTTCATTCAGACCCAGAGCAAACTTGCAAATGGATTGTATGTCTGACATTGTATTGTATGTTGTATTCATTGATCTCTGCTAAATATATATCTGTTTGGCAGAGGACAATTTATTCCTTTAGCTTAACACCCTTCTTTGAGATGTACGAGCTTAGGGGTTATATATTGGTGGAAATCAATGGTATGGTATGGATTGACAATGTGGCATGCTGAGATGCATGGATCAAAGCTTTTGTTGAAAAGCAGAGCTTTGGTTGATGATCAAAGTCTAGATTTAATATAGCGTAGCTTTGTATATAGCGTTAATTCATGAACCTCACAACTGAAATGGCCTAAAATAGGATGAGGACAACAGAGAAAGGACATGCGTTCCATTCTAGCTAAAAGTGATGCCATGGTATGGAGCTTAGACATATTTACTTATGTGGATGATGGATTGAGGCGCCTCGAATAATGGTCAATAAACCGACCAGACTGTGGTCACATACGACTGGGAACATTATGTTCAGGAGAAACCAGAACTCACCACGGATTGGTGGGCCAACTCTACCGCTCTTAGGGCTCACCTAAATCTGGATCCTAGGGCATCCCGCTAGAGATGTCCCAAATCGGAAAAGAAGATCCTTTTCCTTGGTCATTGATAGAAATCCAACTTCCAATACATGACTTTTCGGTTTTAGTTATAAACCTATATGGCGACATAGTAGGATGGGTACTATGTCGTCTATGATTGATACATTTATATTCGAAGTTGTTTTTTGCAATACGCACTTATAATAATATCAAAAAAAATAAAGTGTATCAAACATGTTTGCTATTATAAGGGTAAACTCTATCCTCTGGTTTGAATTGCATTGTGAACTTGAGTCTTATAATAGATTCATTTTTCAAAAAGCATCATGTTGTTTTGTTTTAAAACTGGTATTCATATAGAGGAAACTCGTTTCGTGTTATACGGCGTGGTCCTGTGATTTACCCAACTTTAAATAAAGTTAACAACTGTTTTATTCCATGACTGACCCGAAGTTTATTGTTTTCACCTAAACTCAAGGTCCCCATATTTTCTGTGCGGACAACTTACAGTTTTAGTTTTGCAGATATTTTTTTAACAGGATCCCGGATTATGGCTAGAGCTATGCTTTGGATTATTTTGTAGTCTTCCGCTGATTATATCTATGTATTTATATTTCCATTGTGTTGTAATTTATTATTCTCTGATATTTTTCCGTTGTATATTATTTATCTGTACTCTGATATATTCTGGTACTCTGACGTAATATTGTTGTAACGGAAATGAAATGTTCTCTTGTTCTCTGTTCTGATGCGTCGTGTTCTCACGACAATCCGTGGATTTCTGCCTTTCGGATGACCTGTGCGGCATACGGTCGATTTGAAGGATGGCGATTTTTTGGGTCATTACAAGAACGTTTGTGCAGTGTGAAACTGCACGGTCGATTAAGTAACATAGATAATTAACATACCCGATCAACAAGCCAGATCAGTAACCAAAATAATTGTGTTTTGGAATTCAAGGACAATCCTCATAGTTTTCGACCATCATGATAAAAAAAAGTTAAAGATATATATATATACACATAAACGAGATATAAACTTCCATAGAAAAAGCATATGAGCAGTGATCAGTGGCTCCTCCTTACAAGACACCATGCGTTAGCGCTCCCCTGAGATTTTTCGTGTTGTGCATCCATGGGGTGAGCAAGTCTAAATGGAGCAGAATGCGCAGTACCTGACCAAGCATAAAACAATTGCGTGAAAGGTCTACAAAGGCTAGCAAAATTACTTTTTGGTTTGCTAAAAACAACGGCATTGAGTTCTTTCCAAATATGCCAACAACAGATAGCAATGAAAAGATCCACTAGTAGATTGGGAGAGTTATATTGCCAGTGGTCATAGAATGAGGGGATTACAGGGATATAGCCGAGAAGGTGAGAACTTGTCGCAACTAGGATAGGGTAGGAGAAGTCACCATCAAGAAAGAGGTAGTGAATGGATTCATCATGTAGTGAAGGGATATCAAGAGCTGAGAAAAAAGCCATGTGAAGGGATATCAAGAGATGGAAGCTTTCGATCTAGACGAAGGCACTTTATTACAAGTTATTCCCATGAAAAATTAAAAGTGTAAATGGCTCCTTTCAATAAGAGAAAGCTCCTTCAATAAACCAAAAGGGCATACCTTCAAAAGAAGCATTCTTCAAACAAGCAATGGAGGAGCTAGTTTATAGTTATCAAACCAAACACGACCTTCGATTCATTTGAAGGGAATGTTACGAACATATGATTCTGGAAACAATTCATGTTGCATAAAAGGGAATTCATCCTGGAAAGCATAGCCTTTCAGAATCCCTAAATTCAAGGACGTTAGAAAGCATGCTTCTTAATACAAGCACTGAGTCTTCTTTTTAGAGGACTCCCTTTGGTTGACTCAAAGGCCTCACAGTGAGTATCTATCACAAAACACTAAAAAGGATTTGCTTCTTCTCCAGTCTGCATTAGAATCCCCAAAACAAAAAGTATTGAAGTAGCTTCTGTTGTGCATCCAAACTTTCTGCTGTGAAGGTGCTGATGTGATAGCATCACGGCAAAAAGAGGGCAGTCTGCACCTATACATATGACCTAAAGGTCTATAATCTAGTCTGAGTGTCTCATTCTCTCAATTGTATCTAAAATTATAAGTTGTAAACCCTAATTCCTAAATCAATTTGGTGACTTGACGAATCAATATACTTAAGTATATGTATTAATCTCATCCATTAATAAAAGGAATTCAGTTCGGTTACTTAAGCTAATGTTAAGGTAATCATTAAATTATTATGTCTTGAATTTTCATGTATGGGTTCCGAATCCACCAAAAGAGACCACTCAACTAAGTAAACTCTGACTATCTCAAAAGCACCATCAAATGGAACAAGACATTTGTAACCCTTTTTGATGGGCTTTCACCCGAAAACCAAAACGAAGGTGTTAAAAGACACCCATCACCAATCAGCCAGTATGGAAGCCACTTGTTAACGACATAAATTGAAAATGCCTACCAATACAAACGACGTTATCTGATGAGAACCCGACACCCAGAGACCTAGCTAAAAGATATCTACTAGAGCATTGAATCCTATTATCTCTACCTGAAGCCTTATAAGAAACTCTAATCTACAAAAACAGTTATTGTAACGATACAAAGGCCCTTATTTGGCATTGTCAAAGGGATTCAAATAAGTTCAAATCCATATGACATTCACTTAAGCAAAGGATAAGGTGATTTTATGGTAACGATGTGCTCTTATCGAAACCTCTAGAATTAAATCAACAGGATCTAGTCCACAACTGCCAAGATCTTCAGTAATGTAACGACTCGGATTTTTCGCTATTAATTTTAAAACACTTAAATTAATTTTAAATATTGTATTGGTAATATAAAATTATTATTTTTGAGGAATTATACATATATAGTGGTCCGTGCTTCGCACATGAGTAAGGAATGTTGTAGTTGCGTTAAATATTGAATGGCATGTGTGATATCACTACTGTTTTCTATTTTTCGTAGATAGGGTTCTGTAGTAAGTAAACTGTGTTGTAAATAATATCTTATCGAACATGACTAGACATGGATTATTAGGGTTGTAAGTACTGTAGTGATCACTATGGGTTAACCAAGCAAATTGTAGTAATGACAATCGTATATTCAATAAGTTATATGGTCAAGTCCAACGTATATATTTCACATTACAAGGGCTATTATGCACTCAAAGTCAATTAAATGGGGTGTGTATACCAATTAGTAATAATCGAAAAGGTTAAAATAAAAGTTTAGAACTACAAAAAGAAAAAAAAACATGCTACATTAAGTAGCATGATTGGTCACGCATGGAATACTCCATAATACACCGTATGTTATATATCACAAAGCAATGTCAATGGATGTGCTTTTATAGGACTGAGTGATATTGTTCAAGTCCTTGTGCACATGAGAAGATAAATGCTTAGCATCTACTTTAGTGGATGGATCTAAACTTGTTACTTGGAGGAAGACCAATGGTATTTATTGGATCAATAATTGTGAGCACCAGATTTTAGAAGATCATTAATGGATTATATGCAGTGTCACAGTTGATGTTCTATAATATATGAAGGAAACACACTCATATATTACTGCATAGCACCAGTGTACACTCTATTTATCGTTTTAACCACTGCTAACCGTGTCTGCCAAGTAATTTTAGAAATGTGCCTTCCACGCTGTCATAAACCGTGACTCCCAAGCTGTTTACTCTTTAAATACTAGCCTTCCCATTTCTTCTTATCTTCTAGCAAAGGAAACTGTATAGAAACCGAAAATTTATAACCAACTAAAAATAAAAATCCTCAAAGAACACTCCTAATTTCAAGCTCTTCAAATCCCTTTCAACACCACCTTCCATTTCGCGTGCGTATTACACAGCTCGATCATTTATTCGAAAATGATATTTTGGGGCAGCGATCAATGAATCGAAGAATAGTGGTACTAGATTGCGTCGAACGGAGAACTATGGGCGGCGAGAGATTCAGGCGAGTCAGCCGAAGCTATAGGCGGTGGCCTCATGTCGAAAAAGGGTCGGTGGCGCTGGAATTTCTGGTGTGAAGGGGTTTGGTTCAACTGCGGTTTCTGAAGCAAGGAAGGGTTGCTAGAGGTCAGCGTTTTGGGTAGAGGAAGGTCTCGGTGGTGGCAAGCTAGAAGCATCACTGAGGGGGGTCCGGTGGCTCACGGTAGCGATAGTCGGTGGTTTTAGGTGATGAACCATTTCGATTTTCATCTGGTGATCGTGAGTTTACTTTCAAGCCAGATGCGTTGTGAAATACTGGTGATGTGTGATGGTAACAAGGTGGATGTTGGAGCTCAATAATTGGGTGTTTGCTGGAAGGAGATGGATATAAAGGAGCGGATTGATTTTCTTTGAACTGGGAAGAAAGGTATGAACGGATTATGAGCGAAATATGTTTTTGTTGTGGAAATTTGTTATGTGGATGGCACAGCTTATTTTGGTGGGTTCTATTGCAACACATAAGGTCGCCAGTCTTACTGGTTGGGCATGATGGTTCAGGCCGCAAGAAGGTGAGGTGAGCGGGTTAGACAGTGGTTTTGGTTGGATAATCGTGGAAGGAGCCGCAAGTTGATCAGGTGAATGGCGAAAAAGGTGGATGCTGGTTTTTCTGCAACCTCCACCTTGTCTATCATGTTGAGGCCGAAGTTGTGATTTATATGGTATTACGGTGTTACGAACGTAGTCTGAGGGATGTAGCTGGAGATGCTCGATCTATTTGGTGTGTACAAAATTCCGGAATGCAAATACTGTAGAGAAATGGTAATGATGTAACAACCGGTAATTTTTAACGATTTAAAATCCGATTTGAATCAAAATTTTATTTTGAAAACTTTTTGCAATTTTTTTGTAATGGAAATTTGAAATTTGAAATACGAAATACGTACAGTGAGATGCAGCAGTAGTGAAAATCACATCGGAAAATTTGAATGTTTCTCGATCGTGCAATTTTCAGTGCAAAGCTGCGCATAACAGACCAAATTTTAGCAATTTAAAAATTTCTCCAAAACCAGTTCGGACAAACACGAAAAATATTCTATTCGTTGTCACGAATTCGACGGCGAAATTCGTTTCGTGAAAATCGGACGTTTTGACATCTGTTTTCAATCCTCATTTTTACGTTTAAGGGGTCTGTAACGCGTTTTTGAACGGAGCATCCTGGCACTGCAAATTTTATACCGTTGTGTCCATCTCGTCGCGCTGATTTCCGCAATATATTCATTTGTCAGTTTCGGTGTTCGGTTCGCACTGAAATTGTGAAAATGCTTGCACAGTTCATTTTTGAAACAGATCCATTTGAGTTCGATGTGTCCCTTTTCCGATCTTACATGTTTTTCTAACTATTTTGGGTCTGCAAAACCGGTTCTTTTATTTTACTGAGCCACCCAAATATTTTTATGTTTCCAAAGTGGGCACATTTACATGTGTACTCCACCTTTAATTCATGCATGCGTCCACTATAATTTCAATGCATAGGTTATGTTTTTCAATGCCATGCACCCTCTCCCTTCATTTGCAAATGATCACTTATGTTTATATATTACAAAGGACATGTAAGTTCATTTGTCCACTTAACGTTCATTTGTCCACTTACAAAAGACATGCACGTTCATATGTTATTTTTCCATTTCATGTTTCCAAAGCAATTGTTCATGTTGCCAAACTCGCCCGTTCACTTTTTGATTCGCCTTAAGTTTCCAAAGGTTGTTTTGTTTTCATGGTCCCAATAAGGTATGGTCTCAAAAAAAAAAAAAAAAGAAAGAAAGAAAAAAAGCATTGTTACAACAGCCTTCGTATATACTATTTAAAAAAAAAGATCCGTTTATTTCTTGTTGGACAATTTCTAATATTGGCCGGTTCCATCTCCTTATTTTCCCATTGCTACCCACGTTTCCCATTCTCCAGAGACCTTTTCTCTCTCCTGCTTTTGCTCCCACCTCTTCTTCGTACAATACAGCAACCACTCCTTATATAGAAACAGGTTGATACATAAACACATAAATGGGTATACGTTAGTTTATCTAATTTGGGTGCATACTAAATATTTTCAAATTACAAGGTTGTTGCTTGACCGATTACACTGCTAGATCCATAATATTTGCATCTCGTATTCTCCTGATAACAGTGCTTCGTTCTCTATTCTTCATTATCTTTTCATTTTCCTTCATCCTCCCTTCTTTCATTATTTTCCCTTCATTTCTTTTTCACGCATGAAAAAAAGGCCAAAACTTGCAGCATGCATGGCCTTATTCATTTTACGAAAACATAACCGACGCTCAACTCAGTTCGGTCCGTAGAGTTTTTTCCTGCTGATGCGCTCTGATCTCACGTGGCCAGTGTTGGCCGAGCTCCTCCCCTTTTTCGTGGTTTGTAGTGTTATTTTCTTCTCCTGTCCTTGTTGCATAAAACATGTATATTATTTTTATACTAGGCTCTATTGTGTTGAGTTGTTTTATAACTTCCCGTAGCATGTCTAAGTTGCTGGGAGATTTGTTTTTACTTAAAAAAAAAAAGGAAAAAAAAATTGTGCTTAGGCGTGATATACTAACTGAGTGGTTAAAATACCTTGCGTTCTGTGTGTTTAGGCCTTATCTTCGTGTTATAATAAAAAAAATGTACTCTTGGTGAGACAAGGTTATGACAAATTGTTCTATAGCTTTTCATTGAGTGTCCTATTTCCTACCATATTTTATTAAAAAAAAAAGTAATTTTGTGTACTTTTTTTTTGTAGCGCACGAACAAGTTTTATCCGGGTTGTCGCCGATTTGATTCGACCTTAAGTGTGCTTGGATTTCGTCATTTTATCTCGTGTATGTCTGTATCTTCATCATCTTTTTCGGTGCCACGAAAGGTGAGTTTATCTCACACCTGACTCACATTTATTCCATGGAGGTTAGATCAACTATTTGAACTGTTATGAAATGTATAGGGCTGCTAGTAGAAATTGTCTGTTTATTATGTACACTTTCATATGTGACACGATATTTATATGACACGTACGTGCACTGATTTTATATACTATGACTTTTGCTATGTGATTGTTGATACCCTAGTTTAGGAAAAATCACTAAGGGGTGAAATGATACATACCCGAACGGACATTAGAATAGGAAAAATCGTTATGAGTTGAAATGATAGACCTAAACGATTTTTACTGAATTTGGGATCGTGGGTTGAAATGATAGACCCTTTGAAATTTTATAAATTGCGGGTTGAAATGATAAATATCCATATCACTTGACCATAGGGCAGAAAATTATATACGGACACCGTTGGTCGTGTTTTCGAAGTAAAATGATTTGGAAGTTGATTTTAACTTATTATTTTATAATTTAATTATATAAATATTTTAAAAAAAACTTTTATATATTATATTATAGTAAATATTTCTTTTTAATCTATTTTATACTATTTTGAACTTATATATGTTTATAATCTATTTCTAATTTATTTTAGAATTTTATAAACTTGTATATATATATATATATATTTCAAAATTATATTTTTCTTTATATATATTTTACAAACTTTAATAATACACTAAAAGTTGAATAAGTTAAGGTTTCGCGATTCGAATTCGAGGTTTAAGATATAAAATTTATATAATGATACTTTACTTAACATATGAACGGATATAAGAAATGAATTTGTTTTCGAATCGAAATAGACTTACGAGAGATGAACTTGAATTGTGAATTTGTTTTGAAATTAAATTTCCAAATCAAAGGAATGAATTTGATTATAAATCAATTGAATGTGAGTTTGATTTCGGTTTTGAATTCTTATGAGAAATGATCTTAAATTGCGATTAATTTGAATTACAGCTCACATGAAATGAATTCGATTTTATAGTGATTGAATATGGATTGGAATAAAAAAAAATTATGTAGAATTGGTTTTATAAATTGTTTGGTTTGAATTAAGAATTTTGTTAAAATGATGCATAAGAATGGTTTTAAATAGTAATTCGTTTGAATGGAAATATAAGATTTTGATTCAAAAATGTAGAAGTAACAATTTTGAACTATATGACTTGAATGATAAAGTATGATAAAATTTGTTTAAATTGAAATGTAATTTTGACTTGAATCGTATATTCGAATTCGAACCAAATGTCGGATTTAAATGAATCGAATTAAAACGATTCCTTGTGAAGGAAAATTTCGAATCACTTGAATGGTTTCAAACTTGAATTTTTGCGAATATAAGCCGAACCAAAATTATAATTGAAGTTAAAGGTTTTGATATTGATTTAAACGGAAATTGAGATATTTAAGGTATAACTTAAATATAAGTCGATTTGGGATTTGAAAGTTGTTATGCGATTTTTGTCGGAAACTTATATAAAATCTAAGTTAAATAGTATAGTATTTGCTTATACTACATTTTGAAATCTTTTCGAGATGTTTTTTTTAAATCGATTTGATTTGAGCGATTCTCGTGAGATGTTTTCAAAATTGAATATAATTGAAGTTAGATATTTAAATTTGATTTCAAATTCGAATATGAGAATTCGTATAAACTATTTTATAAAATGATTTATAAAATAATGACCACGGTGTGAAAATGTAAACGATTGGTTGTTAAAGAGACCGGGATCGGCTATTGTCATACTCTCTGCCAATACCGAAAACCACTTTGACAACTGTGTACGTGGAGGAGTTCCAGAATGAAGGGGATGATTTGGCGAACGACTCCATTTTTATTTCATATTAATTACGAGACCCTGACTACCTTGAGTCAGCTTGATGTGGCTAAAACAGGAGCTACGCACGGACCAAGTGAGGTCATACCTCTTATCGAGCATACTTCTTCAATATTATTCTATTACTGTTGAGATTCGATTTGGGCCCTTTTGATTATGGGAGTGTGTATCGAGGTGGGCGGTAGTAGCTACTATGCGTTACCACCAGTCCGGCTCTGCAAACGGTGAATCCACCCTGGCATTCCTTGCGTGCCTTGTCACATGCCTTATACGAGCCCACTACGACTTTGTTTTGTACTGTTTTATATGGAGTGCCCTCTGATCAACCTCCAGTTTACGGAGGAATTACGGTACTGTATATACTATGGGAATATATAAACGGTGTAAGGGTAATCATGGTAATCCCGCTTACGCTATTTTGATATTTTACTTTACTGATAGACACTATTGTATATAGTGTATTATACTATATAGTATTAGTTTGACGGATCCTTAGAGGATGGTGATCCCAAACATCCTTTAAGTTACTGATGCATTTCATTAAACATTTCATTTGAGTTGATTTACTTCTATGAGAATGTTAGTCCTGATCCGAGTTGTTTTGTTTTGCATTATTGCTCGGGTCAGATCGAGTATTACAGCTTTCGTGGTTCACTCTTGAAGTTTGGAGCTTATTTTGGGTTTTCCTCACCTATATCTACCTGTTGATTAGTTATTCCAGTCATTCAGTTACTTCTGTCATTCTGTTTCTGACTGTTATCAATTATTTATTGTATTAGACTTCTGCTATATTATTTATGTAAACTCTGATGTAAAATTTTATTTTGTAGCTTCATGAACTACTATTGTATTGTATATTTTCCGCTGCGAGATATTATATTACTCTGTGATTTGTGATTCTGTGATTTGTTCTATTTACCTCAGAAGCTAATAACAATCTGTTGTTTTGGACGTTTCGAGTTGACATGTTTTGTCGATTCGGCATGGTCAAAACGGCGGGTCGTTACAGTTGGTATTAGAGCCAGGTTTGTCAAAGCTTTAGCTTATGAGGTAAAAGCTCATTAGAGATAGGGTAGTAATACCCTAGAATGAGTGGAATCGGTCGTAGAATCCTTTTTGAGAGAGAGCGTATTTTTAAAGTATAAATGGTTTTAAATGTTTTAAAACAAATATTTTCAAATATAAAATTTCGTTTAATATTTGAATCCTTTTATGAAATTTCCCTTCCATTTTGAATCCATCTTCCTTTATTGATCCTCTTTGATTAGGTTCCTTCGTTCGTTCAGCTTTTAAATCGAATTCTATATCTTATCCTTGTCCATTTCAAGGTAAGAAGTAGAAGAAGAGTATAAGTCTTCTAGCCAGTCCGTCCTTATTATATATTGGTTTGAAATTTGTATTTTGAAAGATATTATTATATAAGATCTTCTTAATGTATTATTTAATTTGATATTTGTAAATAATTTGGTAATACCAATGGTTTGTAAAGATTTTATTTGTAATGTATTTATGTGTTGACTTATAGAATTAATTAAGTTTTATAAGTTTAAATATTGATAACATGAATTTGAAAATATTTAGATATAGTATAGAATGATTTTGTTGTATATTTTATTTAATAATAATATTGTTGTATATTTATTAAGAATTGTATTTAAATTTTAGTAAATAAATGAGTGGGGGAGAGATATAATTTTCCCTATTTCGAATTTTAATGATTTGAAATATATTGTTTATAGTATATTATTTGGAAATTTGGTATATATTCTGTTTGAAATATAAAAAGATGTTTGAGTACTTATTTGACGTTAAAGTTGGCCTATCGAATACCTAGTGATTTGGGTATACGTCCGATCAACGTATATATTAAACCATGTATGTATTAGATAGATATAGAATCACACTCTAGTCGCTTGAAAATGATTCTGGTGATGACTGCAGCATCATCAATATCTATTTTCGGGTTTCGAAAGTGGGATAGATATATATAGCCAATCGAGACGTCGAGTGAATACTTTAAACTGTTTTGAAATGTTTGAAATATTTTAACTTTTGATTCATATATATTTCAAATTACATATGTGTATGAGAATAGATATGAACCATTGATTTAAATATATTAAATTATATAATTACTGTTTCCCTGTCTCGTTCCTTTTCGGGGACGAAAGTTTTGAGTAGGGGAGATTGTAACAACCGGTAATTTTTAACGATTTAAAATCCGATTTGAATCAAAATTTTATTTTGAAAACTTTTTGCAATTTTTTTGTAATGGAAATATGAAATTTGAAATACGAAATACGTACAGTGAGATGCAGCAGTAGTGAAAATCACATCGGAAAATTTGAATGTTTCTCGATCGTGCAATTTTCAGTGCAAAGCTGCGCATAACAGACCAAATTTTAGCAATTTAAAAATTTCTCCAAAACCAGTTCAGACAAACACTAAAAATATTCTATTCGTTGTCACGAATTCGACGGCGAAATTCGTTTCGTGAAAATCGGACGTTTTGACATCTGTTTTCAATCCGCATTTTTACGTTTAAGGGGTCTGTAACGCGTTTTTGAACGGAGCATCCTGGCACTGCAAATTTTATACCGTTGTGTCCGTCTCGTCGCGCTGATTTCCGCAATATATTCATTTGTCAGTTTCGGTGTTCGGTTCGCACTGAAATTGTGAAAATGCTTGCACAGTTCATTTTTGAAACAGAGCCATTTGAGTTCGATGTGTCCCTTTTCCGATCTTACATGTTTTTCTAACTATTTTGGGTCTGCAAAACCGGTTCTTTTATTTTACTGAGCCACCCAAATATTTTTATGTTTCCAAAGTGGGCACATTTACATGTGTACTCCACCTTTAATTCATGCATGCGTCCACTATAATTTCAATGCATAGGTTATGTTTTTCAATGCCATGCACCCTCTCCCTTCATTTGCAAATGATCACTTATGTTTATATATTACAAAGGACATGTAAGTTCATTTGTCCACTTAACGTTCATTTGTCCACTTACAAAAGACATGCACGTTCATATGTTATTTTTCCATTTCATGTTTCCAAAGCAATTGTTCATGTTGCCAAACTCGCCCGTTCACTTTTTGATTCGCCTTAAGTTTCCAAAGGTTGTTTTGTTTTCATGGTCCCAATAAGGTATGGTCTCAAAAAAAGAAAAAAAGAAAGAAAGAAAGAAAAAAAGCATTGTTACAACATCCTTCGTATATACTATTTAAAAAAAAGATCCGTTTATTTCTTGTAGGACAATTTCTAATATTGACCGGTTCCATCTCCTTATTTTCCCATTGCTACCCACGTTTCCCATTCTCCAGAGACCTTTTCTCTCTCCTGCTTTTGCTCCCACCTCTTCTTCGTACAATACAGCAACCACTCCTTATATAGAAACAGGTTGATACATAAACACATAAATGGGTATACGTTAGTTTATCTAATTTGGGTGCATACTAAATATTTTCAAATTACAAGGTTGTTGCTTGACCGATTACACTGCTAGATCCATAATATTTGCATCTCGTATTCTCCTGATAACAGTGCTTCGTTCTCTATTCTTCATTATCTTTTCATTTTCCTTCATCCTCCCTTCTTTCATTATTTTCCCTTCATTTCTTTTTCACGCATGAAAAAAAGGCCAAAACTTGCAGCATGCATGGCCTTATTCATTTTACGAAAACATAACCGACGCTCAACTCAGTTCGGTCCGTAGAGTTTTTTCCTGCTGATGCGCTCTGATCTCTCGTGGCCAGTGCTGGCCGAGCTCCTCCCCTTTTTCGTGGTTTGTAGTGTTATTTTCTTCTCCTGTCCTTGTTGCATAAAACATGTATATTATTTTTATACTAGGCTCTATTGTGTTGAGTTGTTTTATAACTTCCCGTAGCATGTCTAAGTTGCTGGGAGATTTGTTTTTACTTAAAAAAAAGGAAAAAAAAATTGTGCTTAGGCGTGATATACTGACTGAGTGGTTAAAATACCTTGCGTTCTGTGTGTTTAGGCCTTATCTTCGTGTTATAATAAAAAAAAAATGTACTCTTGGTGAGACAAGGTTATGACAAATTGTTCTATAGCTTTTCATTGAGTGTCCTGTTTCCTACCATATTTTATTAAAAAAAAAAAGTAATTTTGTGTACTTTTTTTTTGTAGCGCACGAACAAGTTTTATCCGGGTTGTCGCCGATTTGATTCGACCTTAAGTGTGCTTGGATTTCGTCATTTTATCTCGTGTATGTCTGTATCTTCATCATCTTTTTCGGTGCCACGAAAGGTGAGTTTATCTCACACCTGACTCACATTTATTCCATGGAGGTTAGATCAACTATTTGAACTGTTATGAAATGTATAGGGCTGCTAGTAGAAATTGTCTGTTTATTATGTACACTTTCATATGTGACACGATATTTATATGACACGTACGTGCACTGATTTTATATACTATGACTTTTGCTATGTGATTGTTGATACCCTAGTTTAGGAAAAATCACTAAGGGGTGAAATGATACATACCCGAACGGACATTAGAATAGGAAAAATCGTTATGAGTTGAAATGATAGACCTAAACGATTTTTACTGAATTTGGGATCGTGGGTTGAAATGATAGACCCTTTGAAATTTTATAAATTGCGGGTTGAAATGATAAATATCCATATCACTTGACCATAGGGCAGAAAATTATATACGGACACCGTTGGTCGTGTTTTCGAAGTAAAATGATTTGGAAGTTGATTTTAACTTATTATTTTATAATTTAATTATATAAATATTTTAAAAAAAACTTTTATATATTATATTATAGTAAATATTTCTTTTTAATCTATTTTATACTATTTTGAACTTATATATGTTTATAATCTATTTCTAATTTATTTTAGAATTTTATAAACTTGTATATATATATATTTTTCAAAATTATATTTTTCTTTATATATATTTTACAAACTTTAATAATACACTAAAAGTTGAATAAGTTAAGGTTTCGCGATTCGAATTCGAGGTTTAAGATATAAAATTTATATAATGATACTTTACTTAACATATGAACGGATATAAGAAATGAATTTGTTTTCGAATCGAAATAGACTTACGAGAGATGAACTTGAATTGTGAATTTGTTTTGAAATTAAATTTCCAAATCAAAGGAATGAATTTGATTATAAATCAATTGAATGTGAGTTTGAATTCGGTTTTGAATTCTTATGAGAAATGATCTTAAATTGCGATTAATTTGAATTACAGCTCACATGAAATGAATTCGATTTTATAGTGATTGAATATGAATTGGAATAAAAAAAAATTATGTAGAATTGGTTTTATAAATTGTTTGGTTTGAATTAAGAATTTTTTTAAAATGATGCATAAGAATGGTTTTAAATAGTAATTCGTTTGAATGGAAATATAAGATTTTGATTCAAAAATGTAGAAGTAACAATTTTGAACTATATGACTTGAATGATAAAGTATGATAAAATTTGTTTAAATTGAAATGTAATTTTGACTTGAATCGTATATTCGAATTCGAACCAAATGTCGGATTTAAATGAATCGAATTAAAACGATTCCTTGTGAAGGAAAATTTCGAATCACTTGAATGGTTTAAAACTTGAATTTTTGCGAATATAAGCCGAACCAAAATTATAATTGAAGTTAAAGGTTTTGATATTGATTTAAACGGAAATTGAGATATTTAAGGTATAACTTAAATATAAGTCGATTTGGGATTTGAAAGTTGTTATGCGATTTTTGTCGGAAACTTATATAAAATCTAAGTTAAATAGTATAGTATTTGCTTATACTACATTTTGAAATCTTTTCGAGATGTTTTTTTTAAATCGATTTGATTTGAGCGATTCTCGTGAGATGTTTTCAAAATTGAATATAATTGAAGTTAGATATTTAAATTTGATTTCAAATTCGAATATGAGAATTCGTATAAACTATTTTATAAAATGATTTATAAAATAATGACCACGGTGTGAAAATGTAAACGATTGGTTGTTAAAGAGACCGGGATCGGCTATTGTCATACTCTCTGCCAATACCGAAAACCACTTTGACAACTGTGTACGTGGAGGAGTTCCAGAATGAAGGGGATGATTTGGCGAACGACTCCATTTTTATTTCATATTAATTACGAGACCCTGACTACCTTGAGTCAGCTTGATGTGGCTAAAACAGGAGCTACGCACGGACCAAGTGAGGTCATACCTCTTATCGAGCATACTTCTTCGATATTATTCTATTACTGTTGAGATTCGATTTGGGCCCTTTTGATTATGGGAGTGTGTATCGAGGTGGGCGGTAGTAGCTACTATGCGTTACCACCAGTCCGGCTCTGCAAACGGTGAATCCACCCTGGCATTCCTTGCGTGCCTTGTCACATGCCTTATACGAGCCCACTACGACTTTGTTTTGTACTGTTTTATATGGAGTGCCCTCTGATCAACCTCCAGTTTACGGAGGAATTACGGTACTGTATATACTATGGGAATATATAAACGGTGTAAGGGTAATCATGGTAATCCCGCTTACGCTATTTTGATATTTTACTTTACTGATAGAGACTATTGTATATAGTGTATTATACTATATAGTATTAGTTTGACGGATCCTTAGAGGATGGTGATCCCAAACATCCTTTAAGTTACCGATGCATTTCATTAAACATTTCATTTGAGTTGATTTACTTCTATGAGAATGTTAGTCCTGATCCGAGTTGTTTTGTTTTGCATTATTGCTCGGGTCAGATCGAGTATTACAGCTTTCGTGGTTCACTCTTGAAGTTTGGAGCTTATTTTGGGTTTTCCTCACCTATATCTACCTGTTGATTAGTTATTCCAGTCATTCAGTTACTTCTGTCATTCTGTTTCTGACTGTTATCAATTATTTATTGTATTAGACTTCTGCTATATTATTTATGTAAACTCTGATGTAAAATTTTATTTTGTAGCTTCATGAACTACTATTGTATTGTATATTTTCCGCTGTGAGATATTATATTACTCTGTGATTTGTGATTCTGTGATTTGTTCTATTTACCTCAGAAGCTAATAACAATATGTTGTTTTGGACGTTTCGAGTTGACATGTTTTGTCGATTCGGCATGGTCAAAACGGCGGGTCGTTACAGTTGGTATCAGAGCCAGGTTTGTCAAAGCTTTAGCTTATGAGGTAAAAGCTCATTAGTGATAGGGTAGTAATACCCTAGAATGAATGGAATCGGTCGTAGAATCCTTTTTGAGAGAGAGCGTATTTTTAAAGTATAAATGGTTTTAAATGTTTTAAAACAAATATTTTCAAATATAAAATTTCGTTTAATATTTGAATCCTTTTATGAAATTTCCCTTCCATTTTGAATCCATCTTCCTTTATTGATCCTCTTTGATTAGGTTCCTTCGTTCGTTCAGCTTTTAAATCGAATTCTATATCTTATCCTTGTCCATTTCAAGGTAAGAAGTAGAAGAAGAGTATAAGTCTTCTAGCCAGTCCGTCCTTATTATATATTGGTTTGAAATTTGTATTTTGAAAGATATTATTATATAAGATCTTCTTAATGTATTTTTTAATTTGATATTTGTAAATAATTTGGTAATACCAATGGTTTGTAAAGATTTTATTTGTAATGTATTTATGTGTTGACTTATAGAATTAATTAAGTTTTATAAGTTTAAATATTGATAACATGAATTTGAAAATATTTAGATATAGTATAGAATGATTTTGTTGTATATTTTATTTAATAATAATATTGTTGTATATTTATTAAGAATTGTATTTAAATTTTAGTAAATAAATGAGTGGGGGAGAGATATAATTTTCCCTATTTCGAATTTTAATGATTTGAAATATATTGTTTATAGTATATTATTTGGAAATTTGGTATATATTCTGTTTGAAATATAAAAAGATGTTTGAGTACTTATTTGACGTTAAAGTTGGCCTATCGAATACCTAGTGATTTGGGTATACGTCCGATCAACGTATATATTAAACCATGTATGTATTAGATAGATATAGAATCACACTCTAGTCGCTTGAAAATGATTCTGGTGATGACTGCAGCATCATCAATATCTATTTTCGGGTTTCGAAAGTGGGATAGATATATATAGCCAATCGAGACGTCGAGTGAATACTTTAAACTGTTTTGAAATGTTTGAAATATTTTAACTTTTGATTCATATATATTTCAAATTACATATGTGTATGAGAATAGATATGAACCATTGATTTAAATATATTAAATTATTTAATTACTGTTTCCCTGTCTCGTTCCTTTTCGGGGACGAAAGTTTTGAGTAGGGGAGATTGTAACAACCGGTAATTTTTAACGATTTAAAATCCGATTTGAATCAAAATTTTATTTTGAAAACTTTTTGCAATTTTTTTGTAATGGAAATTTGAAATTTGAAATTTGAAATACGAAATACGTACAGTGAGATGCAGCAGTAGTGAAAATCACATCGGAAAATTTGAATGTTTCTCGATCGTGCAATTTTCAGTGCAAAGCTGCGCATAACAGACCAAATTTTAGCAATTTAAAAATTTCTCCAAAACCAGTTCGGACAAACATGAAAAATATTCTATTCGTTGTCACGAATTCGACGGCGAAATTCGTTTCGTGAAAATCGGACGTTTTGACATCTGTTTTCAATTCGCATTTTTACGTTTAAGGGGTCTGTAACGCGTTTTTGAACGGAGCATCCTGGCACTGCAAATTTTATACCGTTGTGTCCGTCTCGTCGCGCTGATTTCCGCAATATATTCATTTGTCAGTTTCGGTGTTCGGTTCGCACTGAAATTGTGAAAATGCTTGCACAGTTCATTTTTGAAACAGAGCCATTTGAGTTCGATGTGTCCCTTTTCCGATCTTACATGTTTTTCTAACTATTTTGGGTCTGCAAAACCGGTTCTTTTATTTTACTGAGCCACCCAAATATTTTTATGTTTCCAAAGTGGGCACATTTACATGTGTACTCCACCTTTAATTCATGCATGCGTCCACTATAATTTCAATGCATAGGTTATGTTTTTCAATGCCATGCACCCTCTCCCTTCATTTGCAAATGATCACTTATGTTTATATATTACAAAGGACATGTAAGTTCATTTGTCCACTTAACGTTCATTTGTCCACTTACAAAAGACATGCACGTTCATATGTTATTTTTCCATTTCATGTTTCCAAAGCAATTGTTCATGTTGCCAAACTCACCCGTTCACTTTTTGATTCGCCTTAAGTTTCCAAAGGTTGTTTTGTTTTCATGGTCCCAATAAGGTATGGTCTCAAAAAAAAAAAAAAAAAAAAAAAAAAAAAAAGCATTGTTACAACAGCCTTCGTATATACTATTTAAAAAAAAGATCCGTTTATTTCTTGTAGGACAATTTCTAATATTGACCGGTTCCATCTCCTTATTTTCCCATTGCTACCCACGTTTCCCATTCTCCAGAGACCTTTTCTCTCTCCTGCTTTTGCTCCCACCTCTTCTTCGTACAATACAGCAACCACTCCTTATATAGAAACAGGTTGATACATAAACACATAAATGGGTATACGTTAGTTTATCTAATTTGGGTGCATACTAAATATTTTCAAATTACAAGGTTGTTGCTTGACCGATTACACTGCTAGATCCATAATATTTGCATCTCGTATTCTTCTGATAACAGTGCTTCGTTCTCTATTCTTCATTATCTTTTCATTTTCCTTCATCCTCCCTTCTTTCATTATTTTCCCTTCATTTCTTTTTCACGCATGAAAAAAAGGCCAAAACTTGCAGCATGCATGGCCTTATTCATTTTACGAAAACATAACCGACGCTCAACTCAGTTCGGTCCGTAGAGTTTTTTCCTGCTGATGCGCTCTGATCTCACGTGGCCAGTGCTGGCCGAGCTCCTCCCCTTTTTCGTGGTTTGTAGTGTTATTTTCTTCTCCTGTCCTTGTTGCATAAAACATGTATATTATTTTTATACTAGGCTCTATTGTGTTGAGTTGTTTTATAACTTCCCGTAGCATGTCTAAGTTGCTGGGAGATTTGTTTTTACTTAAAAAAAAAGGAAAAAAAAATTGTGCTTAGGCGTGATATACTGACTGAGTGGTTAAAATACCTTGCGTTCTGTGTGTTTAGCCCTTATCTTCGTGTTAGAATAAAAAAATGTACTCTTGGTGAGACAAGGTTATGACAAATTGTTCTATAGCTTTTCATTGAGTGTCCTGTTTCCTACCATATTTTATTAAAAAAAAAAGTAATTTTGTGTACTTTTTTTTTGTAGCGCACGAACAAGTTTTATCCGGGTTGTCGCCGATTTGATTCGACCTTAAGTGTGCTTGGATTTCGTCATTTTATCTCGTGTATGTCTGTATCTTCATCATCTTTTTCGGTGCCACGAAAGGTGAGTTTATCTCACACCTGACTCACATTTATTCCATGGAGGTTAGATCAACTATTTGAACTGTTATGAAATGTATAGGGCTGCTAGTAGAAATTGTCTGTTTATTATGTACACTTTCATATGTGACACGATATTTATATGACACGTACGTGCACTGATTTTATATACTATGACTTTTGCTATGTGATTGTTGATACCCTAGTTTAGGAAAAATCACTAAGGGTTGAAATGATACATACCCGAACGGACATTAGAATAGGAAAAATCGTTATGAGTTGAAATGATAGACCTAAACGATTTTTACTGAATTTGGGATCGTGGGTTGAAATGATAGACCCTTTGAAATTTTATAAATTGCGGGTTGAAATGATAAATATCCATATCACTTGACCATAGGGCAGAAAATTATATACGGACACCGTTGGTCATGTTTTCGAAGTAAAATGATTTGGAAGTTGATTTTAACTTATTATTTTATAATTTAATTATATAAATATTTTAAAAAAAACTTTTATATATTATATTATAGTAAATATTTCTTTTTAATCTATTTTATACTATTTTGAACTTATATATGTTTATAATCTATTTCTAATTTATTTTAGAATTTTATAAACTTGTATATATATATATATTTTTCAAAATTATATTTTTCTTTATATATATTTTACAAACTTTAATAATACACTAAAAGTTGAATAAGTTAAGGTTTCGCGATTCGAATTCGAGGTTTAAGATATAAAATTTATATAATGATACTTTACTTAACATATGAACGGATATAAGAAATGAATTTGTTTTCGAATCGAAATAGACTTACGAGAGATGAACTTGAATTGTGAATTTGTTTTGAAATTAAATTTCCAAATCAAAGGAATGAATTTGATTATAAATCAATTGAATGTGAGTTTGAATTCGGTTTTGAATTCTTATGAGAAATGATATTAAATTGCGATTAATTTGAATTACTGCTCACATGAAATGAATTCGATTTTATAGTGATTGAATATGAATTGGAATAAAAAAAATTATGTAGAATTGGTTTTATAAATTGTTTGGTTTGAATTAAGAATTTTGTTAAAATGATGCATAAGAATGGTTTTAAATAGTAATTCGTTTGAATGGAAATATAAGATTTTGATTCAAAAATGTAGAAGTAACAATTTTGAACTATATGACTTGAATGATAAAGTATGATAAAATTTGTTTAAATTGAAATGTAATTTTGACTTGAATCGTATATTCGAATTCGAACCAAATGTCGGATTTAAATGAATCGAATTAAAACGATTCCTTGTGAAGGAAAATTTCGAATCACTTGAATGGTTTCAAACTTGAATTTTTGCGAATATAAGCCGAACCAAAATTATAATTGAAGTTAAAGGTTTTGATATTGATTTAAACGGAAATTGAGATATTTAAGGTATAACTTAAATATAAGTCGATTTGGGATTTGAAAGTTGTTATGCGATTTTTGTCGGAAACTTATATAAAATCTAAGTTAAATAGTATAGTATTTGCTTATACTACATTTTGAAATCTTTTCGAGATGTTTTTTTAAATCGATTTGATTTGAGCGATTCTCGTGAGATGTTTTCAAAATTGAATATAATTGAAGTTAGATATTTAAATTTGATTTCAAATTCGAATATGAGAATTCGTATAAACTATTTTATAAAATGATTTATAAAATAATGACCACGGTGTGAAAATGTAAACGATTGGTTGTTAAAGAGACCGGGATCGGCTATTGTCATACTCTCTGCCAATACCGAAAACCACTTTGACAACTGTGTACGTGGAGGAGTTCCAGAATGAAGGGGATGATTTGGCGAACGACTCCATTTTTATTTCATATTAATTACGAGACCCTGACTACCTTGAGTCAGCTTGATGTGGCTAAAACAGGAGCTACGCACGGACCAAGTGAGGTCATACCTCTTATCGAGCATACTTCTTCGATATTATTCTATTACTGTTGAGATTCGATTTGGGCCCTTTTGATTATGGGAGTGTGTATCGAGGTGGGCGGTAGTAGCTACTATGCGTTACCACCAGTCCGGCTCTGCAAACGGTGAATCCACCCTGGCATTCCTTGCGTGCCTTGTCACATGCCTTATACGAGCCCACTACGACTTTGTTTTGTACTGTTTTATATGGAGTGCCCTCTGATCAACCTCCAGTTTACGGAGGAATTACGGTACTGTATATACTATGGGAATATATAAACGGTGTAAGGGTAATCATGGTAATCCCGCTTACGCTATTTTGATATTTTACTTTACTGATAGACACTATTGTATATAGTGTATTATACTATATAGTATTAGTTTGACGGATCCTTAGAGGATGGTGATCCCAAACATCCTTTAAGTTACCGATGCATTTCATTAAACATTTCATTTGAGTTGATTTACTTCTATGAGAATGTTAGTCCTGATCCGAGTTGTTTTGTTTTGCATTATTGCTCGGGTCAGATCGAGTATTACAGCTTTCGTGGTTCACTCTTGAAGTTTGGAGCTTATTTTGGGTTTTCCTCACCTATATCTACCTGTTGATTAGTTATTCCAGTCATTCAGTTACTTCTGTCATTCTGTTTCTGACTGTTATCAATTATTTATTGTATTAGACTTCTGCTATATTATTTATGTAAACTCTGATGTAAAATTTTATTTTGTAGCTTCATGAACTACTATTGTATTGTATATTTTCCGCTGCGAGATATTATATTACTCTGTGATTTGTGATTCTGTGATTTGTTCTATTTACCTCAGAAGCTAATAACAATCTGTTGTTTTGGACGTTTCGAGTTGACATGTTTTGTCGATTCGGCATGGTCAAAACGGCGGGTCGTTACAAATGAAGTACAACCAGGGCAACTAGGTCAAACATTATATACTGAAACAAAGAAGAATGTTATGCCACAACTTAAAACAAAAACATGATAATTAAGAAGGTAATGGTAATTGATATAGTTAAGTTAAACATTATTATTTTAATCAATACTTAATATTCTAATCATTATAACTTGATCATTCGTTAACAGAATTCAACGCACCGGGTCCATTGGAATTATGTGAACATTTTCTATACGATTGAACTAGTTTGGAGGATTCAGAACAACTGGAATTTTATATGATTTCAAACGCTCGAAATCATATAGAAATCGTCATTCGAAACAAAGGCAGAACAATCAACTGCAAGACTAGTTGAGTAAACTCACTAACTCTAAACTCATTTATATTTTTATATAAACGAATTTTAAATTTATTTATAGTAATTTTATAATGTGCAATGGTTGATTGGTTGAATTTCTGATAAAATTGGTTGAAATGGTTGATATGATTGCATCGTTGATCGATTATTATTTCTGATATTTCATATTGATGTGAAATAATATTATTGTTGCTGATTAACATCTGTGAATGCAGGGAAACAGGTTGGATTGATCCAACCGGATTCCTCAACATTTTATTTACTGTTTTATTTACTTATTGTGATTTATGATGTGGCATATGACCGGTGATTGATTTTGTTGTGGTTGAATTACACTGGCCCCATAATTTTGGTATTTAAATACCGTAAAATATTTTAGAACATAGGAAAGAAATTTGAGATTTTAAAAGGAATTTATTTCCAAAATAGAAATTAGATTTCAAGTGGTCCGAAAATAGAAATTTGTTAAAGTGGATTAAACAAGAAGTTGATTATAACGATGTTTATAAATTAAATAAAATATTTATCATAGGATAAATTAAAATATATATTCAAGTTGAATTTATATAAGTAAAGTGGAAATTAGTTGACACCGATATTGGAAGTGGAATTTAAACGCAGTAATGGTAAAAGAGATTTGAGTTGGGATCAATGAACTTAAATGGAAATTTGAGTGAGAAGGGAAACGAGAAATCGGTTCCACAAGGAAACGATGAATTTTATTTCAAAGTTTGGAATAAAAAATGGAACTAGATAAATTCAATGGATTTTTATTTCGGCTATGTTAGATCTTAACTAAGGTATTTATTTCAGAAAATGATATTTAAAATTTTATCTAGTGTGAATCTATAAAGTATGTCAAGAAACTAATATTTCAATATTTATAGCTATGTAAATAGGATTACATGTTTTTGAGATAATTTTATATTATTTTAAAAATTAAGATTTATAAACGAGAACGGGATTGTAAGAATCAAATAAGCTGATTTCAGAAGAGTGGAATGTAAAGCTAGTAAATACGTTTTAAAAAGGGAATTTGAATTGTTTAATATAAACAGAATGATATCAGTAGTTGTCTTTATAAACAAAATTTATAAATGGAGTAGAATGTGATATGGGTTTATTGATAACTGAGATTTGGATCTAGAATGATATTTGAAAACTAAAATCAAGTTGATTTGATAGAACGAATCTAGATTTCTATTAAGTAACAATATTCATATTTGGAATTGAATAACGATTTGACAGCAATTATTTTGTGAATGGAAATAATTATAAGGGGATTTTATTTAACCTGAAATGGCAGATCATCCCGAAGTTCAAAATATTAACCAAATATAGATTATTCGAGAGAGAATTATTTATTGGAATTCGATTATATCGAATTTAGGGAAGTAGCTCTTTTTACTTTCCGCTTGAATCAAATTTCATTATTTATTTACTTATTAAATTATTGAAATTAATAAGTACAAGTTATATTTGGAAAACTTTGATTATAACGTTGTCATTATAATAAATGTTTTGTAAATCTAAACAGCGATTATAACGTTGTCGTTAAAACAAATGTTTTATAATATAAATAGCGATTATAACGCTACCGTTATAATAAATGTTTCGTAAATCTAAACAACGATTTTGATGCTACCATTATAGTTAATGGTTTATAAATGAAATATTTGGAAACAGCGATTGTAATGCTACCATTATAATCAATATTTTTTTCCGTAAAAAGCAGTATATTCTTAGATTGAATCTGAAATTCGCGTAAGCGATGTTTTGTGTGAAATTGTAAGCTTTGGCTATTTCAAAATTGGTAATGTTGTTCATTTAAGGTCTGAGAGGTAATTATACCCCAACTTGATTGACTTCATGATTGATGGAGGAATGGTTAATGTTCGGTAGAAAAGACTAGTTAGTGATATGATTAGTTAATAAATGATAAATGGTTTAAGTTATAATAACGATGTTTTTATAACAACGATTAATTTAAAGGATTTTGAAATGTTTTCCCCAAATAAAATGAGAGATATTTTCTACGCATAGAAAATGATATGAATTGGTCAACGAGGAATTAATAAATGGAATATGGAAATATTTTTCGATATTAATAAGGTACATTTTCGGAATATAGAAAATAAGGATTCGTGAATATATAAAAATGTTTTCTAACTAGAATAAGAGATATTTGCTCGAATAAAGAAATTATAATATTGTAAATGTTTTTCGAAGAATCGAGAAAGACAACTGAATTTTGAAAGAATCTGGAAGAGGGGAGAAGGGAATTTGGAATCGGTAATATAATAAGGAATTAATATAAAAAGGAGCCAGTGTTGTTTGATGGTTGATCATTAGAATTTCCATTTGGAAATAGGATCGTTGTTTGTACGGATGTTTTCTTTGATAGTTAATTCACCGACTATCAAGGTTTGATTTATTTTATACCTCCGTTATCAATACGGAGAGACCGGGATCAGGTTTATTATCTGAAAACCACTCCGTATTGGTATAAGCGTTACGAATCAACTTATGCTGAAGATATTTGAAGATGGAGTAAAGTACAAGGGCCATTCTACAAATCCTAGGTAGGAATTTTCCCAAGATGGACCGATGGGATAACGCCTTCGGTTTGTCCAGTCCTAGGACAATGTGTATGTACGAATGTTTGACGACATGACATTCAAAGTAAATGATAGCAAGATGTTCTGAAAGATAATCGTGACCTCAAGCCTCGTCACCCGGGAAATGACAGAAATCGGGCAGGCAGCATGGCCATGTGGGTCATTCCCATTAAGGGTATTATCACATGATCTAGAGAAATTTCATTTACTTCTTATTCTATTCGTTGTTGTATACTTTCGGTAACGGTTGCTGATCACAACCGTTGGTGATAATATGCTCGGTACACACAAGTTAAATGCGTGGCCAGCCATATGTGGGCCGGGTTGAAAGACGTTCTTGTTGAACCCAGTGTATTCCCCTCTAGAGATACACTATCGGAAGGTGGTTCCATACCTTGTCATGTTGGAAATCCAATCTCCAATAAACGCCTGCGGTTTTTGATTTAAAATTATATATGGAGCATGAGATGCAAACATTCCGCTAGATTCTATTTATTTGATGTAGACACTATTATAATATCACCGGATTTGATATCAAAAATATTTTTGGTTATCGTAAGGTAAAAACCATTCGTGTTTATGTGTGGATCGGTCTTATGATTATCATTTCTTTTGAAAGGATTTTGAAAGTTAAACCATTGGTTGGAGTTTACTCACACCAGTCCCATGACTGACCCAGAGTTTATTTTTATTTGTTTTCCCAAAACTCTTAGGTGCCCAAAATTGTACGGGCAGTCAAGTAGTCAGGATTTTACAGGTTCACTTGGAGGAGCTTGAAGCAGGAGGCTTCAGCAATTAGCTATAGACTGTAACGACCCGCAAATCTGAGCTATCTGAGTTGACTAAATACACCACACGTCCAACCCAAATAACACAGAAATATGAACCATTAATAGAAAGAAGTTAGAAGATGAGAAATAGGAAGAAAGAAATATTAGAATAGAAGAAAAACGAAGATCACAACTCACAGCGGAACGAATAAAATATATTTCATAATATAACCCTTGAAATACAAATCAGTAACTTTATATACATACCATCATCAGAGCACAACAGTCATTTCTGAAACAGTTATAAACACCTGTTTCCAGATACAAACAAGGTCCACAGCGGAATATATGATAGCCTATAGCTAACCGGTGAAGCTTCCTGCTTCTAGCTCCTTCAAATAAATCTGTGAAATCCCGACTACTTGACTGCCCGTACAAATTTGGGCACCCAAGAGTTTAGGGAAAACAAAACAAAATAAACTCTGGGTCAGTCATGGGACTGGTGTGAGTAAACTCCAACCACTTGTTTAACTTTAAAAATTCTTTCAAAAGAAAAGATAATAGTAAGACCAGCCCACACATAAACACGGACGGTTTTTACCTTACTATAACCCAAAACACTTTGATACGAAAATCCAGTGATATTATATTAATGTCTACATCAAGTAAATAACCAAATAGCAGAACGCTTGCATCTCACGCTCCACATACATAGTATAAAATCAAAAACCGCATGGCGCTTATTGGAGATTGGATTTCCAACATGACAAGGTATGGAACCACCTTCCGCTAGTGTATCTCTAGAGAGGAATACACTGGGTTCAACAAGAACATCTTGTAACCCGGCCCACACATGACCGACCACTCATTTCGCTTGAGTGTATCGAATGTATATCACCAACGGTTGGGATCAGCAACCGCTTCCCGACTGGGACAGCATCGAATAGAATAAGAAATTAATTGAACCTCTAGATAGGTGATTATACATCCTAATGGGTGCGACTCACATAGCCATGCTGCCTGCCCGATTTTTGTCCTTTCCCGGTTGTTGAGGCCTGAGGCTACGAATACTTACCATTCATTGATAGCACAATCACTTTGAATGCCACATTGTCAGATCCGTTAATCACTAGTTGAGTTTGCACAAATATTCTGGATATTATGCTAAGGGATAAATCCGTTGCAACCATATACATTCATACAGACCAACCCATTTGATCATTGGAAATACTTTGTCAGACATTCGTCCATTTACGTTCGTTCTGGGATTGAACGAAAGCGAAGGCACTATTTCTATTTAATAGAAAAAGTCCTTGCACTTTACTCCGTCTTCAATATATTCAGCATACTTGGTTCGCAACGCTTATGCCGATACGGAGTGGTTCTTCGGATAATAATCCAACCGGTCTCTCCATATTGACAACGATGGTCAAAAACTTCGATAGTCTGTGATTTAACTATCGAATAAAAACAAGTGTTCATCCAACATATCAAACAAATCACTGGGCTCTTTAATTAATATTTCATTAATTAAATCTCTTCTCCATTTTCTCTATCAATATTTGTTAACCAAATATTTTCAATAACCATATTGGCCTCTTATGCCATTTGGAAAACGTTTCCAAATGTCAACTTCTTTTATTTTCTATATATTAGAAAATATCTCTATTTGCAATTGGGAACAATTCCAATCACTTATCTCTATCCCGACTATTTTAATTATACTCAGGAAATATTTACTTGTTATATTTCCAAAATTCCATCACTTGGGTTTAAAACGAATGTTGTGTAAAACATTGTTACAACAACCCAAAATATTTTATTCAACTAACTCTTTTTCAAACACTTCTCTTCGAGACTGGATCTTGCTATTTATCCATTAAAAATGAAATCAATCAAGTTGGGGTAAAATTACCTCTCAGACCTTAACTGAAAACATCCTCAACTTCAAAACGGCAAAACCACTTACCTCGAATAAACACACTATACAATCCAATTGTTCATTTTTAAAACATGTATAAAGTTCGCTTTCTATTTCTAATTTATAGATTTCCCTTTTTGTTTACAATATCCGATTTTTATATTCACTTACCTATCGAATTCTATACGTCGATATAATGATTTTTAAATATCAAAATATCTTAAAAATATTCTAACTCCTTAAATTTCCGGAAAATTTCGCCATAACTTCCCCTGTATCGGGAGCATCGGGAATTTCAAATAGCTTCCTGGTAACTTCTCATCTCAAAAAGAAAAAGAAAAAGCCAAGCGGCTTGCCGATACGGCGCATAAAATCCCATATAGGAATTAAACATGTACCTTTTTGTCGAGCACATAAATTTAAATCTTCATATACTTCATATCAAACCTGCTTACACATGTTCACCTGTTTGCAATTCAACTCAAACCAATCGTTTGAATTCAGTTCCGCCCATTTATTCTTTAATTAGCTTCTTAGCCTATTTCACTTGTTATTTGAACATATCACGTTCAAATATATATTAATTTGTTGATACAACAATCGAATGTCATTTCTAATTCAAGCTTCATATTCGATTTCGAATATGAATTTACACACCCCTTGTCTGATTCAAAACCCAAATTTCGATTCTAAAATTCCATTTACTAATTTCTTTAAATTAGTCAATTCTAATCAATAATTAAAAATCTGATTTTTGTTTCAATAATCATCTCATTTACACCACTTGAGTTCGTATTTAATTTACACTCAAGTCTGGATTTTTCTCATGGAAATTCGGATTTTATTTCTTTAAAATCCTTTAGTTTATTTTAAACAAACCGTTATGGTTTTATAATGGTTCTGGCGCTGCTTTTCTTGAAAATTTGATTTTTGACATAACTCAAATCTATTTGATGAAATCCAGATTTTTCTCTTCCATTAGAAAACTATTATCAAATCGGTCCGGACGTTTCTTGTTTCGAAGAATTCCGACTTCAATTGCGTTCTGTATACTCAATTGAAGTTCGAATCGCCAATTTACGAACTGCATCGCTGCGGCGAGTTCGTTTTAATTATATTTATATATTTAAACTTTTAAACTTAGTTAAATGAATTCAACTCCCTTCTAATATATATATATATATATATTCCAAATTCCATTTGAATCTTTACATTTCAAATTCCATAGTTTTAAATCCTGTATTCAAATCCCATTTGAAATCCTTTATTCGAATTCCATTTCAAATCCTTTATTCGAATTCCATTTCAAATCCTCTATTTAATTTCCACCTTAATTCAACTCCTTTTTGAATTTCTATATTTGAAATTCATACTTGAATTTAAATATCCAAACTCCATTTAAATTTCTATTTGAAATTCTAAATGTTTCAAATTCCATTTTTCTCTTATTTGAAACTCCCAATATTTCAAATTACATTTTCTTTTATTTGAAATTCCATTTTTGAATTTCCTTTATTCCAATCCCATTTGAATTCCTTTAAATTCAAATTTTATTTCAATTCCCTTGAATTCAAATTCTATTTCAAAACTATTTGGATTTCCTATTTTGAAATCCTATTTCAATCCTACTTTGAAATCCTATTTTCAAAGTTTATTTCAAATTCTATTTTGAAATTCTATATTCAAATTTCTACTTGAATTTCTATATTCAATTCCCTGTTCAAATTTAATACTTGAATTTCTATTCAAATCTCTTTTCAAATTTCATGTTTGAATTCCATTCAAATCTCTATTCAAATTTCACATTTGAATTCTTCTTTGAAATTCTATATTTCAAATTCTATTCAATTCTTCTTTGAAATTCTATATTTCAAAGTCTGTTTTCTATTTGAACTCTTATATCCAACTTCTTTAAACAAGTCTCGACTTCAATTCCTTTTGAAATCGATATTTCTATTTTCTTTTGAAGATAGATTTCTCATTCCAATTTCACACTTGTATTTCTATTTCTGAATTATCAAATGATAATTCTTTTCTCTTCATTTTATAACTTCGTTATAAAAGAACTATTTATAAGCTTCGTTTATAAAGAAACTACTTGTTTTATTTTTCAAAAACAAGTTTATATTTTATTTCCATTTAAAATTCAAATTCTATTTAAAAATAGAATTTTTCCTTTTTAAATCTCCAATATCCTTTCATAATATTGATATAAATTAACACTTCAGCCCAGTGATAATTTAAACAACCAAATCAATCAATTTCCAATCATTTGATTTTAACACATCATATATGAATATATAGGAAATCCAACAGAACAAACAAACAAATAGATAATATATTTTTGAGGAATCCAGTTGGATTCCTCCAACCTGTTTTCCTGCATCCACAGATGTTAGCACATAAATAATACCCATTCTGCTTCGTGGCAGAATATCGTGGTATAGAAGGTCATCCACTATCATAGTGTGGGGCGTATAGGGTAATCATCCGCTATGAAACCGCGGGCATCCGTTAATGAGACTGCGGGAATCCAACCAATCAATCAACCCAATATATATATAATAGCCTAAATAACTAATATATATAAAACAACCGGAAAACATTCACACAAGCAACAAACAATTATTTTTAACGAATAAAAATAATTTTAAATAAAGAGGTGAGTGAGATTTACTCACCTGATTCTTGTTTGTTGAATATCCGAATTAGTTTCCATACTTCGCGACTATTCAACTATTCGACTCGTCTCAAAAGAATTCATCTAATACCTATGATCATTTAATTTTATTTTACTTATCGATTAGACGATATTAATTCAAATGAACTACTAACATTATATATATATATATATATAAATTGATTATTTATGCATCTTAAATTCTAAAGAACCCATACCTTATCGTCTCTGCCAATCACAACTAAATCGACGAAATCATTTTTGCCCTCACTAATTAATAGCAACAATTCAAAACCACATCATGCTGTTATGACATTTCACCGAACAACTTGTTGTCGAACTCCATTCACCCCTGCCGTGCCTTGAAATCCCATCAGCCCTTAACGTCCAGACCACTCCTCCCCTTCCAAACTGTCGACCCACTTCCAGTGAATTACAGATGAACTCCAGGCCACACTAGTTCATTACATCGCACATCATGATTACCACAACTCCATCGTTCCACCGTTGAATCGCCTACATTCATCCCTCATAAATATCACAGACCGACTCTTCCCAAAACCCAATACGAACTCCACTAGATTGAAATCAATCCCAACTTCAACTTCTCCTAAAATCGCACCCTTCGCAGACCGATGCTAACATCGCCCTCCACAGATCGATCGCCCTCATTTACATCACACCATCGCCTTCAGCAAATCGCACCCCCTGATACTCCATCGAATTGCAATCGTCTTCGGCATGGATTCGAGCTCCAGACTCGCGATTCAAGTTGCGAGTTTGATTTGATTTTTTTTTTTAACAGAGGCTGTCTCGATTGGAGGAAGAGAACCGAAAAGGGAAAGAAACAGAATGGTTTCGTGGATGTTAAAAACTCGAAGGCAAGCTCAATATATACAAGCGAGAGCAAACAAGGGGTACGAGGGCCATAAATTTCCTGTCTTCCTTCGTGGTGAAGTTGGGGGACAAAATTTTCAGCTCGATGAAGAAATACAACAGCACAGTTTATTCATAGGCCTGCATTCTCAGATTTAGGGTGGCGCCATTTGATTTTTGCTTTGCTTTGTTGGGAAGGAGGAGATCAAAGATTTCTGCTCAAGAAAATATAGGCAGTGTCGTATAAACATAGGTCGGCTCTAGGAATTGGGAATAGGGTGGCGTTGAAAAGAATTTAAAGTCGATATCCTGAATTACATGGAGCGTATTTCGGATTTTAATTTAAATGTATGTACAAATTAACCACATTAAATTAATGAATTTAAATTACGTTCGATTTAAAATATAAATCGAATTCAAACAATTAAATTTATCGATAATATTTTTTTATTATCGTACCAATTCAATATAAAATTTATATTCATTTACTTAATTGTTTAGATCTAGTTTTAACTCAGCATTCAATTATTGTTGATATATTCGATATTAAATCGTATATAAATTATTAAATCAATAAATTCAATAAAATCCATTTATAATTCTAATAAATTTAAATATTAACTGGCTAAAAATCCGGGATGTTACATTCCTTCCCCCTTAAAAGAATTTCGTCCCCGAAATTACTAAGGTAGAAGAAATGTTACAGACCCGTTAATTTTTCAAAAGCCCACTTTGTTACAACTCAGTATTTCAAATTTTAAAACTCAAGTCTGATACAACTTCAAGTTTTCTTGGGAATATTCAATTTCAGTTCATTTAATTAGTTTTCATCATTTCGATTTATTTATCTTGCTTAAGTTAAATTTAGATTTCAGAATTCAAATTCCCGAGTTTTTATTTCAAACTCCTTTTTGAAATCATAAAGATATATTTATAATCATCACAAATTCAAAACACTTGAATTTTCCAAACAACTTGGTTTCTAAATAAATTTCTTTGGAAATCTCATTATGGTAGCAATCCATCACTTAGAAACTCGAAAATGAATACTGATGATGTCGCGACCATCATCAGAATTATTTCCCAGCTACTGAAGTGAGTTCAGTGCTTTATCACTTTCAAAATCCATTCAAAATCCTTTTCAAAACAAAGCTATATTATTTTAATATACTTTGAAAAAATATTTTTCAACTTCCCAGGATTAAAATTCCAAATTCTGGTTTGAATTAAATTCTAATTCATCTCATTTGTATATTTAATTCCTATACAAATTCTATTTGGTTATATATAAACATTCTAATTTTATAATCTCATTTGATTATAAAACCAACATCCAACACATCCATATAATAATAATTCTATAAAATTATTCCTTCTATATCAAAATAGAAAATTTGGGTAAAATTATTTCATTTACCCACTTTTAAAACAATATCATGTCGTATTTTCTGTTCAAGCGTTTAGAAATTCCTATCGACTTTGTGGCGTCCCACTATTCGATCAGAATTCATAAACCACTCAACAGACTAGCCAACACAATATAAAACAATTTTTATATCAATTTACAAATACGCGCCCTCATATATATACACTCAACTTATTGTAGGGTACTACTGACCCTATCTCTAATGAGCACATGCCACACAAGCCTAGGTGTTCGCTCAACCTAAGCTCTGATACCAACTGTAATGACCACAAGGGCAGTGGGCTAACCTCCCACCGTGGCTTACAGAGATACCTCAGAACTGCTTTTACGGCCAGCCTCTCGACTCGACCAACCCACATTGTCGGGAGATGTAGGGGTAAGAGTCTCCCGTTCGCCACCAAACGCGAAGCGAGAACCCCCTATCATCCGTACCAATTAAGCAACCAGCTCTGATACCAACTGTAACGACCCGCAAATCTGAGCTATCTGAGTTGACTAAATACACCACACGTCCAACCCAAATAACACAGAAATACGAACCATTAATAGAAAGAAGTTAGAAGATGAGAAATAGGAAGAAAGAAATATTAGAATAGAAGAAAAACGAAGATCACAACTCACAGCGGAACGAATAAAATATATTTCATAATATAACCCTTGAAATACAAATCAGTAACTTTATATACATACCATCATCAGAGCACAACAGTCATTTCTGAAACAGTTATAAACACCTATTTCCAGATACAAACAAGGTCCACAGCGGAATATATGATAGCCTATAGCTAACCGGTGAAGCTTCCTGCTTCCAGCTCCTTCAAATAAATCTGTGAAATCCCGACTACTTGACTGCCCGTACAAATTTGGGCACCCAAGAGTTTAGGGAAAACAAAACAAAATAAACTCTGGGTCAGTCATGGGACTGGTGTGAGTAAACTCCAACCACTTGTTTAACTTTAAAAATTCTTTCAAAAGAAAAGATAATAGTAAGACCAGCCCACACATAAACACGGACGGTTTTTACCTTACTATAACCCAAAACACTTTGATACGAAAATCCAGTGATATTATATTAATGTCTACATCAAGTAAATAACCAAATAGCAGAACGCTTGCATCTCACGCTCCACATACATAGTATAAAATCAAAAACCGCATGGCGCTTATTGGAGATTGGATTTCCAACATGACAAGGTATGGAACCACCTTCCGCTAGTGTATCTCTAGAGAGGAATACACTGGGTTCAACAAGAACATCTTGTAACCCGGCCCACACATGACCGACCACTCATTTCGCTTGAGTGTATCGAATGTATATCACCAACGGTTGGGATCAGCAACCGCTTCCCGACTGGGACAGCATCGAATAGAATAAGAAATTAATTGAACCTCTAGATAGGTGATTATACATCCTAATGGGTGCGGCCCACATAGCCATGCTGCCTGCCCGATTTTTGTCCTTTCCCGGTTGTTGAGGCCTGAGGCTACGAATACTTACCATTTATTGATAGCACAATCACTTTGAATGCCACATTGTCAGATCCGTTAATCACTAGTTGAGTTTGCACAAATATTCTGGATATTATGCTAAGGGATAAATCCGTTGCAACCATATACATTCATACAGACCAACCCATTTGATCATTGGAAATACTTTGTCAGACATTCGTCCATTTACGTTCGTTCTGGGATTGAACGAAACCGAAGGCACTATTTCTATTTAATAGAAAAAGTCCTTGCACTTTACTCCGTTTTCAATATATTCAGCATACTTGGTTCGCAACGCTTATGCCGATACGGAGTGGTTCTTCGGATAATAATCCAACCGGTCTCTCCATATTGACAACGATGGTCAAAAACTTCGATAGTCTGTGATTTAACTATCGAATAAAAACAAGTGTTCATCCAACATATCAAACAAATCACTGGGCTCTTTAATTAATATTTCATTAATTAAATCTCTTCTCCATTTTCTCTATCAATATTTGTTAACCAAATATTTTCAATAACCATATTGGCCTCTTATGCCATTTGGAAAACGTTTCCAAATGTCAACTTCTTTTATTTTCTATATATTAGAAAATATCTCTATTTGCAATTGGGAACAATTCCAATCACTTATCTCTATCCCGACTATTTTAATTATACTCAGGAAATATTTACTTGTTATATTTCCAAAATTCCATCACTTGGGTTTAAAACGAATGTTGTGTAAAACATTGTTACAACAACCCAAAATATTTTATTCAACTAACTCTTTTTCAAACACTTCTCTTCGAGACTGGATCTTGCTATTTATCCATTAAAAATGAAATCAATCAAGTTGGGGTAAAATTACCTCTCAGACCTTAACTGAAAACATCCTCAACTTCAAAACGGCAAAACCACTTACCTCGAATAAACACACTATACAATCCAATTGTTCATTTTTAAAACATGTATAAAGTTCGCTTTCTATTTCTAATTTATAGATTTCCCTTTTTGTTTACAATATCCGATTTTTATATTCACTTACCTATCGAATTCTATACGTCGATATAATGATTTTTAAATATCAAAATATCTTAAAAATATTCTAACTCCTTAAATTTCCGGAAAATTTCGCCATAACTTCCCCTGTATCGGGAGCATCGGGAATTTCAAATAGCTTCCTGGTAACTTCTCATCTCAAAAAGAAAAAGAAAAAGCCAAGCGGCTTGCCGATACGGCGCATAAAATCCCATATAGGAATTAAACATGTACCTTTTTGTCGAGCACATAAATTTAAATCTTCATATACTTCATATCAAACCTGCTTACACATGTTCACCTGTTTGCAATTCAACTCAAACCAATCGTTTGAATTCAGTTCCGCCCATTTATTATTTAATTAGCTTCTTAGCCTATTTCACTTGTTATTTGAACATATCACGTTCAAATATATATTAATTTGTTGATACAACAATCGAATGTCATTTCTAATTCAAGCTTCATATTCGATTTCGAATATGAATTTACACACCCCTTGTCTGATTCAAAACCCAAATTTCGATTCTAAAATTCCATTTACTAATTTCTTTAAATTAGTCAATTCTAATCAATAATTAAAAATCTGATTTTTGTTTCAATAATCATCTCATTTACACCACTTGAGTTCGTATTTAATTTACACTCAAGTCTGGATTTTTCTCATGGAAATTCGGATTTTATTTCTTTAAAATCCTTTAGTTTATTTTAAACAAACCGTTATGGTTTTATAATGGTTCTGGCGCTGCTTTTCTTGAAAATTTGATTTTTGACATAACTCAAATCTATTTGATGAAATCCAGATTTTTCTCTTCCATTAGAAAACTATTATCAAATCGGTCCGGACGTTTCTTGTTTCGAAGAATTCCGACTTCAATTGCGTTCTGTATACTCAATTGAAGTTCGAATCGCCAATTTACGAACTGCATCGCTGCGGCGAGTTCGTTTTAATTATATTTATATATTTAAACTTTTAAACTTCGTTAAATGAATTCAACTCCCTTCTAATATATATATATATATATATTCCAAATTCCATTTGAATCTTTACATTTCAAATTCCATAGTTTTAAATCCTGTATTCAAATCCCATTTGAAATCCTTTATTCGAATTCCATTTCAAATCCTTTATTCGAATTCCATTTCAAATCCTCTATTTAATTTCCACCTTAATTCAACTCCTTTTTGAATTTCTATATTTGAAATTCATACTTGAATTTAAATATCCAAACTCCATTTAAATTTCTATTTGAAATTCTAAATGTTTCAAATTCCATTTTTCTCTTATTTGAAACTCCCAATATTTCAAATTACATTTTCTTTTATTTGAAATTCCATTTTTGAATTTCCTTTATTCCAATCCCATTTGAATTCCTTTAAATTCAAATTTTATTTCAATTCCCTTGAATTCAAATTCTATTTCAAAACTATTTGGATTTCCTATTTTGAAATCCTATTTCAATCCTACTTTGAAATCCTATTTTCAAAGTTTATTTCAAATTCTATTTTGAAATTCTATATTCAAATTTCTACTTGAATTTCTATATTCAATTCCCTGTTCAAATTTAATACTTGAATTTCTATTCAAATCTCTTTTCAAATTTCATGTTTGAATTCCATTCAAATCTCTATTCAAATTTCACATTTGAATTCTTCTTTGAAATTCTATATTTCAAATTCTATTCAATTCTTCTTTGAAATTCTATATTTCAAAGTATGTTTTCTATTTGAACTCTTATATCCAACTTCTTTAAACAAGTCTCGACTTCAATTCCTTTTGAAATCGATATTTCTATTTTCTTTTGAAGATAGATTTCTCATTCCAATTTCACACTTGTATTTCTATTTCTGAATTATCAAATGATAATTCTTTTCTCTTCATTTTATAACTTCGTTATAAAAGAACTATTTATAAGCTTCGTTTATAAAGAAACTACTTGTTTTATTTTTCAAAAACAAGTTTATATTTTATTTCCATTTAAAATTCAAATTCTATTTAAAAATAGAATTTTTCCTTTTTAAATCTCCAATATCCTTTCATAATATTGATATAAATTAACACTTCAGCCCAGTGATAATTTAAACAACCAAATCAATCAATTTCTAATCATTTGATTTTAACACATCATATATGAATATATAGGAAATCCAACAGAACAAACAAACAAATAGATAATATATTTTTGAGGAATCCAGTTGGATTCCTCCAACCTGTTTTCCTGCATCCACAGATGTTAGCACATAAATAATACTCATTCTGCTTCGTGGCAGAATATCGTGGTATAGAAGGTCATCCACTATCATAGCGTGGGGCGTATAGGGTAATCATCCGCTATGAAACCGCGGGCATCTGCTAATGAGACTGCGGGAATCCAACCAATCAATCAACCCAATATATATATATAATAGCCTAAATAACTAATATATATAAAACAACCGGAAAACATTCACACAAGCAACAAACAATTATTTTTAACGAATAAAAATAATTTTAAATAAAGAGGTGAGTGAGATTTACTCACCTGATTCTTGTTTGTTGAATATCCGAATTAGTTTCCATACTTCGCGACTATTCAACTATTCGACTCATCTCAAAAGAATTCATCTAATACCTATGATCATTTTATTTTATTTTACTTATCGATTAGACGATATTAATTCAAATGAACTACTAACATTATATATATATAAAAATTGATTATTTATGCATCTTAAATTCTAAAGAACCCATACCTTATCGTCTCTGCCAATCACAACTAAATCGACGAAATCATTTTTGCCCTCACTAATTAATAGCAACAATCCAAAACCACATCATGCTGTTATGACATTTCACCGAACAACTTGTTGTCGAACTCCATTCACCCCTGTCGTGCCTTGAAATCCCATCAGCCCTTAACGTCCAAACCACTCCTCCCCTTCCAAACTGTCGACCCACTTCCAGTGAATTACAGATGAACTCCAGGCCACACTAGTTCATTACATCGCACATCATGATTACCACAACTCCATCGTTCCACCGTTGAATCGCCTACATTCATCCCTCATAAATATCACAGACCAACTCTTCCCAAAACCCAATACGAACTCCACTAGATTGAAATCAATCCCAACTTCAACTTCTCCTAAAATCGCACCCTTCGCAGACCGATGCTAACATCGCCCTCCACAGATCGATCGCCCTCATTTACATCACACCATCGCCTTCAGCAAATCGCACCCCCTGATACTCCATCGAATTGCAATCGTCTTCGGCATGGATTCGAGCTCCAGACTCGCGATTCAAGTTGCGAGTTTGATTTGATTTTTTTTTTTAACAGAGGCTGTCTCGATTGGAGGAAGAGAACCGAAAAGGGAAAGAAACAGAATGGTTTCGTGGATGTTAAAAACTCGAAGGCAAGCTCAATATATACAAGCGAGAGCAAACAAGGGGTACGAGGGCCATAAATTTCCTGTCTTCCTTCGTGGTGAAGTTGGGGGACAAAATTTTCAGCTCGGTGAAGAAATACAACAGCACAGTTTATTCATAGGCCTGCATTCTCAGATTTAGGGTGGCGCCATTTGATTTTTGCTTTGCTTTGTTGGGAAGGAGGAGATCAAAGATTTCTGCTCAAGAAAATATAGGCAGTGTCGTATAAACATAGGTCGACTCTAGGAATTGGGAATAGGGTGGCGTTGAAAAGAATTTAAAGTCGATATCCTGAATTACATGGAGCGTATTTCGGATTTTAATTTAAGTGTATGTACAAATTAACCACATTAAATTAATGAATTTAAATTACGTTCGATTTAAAATATAAATCGAATTCAAACAATTAAATTTATCGATAATATTTTTTTATTATCGTACCAATTCAATATAAAATTTATATTCATTTACTTAATTGTTTAGATCTAGTTTTAACTCAGCATTCAATTATTGTTGATATATTCGATATTAAATCGTATATAAATTATTAAATCAATAAATTCAATAAAATCCATTTATAATTCTAATAAATTTAAATATTAACTGGCTAAAAATCCGGGATGTTACATAGACTATCATATTTTCCGCTGTGTACTATGTTGCATCTAAAAACAGGTGATTATAACTGTTCCAGTAATAACTGTCGTGCTCTGATGATGGTATGTATATACAGTTACCGATTTGTATTTTAATGGTTATGTTATTTAGTATATTTTATTCGTTCCGCTATGAGATTTGTGCTCTTTGTTTTCTTCTATTCTAATATTTCTTTCTTCCTATTTCTCATCCTCTAACTTCTTTCTAATAATGATTCGTATTTCTGTGCACTTTGGGTTGGACGGGTGTTGTTATTAGTCGACTCAGAGTGTATGGAAATTCGGGTCATTACACTTGGTATTAAAGCTGAAGGTTGAGTAGTAACCTTGGCTCTGTGGCGTAACTCAATAGAGATTGGGTTAGAAATGTCCTAGATTGAGTTTGATTATATAATGAGAGCGCATATTTGTAGAATTGATATAAAAATGATTTTATATTGTGTTGGCTGGTTTATTAAGTAGTTTATGAATTTTGGTCGATGCAGGGTGTACAACTGTATCGATAGGTGTTTCTAAACTCTCGAATAGAACATTTCGACACAATATTATTTAAAAAAGTGGGTAAATGAAATAATTTTACCCAAAATTGTATTATGACATAAAAAGAAATGATTTTCACAAATTCTTATAATATATGGATGTGTTGATTTTTATTACAATCAAATGAAGCAGATTTGGTTATATATAATCAAATATGATTTGTATACGGATAAAATATACAAATGAGAAAAATTTGAAATTGGATCCAAACCAGAATATGGAATTTGAATCCCGGAAGTTAAAGGATATTTCTGAAGTGTTTTAAAAATAATAAAGAGGTATTTTGAAAGGATTTGAATAAAAAATTGTTTAAATGGATTTTGAAAATTTTAAAGCACTGTAATCACTTCAGTCGCTAGAAAATAATTCGGATGATGATGGCCACATCATTTGTATTTATTTTCGAGTTTCTAAGTGATGAATTGCTACCATAGGAAGATTTTAATGAAACTGGATTGAGAAACAAGTTGCATTGAGAATTCAAAAGTTTTGAATTATTATGGTTGTATATATGTATAAATATGTATGATTTCAAACTAAGTTGAAATAAAACCCAGGAATTTGAATTCTAAAATTAAAATTTAACTGGTATAAGTTGAATATATTGAAATGGTAAAAATGTATCAAATGAATGAAATAATTTCAAATGAAATTAAATGAATGTTGGGATTTAAATTATTAATATGAATTCGACTTATGAATAATCAAGTTGAATATATATTGGATATTGAAATTGAATTGTTATAAATTTGGATTCAAGTATAATAAGTGGATTGACTTAAATGGAAATCAGATTTGAATTGATAGAATGAAAGTGAACTAATCAGAATTTGATCAGAGATTTAAAAACTAGAAGTTGGATTGATTTGAAACCAATTGGAAATGGATGCTGAGAAGATATTGAATGAAAGCAAATGCAAGAGATAGAATTATGCCCGATAAAAAGGTACATGTTTACAATATTACTTGGGTTTAATGGTTTTATAAGCCTATAAGGCAAGCCGCTTGGCTTTTTAATTTTCTTCTGGATTGGAGAAGGCCTAGAAAGGCGAGTTGTGGTTGTACCGGTTGAGCCGTACAAAGGAGATGCTGGCGAAATTTTTCGAAAATTTAAAGAGATAGAAAATTTTCAAGAAATTTTTGATAATTTAAAATCAAGTTGTTAATTGTAATTGAAATAAGAAAACCAGAATTAGTTAATAAAATTTCAAGTGGAATAATGAAATTGGTAAATGGACATGAAATCAATTGGAATGGGTGTGGTTATGCAGAAGAGCATATGGATTGAAGACATGAAAGTGATGATGGATTGTCCAAAAATGGTGGATAGATCATTTGGAAAGAATTATAAATGGTCAAGTATTGATATGGGATTCCGAAGGTCAGGTAAAAACTGGGTTATGAAAATATGGTATATAAGATTTCAACTTACTAGGATATGAGGAGTTAGAGTTTTAGCATTTTTGCTGCTTAACAATTTCGCGGACGAAATTATTTTAAGGGGGAAGGAATGTAACGACCTGGATTTTTTGCTGTTAATTTTAAAACATTTAAATTAATTTTAAATATTGTATTGGGAATATAAAATGATTTTTTTTTGAGGAATTCTTTATATATGTATAAATAGTGGCCTGTGCTTCGCACACAAGTAAGGAATGAAGTTGTAGTTGCGTTAAATATTGAATGGCTTGTGTGATTTCACTGCTATTTCCTATTTTTCGTAGATTGTAATAATATCTTATCGAACACGATTAAACATGGATTATTAGTGTTGTAAGTACTGTAGTGATCACTATGGGTTAACCAAGCAAATTGGAGTAATGGCAATCATATATTCAATAAGTTATATGGTCAAGTTCAACGTATAGATTTCACATTACAAGGGCTATTATGCACTCAAAGTCAATTAAATTGGGTTTGTATACCAATTAGTAATAACCGAAAAGGTTAACATAAAATTTTAGAACTATAAAAAGAAAAAAACATGCTACATCAAGTAGCATGATTGGTCACGCATGGAATACTGTATAATACACTGTATACTATATATCACAAAGCAATGTCAATGGATGTGCTTTTATAGGATTGAGTGATTTTGTTCAAGTCCTTGTGCGCATGGGAAGATAAATGCTTAGCATCTAATTTAGTGGATGGATCTAAACTTGTTTCTTGGAGGAAGACCAATGGTATTTATTGGATCAATAATTGTGAGCACCAGATTTTAGAAGATCATTAATGGATTATATGCAGTGTCACGGTTGATGTTCTACAATATATGAAGGAAACACACTCATATATTACTGCATAGCACCAGTGTGCACTCTATTTATCGTTTTAACCACTGCTAACTGTGTCTGCCAAGTAATTTTAGAAACGTGCCTTCCACGCTGTTATAAACCGTGACTCCCAAACTGTTTACTCTTTAAATACTGGCCTTCTCATTTCTTCTTATCTTCAAGCAAAGGAAACTGTATAGAAACCAAAAATTTATAATTCAATTAAAAATAAAAATCCTCAATGAACACTCCTAATTTTGAGCTCTTCATATCCCTGTCAACACCACCTTCCATTTCGCATGCGTATTACACAACTCGATCATTTATTCGAAAAGGATATTTTTGGGCAGCGATCAATGAATCGAAGAACTGTGGTGCTAGGTTGCATCGAAGGGAGAACTATGGGCGGCGAGAGGTTCAGGCGAGTCAGGAAAAGCTATAGGCGGTGGCCTCATGTCGAAAAAGGGTCGGTGGCGCCGGAATTTCTGGTGTGAAGGGGTTTGGTTCAACTGCGGTTTCTGGAGAAAGGAAGGGTTGCTGGAGGTCAGCGTTTTCGGTAGAGGAAGGTCTCGGTGGTGGAAATCTGACAGCATCATTAAGGGGGTTTCCGGTGGCTTACGGTGGAGATAGTCGGTGGTTTTAGGTAACGAACCATTTCGATTTTCATCTGGTGATCGCGAGTTTACTTTCAGGCCAGATGCGTTGTGAAATACTGGTGATGTGTGATGGTAACAAGGTGGAAGTTGGAGCTCAATAATTGGGTGTTTGCTGGAAGGAGACGGATATAAAGGAGTGGATTGATTTTCTTTGACCTGGGAAGAAAGGTATAAACGGATTATGAGGGAAATACATTTTTGTTGTGGAAATTTGTTATGTGGATGGTACAGCTTGTTTTGGTGGGTTCTATTGCAGCACATGAGGTCACAAGTCTTACTAGTTGGGTACGAAGGGGTTTCAGGCTGCGAGAAGGTGAGGTGAGCGAGTTTGACAATTGATTTGGTTGGATAGTCGTGGAAGGAGCCGCAAGTTTATCGGGTGGATGGTGAAGAAGGTGGAAGCTGGTTTTTCCGCAACCTCCACCGTGTCTATCATGTTGAGGCCGAAGTTGTGATTTATATGGTATTACGGTGTTACGAACGTAGTTTGAGGGATGTAGCTGGAGATGCTCGATCTATTTGGTGTGTACAAAAATCCGAAACGCAAATACTGGAGAGAAATGGTAATGAAGTACAACCAGGGCAACTTGGTCAAACATTATATATTGAAACAAAGAAGAACGTTATGCAACTACTTAAAACAAAAACGTGATAATTAAGAAGGTAATGGTAATTGATATAGTTAACTTAAACATTATTATTTTAATCAATACTTAATATTCTAATCACTATAACTCGATCATTCGTTAACAGAATTCAGCGCAACCGGATCTACTGGAATTATGTGAACATTTTCTATGCGATTGAACTGGTTTGGGAGGATTCAAAAAAACTGGAATTTTATATGATTTCAAACGCTCGTTTGAAATCATATAAATCATACAGAAATCGTCGATCGAAACAAAGGCAGAACATTCAGCTGCAAGACTAAGTGAATAAACTCACTAACTCTGATTCGTTTATATTTTTATATAAACGAATTTTAAATTTATTTATAGTAATTTTATAATATGCAATGGTTGATTGGTTAAATTGCTAATAAAATTGGTTGATATGATTACATCGTTGATCGATTAATAGTTCTGATATTTCATACTGATATGAAATAATTTTATTGTTGCTGATTAACATCTGTGGATGCAGGGAAACAAGTTGGAGGGATCCAACTGGATTCCTCAACATTTTATTTACTGTTTTTTTTATTAATTGCGATTTATGATGTGGCATATGACCAGTGATTGATTTTGTTGTGGTTGAATTATACTGGCCCCATAATTTTGGTATTTAAATACCATAAAATATTTTAGAATGTAGGAATGAAATTTGAGATTTTAAAAGGAATTTATTTCCGAAATAGAAATTAGATTTCAAGTGGTCCGGAAATAGAAATTTGTTTAAGTGGATTAAACAAGAAGTTGATTATAACGATGTTTATAAATTAAATACAATATTTATCATAGGATAAATTAAAATATATATTCAAGTGGAATTTATATAAGTAAAGTGGAAATTAGTTGACACCGATATTGGAAGTGGAATTTAAACACAATAATGGTAAAAGAGATTTGAGTTGGGATCAATGAATTCAAATGGAAATTTGAGTGAGAAGAGAAATGAGAAATCGGTTCCACAAGGAAATGATGGATTTTATTTCAAAGTTTGGAATAAAAAAAGGGAACTAGATAAAATCCAATGGATTTTTATTTTGACTATGTCAGATCTTATCTAAAGGATTTATTTCAGAAAAAGATATTTAAATTTTTATCTAGTGTAAATCTGTCAAATATGTCAAGAAACTAATATTTCAATATTTATAGCTATGTAAATAGAATTACATGTTTTTGAGATAATTTTATATTATTTTAAAAATTAAGATTTATAAACGAGAAGGAGATTGAAAGAATCAAATAAGCTGATTTCATAAGAATGGAATGTAAAGCTAGTAAATACGTTTTAAAAAGGGAATTTGAATCGTTTTATGTAAACAGAGTGATATCAATAGTTGTCTTTATAAACAGAATTTATAAATGGAGTAGAATGTGATATGGGTTTATCGATAACTGAGATTTGGATCTAGAATGATATTTGCAAAGTAAAATCAAGTTGATTTGATAGAACGAATCTAGATTCCTATTAAGAAACAATATTCATATTTGGAATTGAATAACGATTTGACAGCAATTATTTTGTGAATGGAAATAATTATAAGGGGATTTGATTTAACTTGAAATGGCAGATCATCCCAAAGTTCGAAATATTAACCGAATATAGATTATTCGAGAGAGAGTTATTTATTGGAATTCGATTATATTGAATTTAGGGAAGTAACTCTTTTTATTTTCTGCTTGAATCAAATTTCATTATTTACTTATTAAATTATTGAAATGAATAACTACAAGTTATATTTTGAAAACAATGATTATAACGTTGTCGTTATAATAAATGTTTTATAAATCTAAACAATGATTATAACGCGGTCGTTATAACAAATGTTTTATAATATAAATAGCGATTATAACGCTACCGTTATAATAAATGTTTTATAAATCTAAACAGTGATTTTAACGCTACCATTATAATGGTTTATAAATGAAATATTTGGAAATAGCGATTGTAATGCTACCATTATCATCAATATTTTTTTCCGTTAAAAGAAGTATATTCTTAGATTGAATCTGAAAATCGCATAAGCGATGTTTTGTGTGAAGTTGTGAGCTTTGGCTATTTCAAAATTGATAATGTTGTTCAATTATGGTCTGAGAGGTAATTATACCCCAACTTGATTGACTTCATGATTGATGGAGAAATGGTTAATGTTCGGTAGAAAAGATTGGTTAGCGATATGATTAGTTAATAAATGATAAATGGTTTGAGTTATAATAACGATGTTTTTATAACATCGGTTAATTTAAAGAATTTTGAAATGTTTTCCCCAAATAAAATGAGAGATATTTTCTACGCATAGAAAATGAAATGAATTGGTCAACGAGGAATTAATAAAAGGAATATGGAAATATTTTCCGATGTTAATAAGATACATTTTCGGAATATAGAAAATAAGGATTCGTGAATATATATAAATGTTTTCTAACTAGAATAAGAGATATTTGCTCGAATAAAGAAATTATAATATTGGAAATGTTTTTCCAAGGATCGAGAAAGACAACTGAATTTTGAAAGAATCTGGAAGAGGGGAGAAGGGAATTTGGAATCGGTAATATAATAAGGAATTAATATAAAAAGGAGCCAGTGTTGTTTGATGGTTGATTGTTAGAATTTCCATTTGGAAATAGGATCTTTGTTTGTACGGATGTTTTATTTGATAGTTAAATCACCGGCTATCAAAATTTGATTAATTTTATACGTCCGTTGTCAATACGGAGAGACCGGGATCAGGTTTATTATCTGAAAACCACTTCGTATTGGCATAAGCGTTACGAATCAACTTATACTGAAGATGTTTGAAGACGGAGTAAAGTGCAAGGGCTATTCTACAAATCCTAGGTAGGAATTTTCCTAAGATGGATTGATGGGATAACGCCTTCGGTTTGTCCAGTCCCAGGACAACGTGTATGTACGAATGTTTGACAACATGACATTCACAGTAAATTATGTGTAACGTCCCGCATTTTTATCGGTTTGTATTTGAATATTTAAATCAGTTTAAATATTGAATTTGTGTTATAAGTGTATTTATATATTAATTAAAATGAAGTTGAACATATAAAAATATATATTAAATATAATCGAGCCCGTAATATCGCAGCAGTTCATAATTTAACGATCTGAACTTCAACTGAGTATATAGGACTCGTTATAAACCAGATTTCTTCGAAACAAGAAATGATGGAATCTGTTGAACTGTATTTTTCTAACAGAAGTGAAAAACCAAGATTTCGTGTTACAGATTGTGAGATATGTCCAAACCAAATATTCAGAAAGTCGCTATGAAATCTTATATCGACCGTAACGGTTTATTTGATATAACTAGATACCGGTCGCAAATTTGAACAAGGTTCTTTTGAGACATAGTGATAATTTAATTTTTATAATTTTACTGTAATTTTTAATTAATTAAATACGCAACTTTTTATTTGGAATATTTTGCACCCTATATCAATATTTTGGGGTTTCAAAATAGGAGTCAATCTACCGATATTATTATATTTTTGGGATCGTGGCACCTCATTGGATACGACTGTATTTTTATTTTTGTCCATAGCAGTCGAAAAATAAACAGGATCCTTGGTAGCTCGTGTCACATAAACTTTAAATAAACATAAGGGTACACCTTAACTATTACTCAAGCATAATGTACCGCAGACTACAACACTTCATTGATTTTGAGTATACAAGACTCCACATACAGTAAAACCATGTACCTGGTACGTTCTTAACTTTATACTTTGTGTATCAATACCATATTTTAACATTGCTCCAAGTATGTAACACGTTGGAAGCAATGTGGAGCATTAGTTTAGTTCTGTCCCAGTGTCCCTAATGTTCACTGTTTAGCTAACACATATCAGGACTCAAGAGGCTACACACGGTACACTTGACATCATGAGATAAAACTAAGCCTACAGCATGAGTCTTGAGCCAAAATTAAAATAAAAGGAGAATAAGACAGTAGTGTTTTCGATCCACTATACACAGTCATATCAGTTACCGGAAAAAAACATGCATACTGTGCAACAAAATTTGTCAACTCCTACCTATATTTGTTTAGCCCACCTGACTACCTTATGCGCTGCAAACTTCGTAGCAAAGAAAATCACGCAGCAATGAGTTTTCCCATCAACAGTCACTACCCTATGTTCTAAGCAACTACCGCAGACCTATATAATGTTCTGTAACTTCAAGCTGAAGCTTTGCACACCCTCTGTGTTTTCTAATCAACGTTCTAATCATCTGCAAACCTACCACTGAAGCAAACGCAGACAACAGAGATATCCTTTCAAATTCAAATCTAATAAATGATGAGAAAACTCATCACAGTCCTACACCTTGAAATTTTAAACTACCCTAAGCTATGGAAGGCTATTCCTTGGTGCCGAAGGATTTACACCCTATAAATACATAACCTGGTCCTCCTCTTTTTTTTCATACACCAATACGTCATTTTCTTGATAAACACCGAAGCACAAATGAGAGGAGAGAGCACAGGGCGTGCGATGAAAGGATGTGTAGCATTAGTGTAAAAGAATTAAGGGTGTTGAGGATGGAGTATTATCAGTATGGGGAGACGAAAGTTTGGAGCGAACTTGGTGATGTTCGGTGAGTGTTGGGTGTCGTGATTTCACTATGGAAGGGAGGGAGAAGAGCCGAGAGCTAGCTGTTGCTACTGACGAAAAAAAAAAAAAAGGGGGAAGTGCGGTAATGGGTACTGAAGCATGGTCACTACGGTTTCCAAATCGGTGAAGGAAAATGGGAGAAACAGTGGAGGTTTTGTGCGGAAATTGGTTGGGAGGAGTAGCAGGTTACGGTATGTATGGTAATGAAGGAGGATGGCATTATTTCATTTTGGGTGGATGGAAAATGCTTGGCGGCCCAATTAAAATGGTGAGTCCCAAGTTAAATACATATGTAATAATAAAGAAGAAAGAAGAGCCCAAATGAGGGTGGACGTGAGCCAGCATAAAGGTGGCGGGTTGATATTTGTTAGGAGCATACGATTCTGAATTTTCAAGGAAGATTGATTCACGTGGGTACGGGATGGCGTGAAGACGGACGGGGTTGAGAAAGTAAGGCTCAGTATCTTATAAAAATTTAAGTTTAGTTTAGATTTAAATTAAAATATATCCTTGTTAATGCAATATATCTTCCATACATGATCAGAATTTAAAATGGTTTGTCTCGTTGGACTCGTATGATCGTAAGCTACACAGTGGAACTGATTTGAGACCATTTGGAGCTCGTCCGAAATTACAACAGAATTTAACGCCAGATCGGATCAACCGACGCAAATCGTTTTAAACGGTTAGCGCGCAAAGGTGAGTAAATTCACTAACTCTCTTTTTATTTAAAATATTTTAATTATATTTTAAATAATGGTTGAATGCTGTGTGATGGTTGATTAGGTAAATTACAGTTAAATTGGTTAAATTATATATCGTTGCATATATATACACATCATTGGTTGGATTGATTCCATCAATTATAATATTTCCTGGTATGGAATCAGTGTTAATTGTTGACTAACATCGGTGGATGCAGGGAACCGGTTGGAGGAATCCAACCGGATTCCTCAATATTTATATGCACTGTTTGTTTTATATAGATGCACGGTTTGAACCCAAATGACATTTGAAACCTTGTGTTGATATTAGCGTTGAATGGAAATTTCAAACGTTATTTTGATTTAACCAATAGACGATATCGATTAAGGAAGTGGCAACAACCAACCGTAAATGTATCATTTGTTTTAACCGCTATTGTTTTACTAAAAACCCACCGTGTGCGAAGCACGTGTTTCACCATACTTACTAAATGATTTGCTAAAGTGGATTCTTATATTAATAAGATAAATAAGTAAGTAGGCGAAGATTTACTTGATGATTAATAACAAGGATTTATTGTTCTAAGAACAATTAAATGAGATATTTACAAATAGATTATGGTTTATTCCATAGTAAGATTTGTTAAAATCGATTATTGTTTATTTAATAGTAAATGAGATTATTTAGAAACAAATTATTTTTCTATAGTAATCGATACAAGTGAAATTATTTGAATAAATAAATGTTATTTATTCAAAATGAAAAGCTTTGTTAGAGTTGATTAGTGGGTTAAGCATGGCTAAATATTTACCAAGCAAACTGTTTTGATCAATAATTGGTTATTTAATTAAGTTAGATTGGGTTGATTTATCTAATGTAATAAAATTGACGAATAGTTGATTTAATAAGATTTTAAAGTATAAGGGATTTGTCTAAGGAAGACAAAGCGAAGAGGAATGTTTAAAAAGAGATTTGTCTAAGGAAGACGAAGCGGAGGAAAATGTTTAAATGGGTTTGAACAAGGAAGTTGAAAGCTAATGTAAATAACCGAGTTTGCAAAATAAGGATATGGCGTCATAAAACCATATTTAAACTATAACAAGAAGTACGGTTGGCAGATTTTAAAGTATAAGGGGTTAGAGTTACGAACTTATATTTATTCTAAGATAAGAATGTCGTTGTTCAAGGTCTGAGAGGTAATTAAAAATACCCCAACTTGAATGGCTTCACTATTAGCGAGGAATGGTATTTGTTTGTAACGGAAAGAGATGTCAAGATTTTTGTAACGGAAAGAGATGTCAAGATTTTTGTAACAGAAAGAGGTGTCAAGATTTTTATAACGGGAAAAGATGTCAAGATTTTTGTAACAGAAAGAGGTGTCAAGATTTTTGTAACGGAAAGAGGCGTTGAGATTAATTATAAAGTGGAGTATAATAGCATATTGCAAGTCTGTGAACTATAGCAATAAAATAACGCTGTTGAGGTTTAGGCGTGACTGTTGTGTCGAGATTAGTTAAAAATGGGAATATTACAGCGTATGACAAGTTTTGAACTATAACGTTAAATTAACGCTGTTGGCCAAGCTTAAGCGTGATTTTTGTATATAGCACTACTTCCTAGGGAATGTAAACAGTTGTTTTGAAATCCGTTTATTCTAAAGTAATAAGTAGCGATGATTGTCCAAAGGAATATAAGAACGAGTAGTGGAGAATCGTTTCAGTAAATGATGACATCATTTCGGTGTTTGAAATATGATTAGAGTTAAATAACACTATTAGGAATGGGAACTATAATGCGATAATGATGAATGTTAAATAAAAGTGCCCATGGTAGTGTGATGATAGTTATACATTTGATTGAATGTTTGTTTTACTTCGATAGTTAAATAACCAACTATCGAAGTGTTTTGACCATCGTTGTCAATACGGAGAGACCGGTTGGATATATTATCCGAAAACCACTCTGTATAGGCATAAGCCCTGCGAATTTGATTATGCTGAAGACAATTGAAGACGGAGTGGAATACAAGGGTCGTCCTGTTCCAGAATGGTGTTTTCTGTTTGTCCAGTCCCAGGACAACTTGTATGGACGAATGTCTGACAGAGTATTCCTAACGGTCACATAAGACGATCTTTTCAAGGTATTACGCCTGGTGGCGGAGAAATTCGTTTCTCTTAGCTTTTATACCCGTAATATTTTGGGAAGATCAACTAGTGATTCGAAGGGTTTGACAATGTGGCATTCAAAGTGTTTGGTGGCCAGATGTTCTAAAAGGTAAACGTAGCCTCAAGCTTCACAACCGGGAAATGACAAAAATCGGGCAGGCAGCATGGCTATGTGGGTCGCTCCCATTAGGGTGTATAATCACCTATCTAGAGAAATTCCTTTTGTTTCTAAGTCTATCGATTCTGCCCATTCGGGAAACGGTGGTTTGAGTCCAACCGTTGGTGATATACATTCGATACACTCAAGCGAAATGAGTGGTCGGTCATGTGTGGGCCGGGTTGCAAGACGTTCTTGTTGAACCCAGGTGTATTCGCCTCTAGAGATACATCATCGGAAGGTGGTCCCATATCTTGTCATAGTTGGAATCCAATCTCCAATAAGCGCCCTGCGGTTTTTGATTTTATACTATATATGTAGAGCGTGAGATGCAAGCGTTCTACTATTTGGTTATTTATTTGATTAGACATTATTATAATATCACTGGATTTTGATATCAATAATGATTTGGGTTATAGTAAGGTAAAAACCGTCCATGTTTATGTGTGGGCTGGTCTTACTATTATCCTTTTTGTTTCAAAAAGGATTTTCCAAGTTAAGCCATATGGTTGGAATTTACTCACACCAGTCCCATGACTGACCCAGAGTTTATTTTGTTTGTTTTCCCTAAACTCTTGGGTGTCCAAATTTGTACGGGCAGTCAAGTGTTTCAGGCTTTTACAGATACGCTTGAAGGAGCTAAAAGCAGAAGGCTTCACCGTTAGTATTTAGAGACTATTTCCGCTGTGATATGATGTATTGTACTCTGATAATGGTATGTATATACAATACAGTTTTGTATTTCAAAGTTATGCTATATAATATATTTTATTCGTTCCGCTGTGAGATTCGTGTTTACTCTGATTATGTTCAGCTGTGTTCTTCTTCTTCTCCTATTCTATTAGTTCTATCTTTTCTATCTCATCCTCTAACTTCTTTCTATTAATGATCCGGTATTTTTGATGTCTGAACAGTCGACACTGGGTTTTGTGTCGATTTTCGGAGTCGAAAATCACTGGGTCGTTACATTATGGCAATATGTTCTGAAAGATAATTGTGACCTTAAGCCTCATCACTCAAGAAATGACAGAAATCGGGCAGGCAGCATGGCTATGTGGGTCATTCCCATTAGGGGTATTATCACCTTATCTAGATAAATTTCATTTTCTTCTTATTATATTCGTTGTTGTATGCTTTCGGTAACGGTTGCTGATCACAACCGTTGGTGATAATATGCTCGGTACACCCAAGTTAAATGAGTGGACAGCCATGTCTGGGCCGGGTTGCAAGACGTTCTTGTTGAACCCAGTATATTCCCCTCTAAAGATACACTTTCAGAAAGTGGTTCCATACCTTGTCATGTTGGAAATCCAATCTCCAATAAGCGCCTGTGATTTTTGATTTAATATTATATATGGAGCGTGAGATGCAAGCGTTCCGCTAGATTCTATTTATTTGATGTAGACACTATTATAATATCACCAGATTTGATATCAAAAATATTTTGGTTATCGTAAGGTAAAAACCATCCGTCTTTATGTGTGGATCGGTCTTATGATTGTCATTTCTTTTGAAAGGATTTTGAAAGTTAAACCAGTGGTTGGAGTTTACTCACACCAGTCCCATGACTGACCCAGAGTTTATTTTGTTTGTTTTCCCTAAACTCCTGGGTGCCCAAAATTGTACGGGCAGTCAAGTAGTCAGGATTTTACAGGTTCACTTGGGGGAGCTTGAAGCAGGAGGCTTCACCAATTAGCTATAGACTATCATATTTTCCGCTGTGTACTATGTTGTATCTGGAAACAGGTGATTATAACTATTCCAGGAATAAACGTCGTGCTCTGATGATGGTATGTATATATAGTTATCGATTTGTATTTTAAAGGTTATGTTATTTAATATATTTTATTCGTTCCGCTATGAGATTTGTGTTCTTCGTTTTCTTCTATTCTAATATTTCTTTCTTTCTATTTCTCATCCTCTAAATTCTTCCTAATAATGATTCGTACTTCTGTGCACCTTGGGTTGGTGTAACAACCCGTAAAATGCGAGCCAGTTTGAAATTTTTATTTTGGCAACTTTAGTGAATTTTGAATATTTAAAATGAATTATTTTAAATAATATCGACGAGAAATTTATTTTTAATATAATTAGAACGTATATATTATATACGTCGTCGTTAGAATATATAATAATTATATATAATTATAAAAGGAATTGAAAATGGCGCGGTAGTTCGAAAATTCGATTTCTAATTTCAAATGAATATACAGAATTCAATATAAGTCAGAATTGAACGAAACAAGAAATATTTGAATCTGTATAACTATATCTTTGTAACGAAGTTAACAAACTGAGATTTCATTTTAGAAATGATAAGATATGTCCAGTTTAAAATTAGAAATAGTCGCTGTGGAATTTATATATATTTTTATATATATAAGGCCCTTAAAAATAGCAATTTTGTAAACGACCTCGGATTTCGACGAAACCAGTTTTGTTGGGTCCGTGATGTTAAGTTATTGCTAGATTCCAAATTTCATAATTTTTCGAATCAATATGTGAGCGTGGCAAAGGAAAACGCGTTTGACCAGTTTCAGTTGAATTTAATCGACTGGAAATTGGCCATTTTTCTAACGGTCTCAGAATTCGACGAAACTAGTTTTGATAGGACCGTATCGTCAATACGAAGCTAGAAAATATTTTTCTGGAATTTTTCTAGTTAGTATGTGACCACGGTAATTTGAAATGTGCGTTTAAAATTCAATATAGTAATTTAAATGTAAATTCAACGGAAACAAATTGAAACGGTCAAATCAGCTTGCGATACATATCCCATTGTGTTCGGAATGGGGGTAAAACGCTAGGGGCGACAGTCGTTAGGTTTGATTTGAAGTTCGTAGCGTTAAACTTGGAATTCATGAAATAATATAGTTAAATAATATTATAAAATAAATATAAATAACGTTAAAACCCTAAATTCCCTTTTCACTATTGAAGCCGCCCCTGTTTTGCTCTGAACGGCTGATAGGGCTCAAGATTTCGCCTTCAAAATCCTTCCAATCCAAACAATAAATTCCGAAACTTGATACATGAAATTGTAGAGCATCTGAAGCTCTTCCAATTCATATAGATATGATCGAGAATCCCGTGGTATGTTGCTCGGATTTGGCAACCATAGTCGCCGACTTCACACGCAAATCCAGGGCAGAGGGACCCACCGAGCTCCCCCTAACTCTCGGCGCCGGCGGAGGTCATTGCGCCGCTTCAGGTGGTGCTGTTCGATCAAGGTCTCAGTCAGCGGGGTGGCGGCCGTGCTCAACCCTGGGGGGCGCGATATAGGCTTCTCTCGTACAGGCGAAAAAAGTGAAGAAGGTAATGGATTCTTTTTCTTTATTTATTTTTAAACGTTATTTATTTTAATTATTTATTAATTTTCTTAGCATTGTTAGGAAATGCAGTTTTAAAAACATAGGAAATGCAGTTTTAAAAACATTTGAAATGCAGTTTTAAAAACATTTGAAATGCAGTTTTAAAAACATTTGAAATGCAGTTTTAAAAACATAGGAAATGCAGTTTTAAAAACATTTGAAATGCAGTTTTTAAAAACATAGGAAATGCAGTTTTTAAAACGTATACATTGTTTAAATTCTGGAAATTGTATATAAATTCGAATTGTTTTCGAAGTAAAGTTTGAAAATATAAACATCTTTAGTTCGAAAATATACATTGCTTTTGAAATTATAAATGTACATTGTTTTAAGCCATAAATAGAATTGTTTTAAAATGGAATTGAAGAATAGAAAATGATTTTTTAAATAGAATTAAAAATAGAATTTTTTTTATTTAACTAACAAAGTGTTGATATTTAAACTTTAAAAGATTAGATATCTCATTATAGAAAAATATGATTTTCATGCATGTGAAGGCGATATATAAAATATGGTTTTTATATGAGTGGAGTTATAAAAATACGATCTTTAAAAAAGAGTAAAAATTCAATTTTTATATATTGAACTTCGATAGAAAAATAGAATTTTTATATATTGAACTTCGATAGAAAAATAGAATTTTTATATATTGAACTTCGATAGAAAAATAGAATTTTTATATATTGAACTTCGATAGAAAAATAGAATTTTTATATATTGAACTTCGATAGAAAAATAGAATTTTATATATTGAATAGCGAACTAAAAATTCGATTTTTATATATTGAATAGCGAACTAAAATTCGATTTTTATATATTGAATAGCGAAGTAAAAATTCGATTTTTACGTGTGTAGTGAAAGCAGCAACGAAGGTGACAAAAAGGCGAAACGAGGAAGACTTCTGCAAATGAAGAGCCGTGGAGCTAGGATAGCTATATGTGAGAATTTCTCACCTTTCAATTCTTTTTCTAGTTATATATATATACTAGGATGCAGACGGTGCTTAGTAGCACCCGACACAATCGTCCACAGACCATGGACTTGTTTGTTTGGTTGCATAGATTAGTTGAATTATTTGTTTGAAATGAATTGAATTGTTTGGTGAGATGGAATTGATTTGATTGATGTGTGAATGGCGTGGGCCTTCACTAGACCGGGGATAAGGCTAGGCCTTGTCCCGTTTCTAGTATCGTGCCGTTATGCCGCCGAAATTTTCTAAAATATGTTAGAAAATAAAAATATCATTTTATAGAATAAATGAATTGAATAGAAATTCATAGATTGAAATAAAATGTTTTATCGTTAAAATATAATTTTTAACGTGAAGTGAATAAAATAAAATATTCATTTACAAACCAGACGGTTTGTTTATGTACACCTATTTGAAGGACATTGATTGGGTCGATAAATTTTACACATTGCCCAATTGCACGAATAAAATATTTGTTTGATTGTTTGAAACCCCACACGGGTGTTGGGATGAAATTTGAAGTTCACTCATCCTGATTGATTAAATATGTCGATCGATTGATTGACAGGCTGTTATAAGCATTGAATATCTATATTTGATGCTTTTACAGTGTAGTGCACTTTGGTTGATGGTTGATTATTTTCAATGTTATTATATACATGTGTTGTATGAAAATCCATATAATTAACTTTATATGGTAATTGATTGGGCCTCATGCCAATTTGAAAAATAAAGAATATTATAAAGTAAAAGTTCATGTGTTGACAGTACTCATAGATTGAGATTGGTCATGTGTTGAACGAAATATTTTAATATTAAAATTTACATCTTTATCGATATAAAATAAAAGTTCATGTGTTGACAGTACTCATTCATTGAGATTGGTCATGTGTTGAACGAAATATTTTGATAATAACAACTATTTTGAAAATAGAAATTTATGAAGCCGTGTTGATTAGATTGACGCCATTTTGACGTGAACGATATTTATATCGATTTTATTCATCTTAAAAATGAATATTGAAAAGTGATTTCGAAATCGAATATTTTGAATTGAATTGAAAACGATTTCGAAATGAAATGAATTGAAAACGATTTCGAAATGAATTGAATTGAAAACGATTTCGAAATGAAATGAATTGAAAACGAATTCAAATTGAATTGAAAACGATTTCGAAATGAATTGAATTGAAAACGATTTCGAAATGAAATGAATTGAAAACGATTTCGAAATGAATTGAATTGAAAACGATTTCGAAATGAAATGAATTGAAAACGAATTCAAATTGAATTGAAAACGATTTCGAAATGAATTGAATTGAAAACGATTTCGAAATGAATTGAATTGAATATGAATTCAAATTTGAATAGAAATGAATTTTAAAACGAATTTATAACGGAGAATTCAATTTTGATTTGAATTGAAAAGGAAGTTGAAATTGCTTTTGAAACGAATTTAAAACTATTTATATAATTCGTTTTAAATAGAAATCGACGAAATATATATTATATATATTATATATAATATAATGGCCTGAATAGAACGCGCCGCGCCGCGGCAGTTCGCGAATTTCGACCATTTATTTCAAACGGACATTACGGGAGATCCGACCGTCGGATTCTCCTAAAACCGGAACCGTTGGGTTCGTATCGAAAAGAGCTTTCTAATGAATATTAGAAATTTAAAATCTAACGGTTGGATTTGGAGATACGTCCAAATCAAATTCGAAAAAGGTCGCTGTAAGTGCAGTTCGATAGCCATTGATGGAAATCGACTGTACGGGCCTTGATAAAATTATTAAAAATAGTAATAATTTGTGTAAAATCATAAGAAATGATTTGTGAAGATTTGGGATGAAAAACTCCATATTTGAAAAGATAAAAATAGATTTTTATCGAAATGTACTAGTTTTGAACTAGAATTATAATTCTATTTATTTTTAAATAAATAAATTGAATTTGAAAAGGGTTTTAAAGATAACCAAAATTTCCAATGATTGCATTGGAGTGGATTTGAATCGAAATTGTCTTCGGAATATTTCGATGTTGGAATTCGTGATTATACAGATGTTGTTATGGAAATTTGAAAGATATATCTTTATATCGTTATTTCCAATACGACATTTGTTAGTCGTAGAATTTGATATTGAATATAAGCCGATATATTTTCTATTCAGAGCCTTGTATTGAATATCGAATGTGATTTGGGTTTGTCGTGAATGGTGTCTTCACTAACACTGTTCTTGAATCCAGTTGAGAAAAAAATTAAATCTTTTTATTTAGATTTAATGAAGTGTACCAATTAAACAATATTTAATTGGAATTGAATTGATATTGATTTTTGGGTTTATCGTGGACAGTGTTTTAAATAACGCTCGTTCTTTAACCCGATAATTAATGAATGTGACTCTGGGTTTATCGTGAACCGTGTTTTAAATGACACGGATTCTTTAACCCGGTTAAAGATTAAAACTAAGTGGAGTTTTAATGAATCTTTAATTAGATTGAATTGATCGAAAATGGAGTATCACCAGTTTTGCTCCAGGCGATAGTTAAATCTTTAATTAGATTTGAACGTGAAATGGTAATTGAATTTACCAATAACACTGTGGTGTTAGATATGAAGTATTACCAGTTTTACTTCATGGGATGAATAGGTTGGGATTGGGGAATTAAAACAAATGATTACTTCGATAAGTTTCGTTAATCCCGACTAGTTGAATCGAAATTCAAAGGATGATAAAAGAATAAATTCAGGAAATTACCTTGGATAAAATTAATGGGAACCTTTCCCTATGAATGTGAAAATTAGAAACTAACTGTCGGTTAGCTAAGCAGAATGGTTTTCTGAATATTGATCTGATGTTGGTTTCGGCCTTCGGGGTTAATGTTTGGGGAATTATTCTCTTGATTAATTTACGGTTAGTGACTGATGAATTGGAATGAGGCGTATGTTGTGTTTGTGTAACACTTATTTAAAATATACGCGAGTTATCCGGAAAGTCCGGGTTTATCCCATTCTGAATAACTGATACGACGATAAGTCGAAGATGAAGACGATGGTCGAAGACCGGAGGTCTTCACGTCGTTTGGGTAATTACTGATGATCTTGATTGGGTTGTACACCCAAGAAGATGGAAACAGTTAGTGATCGTCCAGACGTACTTGGAGATCGATGGATATGCGGGGTACTAGGTGCCTCCGGTTTCGTTCAGACCTGGAACGGACTTGTAAATGGATGGTGTGTCTGACATTGTATTCCTTTATATTGTATTTGTTGATCTCTGCTAAATATATATCTGTTTGGCGGCGGAGAATTTATTCTCTTGCTTAACGCCCTTCTCTGAGACATATGAGCTCAGAGGTTATATATTGGCAGAAATCAGTGGTACGATATGGATTGATAGTGTGGCATACTGAGATGCAGTGATCCAAACTTTTGTTGAAAAGCAAAGTTTGGTGGTTGAGGATCAAAGCGCAGCTGATATAGCATGGCTTTGTGTATAGCGTTGATCCGCGAGCCTCACAGCCCGGGATGGTGGTAAACTGATGGTTTGATCAGTATACATTTTTTTTAGTGTAGTGGATTCGGTCGACCGATATTGAGCTTCGTGCTCGGAGGGATAGAGTAAGCGGTGTTTTCTCTTGCTGGGACGTAAGCCGCGGTGATACTTGAGTCCCCAAAAGTGCGGATGTGCATAGCGGTGTTTTCTCTCGCTGAGACGTAAGCCGCGGTGATTTGTACTACGCGAGCGATCTTTCGAATCAGGAGCCACCATGATGGAAATCCAATTTCCGATACGTGTATTTCGGCTTTATTTGTAGAGCCTAGTATGGCGACATAGTGGGATGGGGCACTCATGCCGTCTATGATTTATATTTATGATTGAAGTTGTTTTGACACTATACACTTATTATAGTATCAAATGATTTGTTTTAAACGTATCAAGCATGTTTGGCTGTTATAAGGGAAAACCCTATCCTCGGCTGCGTTGCATTGTGTGATGGGACCTGGGTCTTATAACAGCTTCATTTTTCTTTATTTAGCATTGCGCTGCTGGTTTTATGCACTGGTATTCTTGGGAGGAAACCCGTTCCGTGTTATACGGCGTGGTCCCTTGATTTACCTAGCTTTAAAAATAAAGATTAATAACTGTTTTAGTTCTCACACCAGTCACATGACTGACCTGGAGTTTATTGTTTTAACCTAAACTCTGGGTGCCCTTATTTCGACACGGGCAGCTAGTAGTTTTGGTTTTGCAGATTTATATTCACAGGATCCTGGTTTACAGCTGGAACGATATCCGGAAAGCTTTGTATCCGTATATCTCTTTCTAGTTGTGTATTGTATTATTTTCCGCTGCTATGTATTTAAATGTAATTTAAATCTCTGATATTTCTGTGTAATATTCATTTATACTCTGTATATTCTTGTAATCTGATGCATTGTTGTAATATACAATGAAACGTTCTTCTGTATGTGTTCTGTTGTGGTTTGTTCTCGAACTATCCGACGCTTTCCTTTACGGGGAAGTTGCGGGTCTTTACACGTGGTATCAGAGCTTTGGTTTACAAAGCAGAGAACAAGACACATTAGAACCGTACGAAGGAATTCATCAGAAATTGGATTAGTAATATCCAATGAGGATGACTCGTTAGAGATGGGATCAGTAGTGTCCTAGAACGAGTCGAAAGAGTGTTGTTTTTGAAAATAAAAGTGAAAACCCACTTTGTTTTGGAAATTCAAATCTTAAGTATTCGTATTTGAATAGTCTAATTAAATTGAATTTGGGCAATCGAGTATATAAAGATTTTGCATACACGCTTAGCGGCTTGTATTCGAAGTTTTAATATATTAGGTAGATATAGAATCACATTCTAGTTGCCCGGGGATGATTCTGATGATGAGGCATCGTCATCTGTGTTGTGTTCGACTGGCGAGAGTGGGTTATCTATATATTTCCATATAGACTGGTGTGAGAACCGAAACTAGATAGGGCCTATTGTTGTGATTTAGCATCAAAAATCTGATTTTTGTCTATGTATTAAAATTATGAATTTGAAACTTTAAATTCACTAATTGATTGATGTTTGTGTTGTTTGTTCATTTGTTTGCTAATTTTGAACCATTATGCCTAATTGAATGAAATATTGAATGATATTGAAAATTGGTTGCATTTGCTTGCATATACATGTATGTCATTGAACAGGTCATAGCAAGAAGGCTAGAGCCAGAGAATAAAATTTGTTTGCCCGACAAATAGTTACATGTTTACTACATAATTTCCTGTTTTGTTTGGGTGATGATGATTTTATGAGCCTATTGGCTAGCCGCTTGGCTTTTTCTTTTTCTTTTTGAGATCTGAAGGACCGGGGAAGCTATTTGAAATTCCCCGATGCTCCCATTGCAGGGGAGGTTATGGCGAAATTTTTCAAAAATTTAGGGTGTTAGCCAAATTTTTGAAAATTAGAAAATTCTCAGAAACTGAAAAGTTGGAGAATGGAAGCCAAATCGAGCGTAGAGTTGATTAATCAAACCACTTTCGACTTTGTTCCTTTTCGGGGACGAAAAGTTTTAAGTAGGGGAGATTGTAACAACCCGTAAAATGCGAGCCAGTTTGAAATTTTTATTTTGGCAACTTTAGTGAATTTTGAATATTTAAAATGAATTATTTTAAATAATATCGACGAGAAATTTATTTTTAATATAATTAGAACGTATATATTATATACGTCGTCGTTAGAATATATAATAATTATATATAATTATAAAAGGAATTGAAAATGGCGCGGTAGTTCGAAAATTCGATTTCTAATTTCAAATGAATATACAGAATTCAATATAAGTCAGAATTGAACGAAACAAGAAATATTTGAATCTGTATAACTATATCTTTGTAACGAAGTTAACAAACTGAGATTTCATTTTAGAAATGATAAGATATGTCCAGTTTAAAATTAGAAATAGTCGCTGTGGAATTTATATATATTTTTATATATATAAGGCCCTTAAAAATAGCAATTTTGTAAACGACCTCGGATTTCGACGAAACCAGTTTTGTTGGGTCTGTGATGTTAAGTTATTGCTAGATTCCAAATTTCATAATTTTTCGAATCAATATGTGAGCGTGGCAAAGGAAAACGCGTTTGACCAGTTTCAGTTGAATTTAATCGACTGGAAATTGGCCATTTTTCTAACGGTCTCAGAATTCGACGAAACTAGTTTTGATAGGACCGTATCGTCAATACGAAGCTAGAAAATATTTTTCTGGAATTTTTCTAGTTAGTATGTGACCACGGTAATTTGAAATGTGCGTTTAAAATTCAATATAGTAATTTAAATGTAAATTCAACGGAAACAAATTGAAACGGTCAAATCAGCTTGCGATACATATCCCATTGTGTTCGGAATGGGGGTAAAACGCTAGGGGCGACAGTCGTTAGGTTTGATTTGAAGTTCGTAGCGTTAAACTTGGAATTCATGAAATAATATAGTTAAATAATATTATAAAATAAATATAAATAACGTTAAAACCCTAAATTCCCTTTTCACTATTGAAGCCGCCCCTGTTTTGCTCTGAACGGCTGATAGGGCTCAAGATTTCGCCTTCAAAATCCTTCCAATCCAAACAATAAATTCCGAAACTTGATACATGAAATTGTAGAGCATCTGAAGCTCTTCCAATTCATATAGATATGATCGAGAATCCCGTGGTATGTTGCTCGGATTTGGCAACCATAGTCGCCGACTTCACACGCAAATCCAGGGCAGAGGGACCCACCGAGCTCCCCCTAACTCTCGGCGCCGGCGGAGGTCATTGCGCCGCTTCAGGTGGTGCTGTTCGATCAAGGTCTCAGTCAGCGGGGTGGCGGCCGTGCTCAACCCTGGGGGGCGCGATATAGGCTTCTCTCGTACAGGCGAAAAAAGTGAAGAAGGTAATGGATTCTTTTTCTTTATTTATTTTTAAACGTTATTTATTTTAATTATTTATTACTTTTCTTAGCATTGTTAGGAAATGCAGTTTTAAAAACATAGGAAATGCAGTATTAAAAACATTTGAAATGCAGTTTTAAAAACATTTGAAATGCAGTTTTAAAAACATTTGAAATGCAGTTTTAAAAACATAGGAAATGCAGTTTTAAAAACATTTGAAATGCAGTTTTTAAAAACATAGGAAATGCAGTTTTTAAAACGTATACATTGTTTAAATTCTGGAAATTGTATATAAATTCGAATTGTTTTCGAAGTAAAGTTTGAAAATATAAACATCTTTAGTTCGAAAATATACATTGCTTTTGAAATTATAAATGTACATTGTTTTAAGCCATAAATAGAATTGTTTTAAAATGGAATTGAAGAATAGAAAATGATTTTTTAAATAGAATTAAAAATAGAATTTTTTTTATTTAACTAACAAAGTGTTGATATTTAAACTTTAAAAGATTAGATATCTCATTATAGAAAAATATGATTTTCATGCATGTGAAGGCGATATATAAAATATGGTTTTTATATGAGTGGAGTTATAAAAATACGATCTTTAAAAAAGAGTAAAAATTCAATTTTTATATATTGAACTTCGATAGAAAAATAGAATTTTTATATATTGAACTTCGATAGAAAAATAGAATTTTTATATATTGAACTTCAATAGAAAAATAGAATTTTTATATATTGAACTTCGATAGAAAAATAGAATTTTTATATATTGAACTTCAATAGAAAAATAGAATTTTTATATATTGAACTTCGATAGAAAAATAGAATTTTATATATTGAATAGCGAACTAAAAATTCGATTTTTATATATTGAATAGCGAACTAAAATTTGATTTTTATATATTGAATAGCGAAGTAAAAATTCGATTTTTACGTGTGTAGTGAAAGCAGCAACGAAGGTGACAAAAAGGCGAAACGAGGAAGACTTCTGCAAATGAAGAGCCGTGGAGCTAGGATAGCTATATGTGAGAATTTCTCACCTTTCAATTCTTTTTCTAGTTATATATATATACTAGGATGCAGACGGTGCTTAGTAGCACCCGACACAATCGTCCACAGACCATGGACTTGTTTGTTTGGTTGCATAGATTAGTTGAATTATTTGTTTGAAATGAATTGAATTGTTTGGTGAGATGGAATTGATTTGATTGATGTGTGAATGGCGTGGGCCTTCACTAGACCGGGGATAAGGCTAGGCCTTGTCCCGTTTCTAGTATCGTGCCGTTATGCCGCCGAAATTTTCTAAAATATGTTAGAAAATAAAAATATCATTTTATAGAATAAATGAATTGAATAGAAATTCATAGATTGAAATAAAATGTTTTATCGTTAAAATATAATTTTTAACGTGAAGTGAATAAAATAAAATATTCATTTACAAACCAGACGGTTTGTTTATGTACACCTATTTGAAGGACATTGATTGGGTCGATAAATTTTACACATTGCCCAACTGCACGAATAAAATATTTGTTTGATTGTTTGAAACCCCACACGGGTGTTGGGATGAAATTTGAAGTTCACTCATCCTGATTGATTAAATATGTCGATCGATTGATTGACAGGCTGTTATAAGCATTGAATATCTATATTTGATGCTTTTACAGTGTAGTGCACTTTGGTTGATGGTTGATTATTTTCAATGTTATTATATACATGTGTTGTATGAAAATCCATATAATTAACTTTATATGGTAATTGATTGGGCCTCATGCCAATTTGAAAAATAAAGAATATTATAAAGTAAAAGTTCATGTGTTGACAGTACTCATAGATTGAGATTGGTCATGTGTTGAACGAAATATTTTAATATTAAAATTTACATCTTTATCGATATAAAATAAAAGTTCATGTGTTGACAGTACTCATTCATTGAGATTGGTCATGTGTTGAACGAAATATTTTGATAATAACAACTATTTTGAAAATAGAAATTTATGAAGCCGTGTTGATTAGATTGACGCCATTTTGACGTGAACGATATTTATATCGATTTTATTCATCTTAAAAATGAATATTGAAAAGTGATTTCGAAATCGAATATTTTGAATTGAATTGAAAACGATTTCGAAATGAAATGAATTGAAAACGATTTCGAAATGAATTGAATTGAAAACGATTTCGAAATGAAATGAATTGAAAACGAATTCAAATTGAATTGAAAACGATTTCGAAATGAATTGAATTGAAAACGATTTCGAAATGAAATGAATTGAAAACGATTTCGAAATGAATTGAATTGAAAACGATTTCGAAATGAAATGAATTGAAAACGAATTCAAATTGAATTGAAAACGATTTCGAAATGAATTGAATTGAAAACGATTTCGAAATGAATTGAATTGAATATGAATTCAAATTTGAATAGAAATGAATTTTAAAACGAATTTATAACGGAGAATTCAATTTTGATTTGAATTGAAAAGGAAGTTGAAATTGCTTTTGAAACGAATTTAAAACTATTTATATAATTCGTTTTAAATAGAAATCGACGAAATATATATTATATATATTATATATAATATAATGGCCTGAATAGAACGCGCCGCGCCGCGGCAGTTCGCGAATTTCGACCATTTATTTCAAACGGACATTACGGGAGATCCGACCGTCGGATTCTCCTAAAACCGGAACCGTTGGGTTCGTATCGAAAAGAGCTTTCTAATGAATATTAGAAATTTAAAATCTAACGGTTGGATTTGGAGATACGTCCAAATCAAATTCGAAAAAGGTCGCTGTAAGTGCAGTTCGATAGCCATTGATGGAAATCGACTGTACGGGCCTTGATAAAATTATTAAAAATAGTAATAATTTGTGTAAAATCATAAGAAATGATTTGTGAAGATTTGGGATGAAAAACTCCATATTTGAAAAGATAAAAATAGATTTTTATCGAAATGTACTAGTTTTGAACTAGAATTATAATTCTATTTATTTTTAAATAAATAAATTGAATTTGAAAAGGGTTTTAAAGATAACCAAAATTTCCAATGATTGCATTGGAGTGGATTTGAATCGAAATTGTCTTCGGAATATTTCGATGTTGGAATTCGTGATTATACAGATGTTGTTATGGAAATTTGAAAGATATATCTTTATATCGTTATTTCCAATACGACATTTGTTAGTCGTAGAATTTGATATTGAATATAAGCCGATATATTTTCTATTCAGAGCCTTGTATTGAATATCGAATGTGATTTGGGTTTGTCGTGAATGGTGTCTTCACTAACACTGTTCTTGAATCCAGTTGAGAAAAAAATTAAATCTTTTTATTTAGATTTAATGAAGTGTACCAATTAAACAATATTTAATTGGAATTGAATTGATATTGATTTTTGGGTTTATCGTGGACAGTGTTTTAAATAACGCTCGTTCTTTAACCCGATAATTAATGAATGTGACTCTGGGTTTATCGTGAACCGTGTTTTAAATGACACGGATTCTTTAACCCGGTTAAAGATTAAAACTAAGTGGAGTTTTAATGAATCTTTAATTAGATTGAATTGATCGAAAATGGAGTATCACCAGTTTTGCTCCAGGCGATAGTTAAATCTTTAATTAGATTTGAACGTGAAATGGTAATTGAATTTACCAATAACACTGTGGTGTTAGATATGAAGTATTACCAGTTTTACTTCATGGGATGAATAGGTTGGGATTGGGGAATTAAAACAAATGATTACTTCGATAAGTTTCGTTAATCCCGACTAGTTGAATCGAAATTCAAAGGATGATAAAAGAATAAATTCAGGAAATTACCTTGGATAAAATTAATGGGAACCTTTCCCTATGAATGTGAAAATTAGAAACTAACTGTCGGTTAGCTAAGCAGAATGGTTTTCTGAATATTGATCTGATGTTGGTTTCGGCCTTCGGGGTTAATGTTTGGGGAATTATTCTCTTGATTAATTTACGGTTAGTGACTGATGAATTGGAATGAGGCGTATGTTGTGTTTGTGTAACACTTATTTAAAATATACGCGAGTTATCCGGAAAGTCCGGGTTTATCCCATTCTGAATAACTGATACGACGATAAGTCGAAGATGAAGACGATGGTCGAAGACCGGAGGTCTTCACGTCGTTTGGGTAATTACTGATGATCTTGATTGGGTTGTACACCCAAGAAGATGGAAACAGTTAGTGATCGTCCAGACGTACTTGGAGATCGATGGATATGCGGGGTACTAGGTGCCTCCGGTTTCGTTCAGACCTGGAACGGACTTGTAAATGGATGGTGTGTCTGACATTGTATTCCTTTATATTGTATTTGTTGATCTCTGCTAAATATATATCTGTTTGGCGGCGGAGAATTTATTCTCTTGCTTAACGCCCTTCTCTGAGACATATGAGCTCAGAGGTTATATATTGGCAGAAATCAGTGGTACGATATGGATTGATAGTGTGGCATACTGAGATGCAGTGATCCAAACTTTTGTTGAAAAGCAAAGTTTGGTGGTTGAGGATCAAAGCGCAGCTGATATAGCATGGCTTTGTGTATAGCGTTGATCCGCGAGCCTCACAGCCCGGGATGGTGGTAAACTGATGGTTTGATCAGTATACATTTTTTTTAGTGTAGTGGATTCGGTCGACCGATATTGAGCTTCGTGCTCGGAGGGATAGAGTAAGCGGTGTTTTCTCTTGCTGGGACGTAAGCCGCGGTGATACTTGAGTCCCCAAAAGTGCGGATGTGCATAGCGGTGTTTTCTCTCGCTGAGACGTAAGCCGCGGTGATTTGTACTACGCGAGTGATCTTTCGAATCAGGAGCCACCATGATGGAAATCCAATTTCCGATACGTGTATTTCGGCTTTATTTGTAGAGCCTAGTATGGCGACATAGTGGGATGGGGCACTCATGCCGTCTATGATTTATATTTATGATTGAAGTTGTTTTAACACTATACACTTATTATAGTATCAAATGATTTGTTTTAAACGTATCAAGCATGTTTGGCTGTTATAAGGGAAAACCCTATCCTCGGCTGCGTTGCATTGTGTGATGGGACCTGGGTCTTATAACAGCTTCATTTTTCTTTATTTAGCATTGCGCTGCTGGTTTTATGCACTGGTATTCTTGGGAGGAAACCCGTTCCGTGTTATACGGCGTGGTCCCTTGATTTACCTAGCTTTAAAAATAAAGATTAATAACTGTTTTAGTTCTCACACCAGTCACATGACTGACCTGGAGTTTATTGTTTTAACCTAAACTCTGGGTGCCCTTATTTCGACACGGGCAGCTAGTAGTTTTGGTTTTGCAGATTTATATTCACAGGATCCTGGTTTACAGCTGGAACGATATCCGGAAAGCTTTGTATCCGTATATCTCTTTCTAGTTGTGTATTGTATTATTTTCCGCTGCTATGTATTTAAATGTAATTTAAATCTCTGATATTTCTGTGTAATATTCATTTATACTCTGTATATTCTTGTAATCTGATGCATTGTTGTAATATACAATGAAACGTTCTTCTGTATGTGTTCTGTTGTGGTTTGTTCTCGAACTATCCGACGCTTTCCTTTACGGGGAAGTTGCGGGTCTTTACAGTTGGACGCGTGTTGTTATTAGTCGACTCAGAGAGTACGGAAATTCGGGTCATTACAAGTAATAAAGAGACTTTAAGGGTAAACTGTGAGCATCTAACTATATATCTTCTATTCCAACGGGGTTATGCTTTCGGAAATCATTAAGAGCTATCAACAAGATTAACAGAGACTTTCGATATTTGAAATTCATTTAAGAACCATTCGGCAAAACTATTTAATTTCAATGGATCCTTTAATTTTCTCTTAAATCGAAAGCTACAATTTAAGTAAATCCAACCTAATTAAGGATTCTACAAGGAATTCACCACCTAAGGGTGCTAACTATTTTTGTGGCTAATATTTTTGGCGCTAAAAGGAGGGCTCGAAGCTCTAGTACCCTTTAACATTCAAGCTCTATTAACTCTAAGTAGACTAATACCAAAAGTTTCGGGTCTATTAATTATTACTTAAAGGGGTTGCAGGTCTTCTAATTATTTTCGGAAGAGGTTTCGGGTCTTCTATTAATTCCAAAGGTGGATTTTTACATTTCTATTATTTAATACCCAACTCCAAGTTTTGTGGAATAAGATTTCACATAAAGAGGGAAGCCTTTCACGATTTTTGGTTTCTAAATAACCATGTCAATCATCATGACCCTAAGCTAGGACAATAACTTAAGCTATGAAATACCAGTTTACAAATTTATTTATCAAAAGCTCGGTTATGGGGTTTGAATGCTTGACTGCCACTATTGTTATAAAAGTTAACAAACTTATATAGAGGAAAAACAAGAGAGCAAAAAGATGTGGCTAGTATAAATATAAATACACGAATTACCAGGAGACAAGAGCTCCAGTCATTTGATATCATATAATTTACAAAATATTTATGGCAATATTCATATTTTGTAGTCAAAAAGGTCATAGGAACTGGGCGATACAGGTATTGAAGCCTCTCTATCAAATTCATCGAGAATACCGGATTTGAAAGGCGATTGAGAATGATACAAACCATATCTTTAAGCTTCTTATCTTTACGCTTAATGTTACCAGAATCATCAATAGATTTGATCCGAACATTAAGAATATGATCGGAAGTTTTGTTTATCTTTAAGAGAAGTATGTTGGCCTTTCGTATTCGTATTTCTTAAAAACATATATCTCGTTTTGAAGTTTTTCAACTTAAACAACATAATCATTAAGGCAGCTAGAGGTGTCATCCAATCCCTTTCTTTTCATTACACTTCTGAATTTAATGTTTCACCTTATCACTTTGTTTTGTACCATGTCCTTATCTAGACCCTTCCGAGGGTCCATTAAATGGGAAAACGGTAACGTCCCGTACTTTTAACGGTTGAACAATTAATTTATTTAATTATTTAAATATCGATTTGACGATATCAATAAATTGAATTAAATAATATTTATATTTAAATAATATAAATAATAGAATAATATAATTATTTCCGAAATACTCGGAAGTAGTGGAATTCGCAATATTTTGTGAATTGGATTATTTATAAGATATAATTCAGTTTAGAATTGAATTATTATAATGAATATATTTAAATAACGACGGTTGAATGTATTAATTATACTATAATTATAATCGAGCCCATAAAGGCGCGGTAGTTCGTAATATTGAGTTTTGAACTTCAGTTGTATATACAAAATCCGTTTTAAGTCAGATTTCTGTGAAACAAGAAACATTCGAATCTTGTGAACTATATTTTTCTAATGGAAGAGAAAATTTGGGATTTCATCGTATAGATTGGGTGTTATGTTCCAAATCAAATTTCCAGAAAGTCGCTATGGAATCCGTTTATAAATTATAACAATTTATTTATTGTAATAAAAGGATTTTATTATATATTAAATATCGATATATCTGGGAATTTTGAAATATCGAGTTATAAATCCTGATATTTTATTTTGGAGTTATATGAGATTGTATGTAAATATAAATACGATAATATTAATTTATTAATATTAAATTAAATTGTTTTAAATATATATATATTTATTTATTTGGTTTATTTAGAGCCTTAGAAAATAGCTATTTTTACAAATTATCTCCGTTTTCGACGAAACAAGTTTTGTTGGGTCCGTAATGTCAAATCATAGTTGTTTGTCCAATTTCGTCGGATTTGGGTATCGTATGTGATCATACAGATTTTGAAATGACAAATACAAATAGCGGTAACTATATTAATAAAGAGGAAAAAATAAATAAAGAAAATTAGGTTCTTTTTGAGACAACTGGAAATGACAAGTCATATGACACGGCTAAGCTTGAATACTTGTTATCACCTTACATGGAAGATGACTAGTACGAATATCAGATGGTGTTTATTGCTAAGGACTCCATCCAATCACCCTCATTTTGGCGACTTCGTATGGTCATGTATCTGTAGTTGTAGTTAATGATAACCCAACAAGAAAATAAATGAATTTAGTCATACATGAAGGAACGTAGATGCAGATAAATAACTAGACTTTAACTACATTTTCAACCCCATTGAATATAAAATTATACTGGAATATGTTGTACGTCCTCGTTTCCTTTGCTACGAAGTAACCTATATACACAGTAAACCTTCACTGTAGAGCTGAAGCTATTATACACTATGAAAAACCCTACTAACCTTGTAAAATCACCATCTGCGCGTACTAAATGCTTGTCACCATTTATGAATCCTGAAAAATTACTGATAGAGGGATCTAAGCCTACAACATCCTATTACTTCTCCATTAAGGTTACGAACGCCACAAATAACTTCCTCTTCATTTTTCCTTTTTTCTTTTCTGGTGTTCTTCTGGAAAATTCACGGAAGCTTTTCATGGCTTCATAAATTTCAAACAAATTATGTGTTCAACGAAAAATCCTAAAATAAGAATCGTTGATTCCCTTTTTCCAAGAGCTTTGAGGTGATGCTCATTTTTCTTGGTTCAAAGCCAGTCTAGGGAACATGAAATCAACACAGTAAACATAAAGCATGCGTTGGCCATAGACTAAGGAGGAGATAGGGGATTTCGACCTTCGTTTCGAGTTCATAGGTTTGTTTAGCAGCTTGTGGTGAAGTCTGGGAAGTTTTTGGAAAAAAAATATGTCGATCAAACACTGAACAGGGCATGGAAACACCTGAAGGACGGGATGACAAAGATCGGTGCGAGTTACTTGAGTTTATTTTTGCAAGGAGGAGGTCGAGATGGGGAGTCCAGCGGAGGAAACTGTTTGGAATATGATTGAGAGGAGAGGGAATGGTAGAGGGATGAAAAATCGGTAATGGCCATAACAAGCAGGTTCGAATACCACCATGAGGAAGAGGAAGAAATACACTGATTTAGCGGCTATGGGTCTTCAGAAGTAGAGATGGGCCTGTTTATATGGATGAGGCCCAATATTTATATTCAAGTTAAGCTTAGTTAATTAAATAACACGTATAACTTGTAATCTTAATAGCTTTTACATATGTTATCAGTTTTGTGGACGGTCTGTCACATTGGGTTCGTATGGACGAGAGATACACGATGGAACTAATTTGGGATGATTCAGAGCTCATCTCAAATTATGGCGGAATAAAATGCTTGAACGTTATCGTTATTTAACGATAAACGAACTAAGTGAGTAAAACTCACTAACTCTGCCTAGTTATATTTTTATAATGTATTTTTAGGATTGATAAATGATAGTTGATCATTGTGTGTTGTTTTTATGGACTGCTAATTAATTGGTTGAAATTTTAGATCTAGTAATATATATATATATATATATATATATCGTTAATCAAATATTGATTCTGCTTATCAGAATATTTAATATTAAAATGAAATTGATGTTATTTATATTGTTTAACATCTGTGATGCAGGGAAACAGGTCGGACGGATCCAACTGGATTCCTCAATATTTATAATACTGTTTTTTTTCATATATTGTGATTTATGATGTAATATATAATCTGTGATTGATTATGATGACATTGGTCCTTTTAATTGGAATTTTAAATACCATAAGTAAAAGTGGAATTATAAAAGGAATTATTTGGGAAATAAATGGAATTATAAAAGGAATTATTTGGGAAATAAATGGAATTATAAAAGGAATTATTTGGGAAATAAATGGAATTATAAAAGGAATTATTTAGAAAATAAATGGAATTATAAAAGGAATTATTTGGGAAATAAATAGAATTATAAAAGGAAATTGGGGGAGAAGATGGATTTAAAGTAGATTGTAAATAGAATATGTTTTAATAGATAAATTGAGAAGATAAATTTAAAAATAATGTTTTACAAATTAAATTAAATATTTATCATTTGATAAATGGAATATATAAGTCTGAAATTATATAGAGAAGTAAAATACGTTTCAACACCGATATTTAAAATCGAATGTGAACGTAGTAGTTGTAAAGGGAGTTATAAATAAGATTTTTACTAATAGTTTATAAATAAAAATATAAATAGAATTTGAAAAGGGATATTACTTTAAAATGTGAAATCAAACCCTTTGGTTTGTATAAAAGGAATATTATTCACATTTGATGTGAATCAGGGATTTAAGCAATTACTTTGCGAAATGAAAATGTTATAAAGGAAAATGGGTTTTGAAATAGGAATTTGAATTGGAGTTAATGAAATTAAAAACTGAGGGGAGATTAGTAATGTCGAACGGCTGTCTGGATATTGATCTAATGTTGATTTCGGCCTTCGGGGTTAATATGCGGGGATTGTTCTCTTACTAGTTTACAGTTAGAGACTGATAGGTGTGGGAAGATAGTGATGCGTGAATCAGAAATGGAAACGTCTTCCAAAGCTAATAACGTATATTTTCTAAAATTAGAAAATAAGGATTGATGAATATATGGAAACGGGAAATGGGGAAATGAATAAATTAATGAAAAATTATTTTAAAAGGAAAAAATGTTGATTGATGATCGATCGATAAAGTTTCCATTTGGAAATAAGATCGTTGTGTGTATGGATATTTTCCTTTGATAGTTAATTAACCTATTATCAAAGTTTAGGCCATTTTTCCATCGTCAATACGGAGAGATCGGGATTAGATTTATTATCTGAAAACCACTTCGTATGGGCATTAGCATTGCGAATCAAATATGATGAAGATAATTGAAGATGGAGTTTATGCATGGGTCGTTCTGGAAAATCCTAGGTAAAAATTGCCTAAGATGGGTTTACAGAATAGTGCCTTCGGTTTGTCCAGTCCCAAGACAACCTGTATGGAAGAATGTCTGACAGGGTATATTTAATAGATAGCGTAAGTTGATCTCTTCAAACATATTTACGTTTGGTGGTGGAAGAATTCGTTTCTCTTAGCTGTATACTCGTGGTATTTTTGGGGAAATCAATTTGTGATTTGGCGGGTATAACGATGTGACATTCAAAGTAAATAGAGGTGTGATCTGTACATTATGGCATCTAGCCTCAAAACCGAGAAATGGTATAAAATTGGGTAGGTCACATGGCTAAGTGGGTAGCTCCCAGTTAAGGTTGTCACCTAATCCAAAGAAATTTCATTTACTTCTTTAACCTATTTCAATTTTGTCCCTTTTGGGAAAAGGATGCTGATCCCAACCGTTGGTGATAATACATTCGGTACACTCAAGCGAAACGAGTGATTGGTCATGTTTAGCCTGGGTTACAAGATGTTCTTGTCGAACCCGGTGTATTCCTCTCTAGAGATACACCATCGGAAGGTGATCCCATACCTTGCCAGTTGGAATTCATTACCCAATAATCACCTCCTTTTTAGGTTACATATTATATATGTGGAACGTGAGAAGAAAGTGTTCCACTAGATTGCTATTTATTTGATTTAGACATTATTATAATATCAGAAGAGTGGATTTTTGAAAGAATGTTTTGGGTTATCGTAAGGTAAAAACCATCCATGTTTATGTGTGGATTGGTCTTATGATTATTCTTTCTTTTAAAAGGATTTTAAAAGTTAAACAAATGGTTGGAGTTTACTCACACCAGTCACATGACTGACCCAGAGTTTGTTTTGTTTTCCCTAAACTCTTGGGTGCCCAATTTTGTACGGGCAGTCAAGTAGTCGGGATTTTACAAATATACTTGGAGAGCAGGAGCAGGAGGCTTCAGGATTATATAGTTATTGTTTATTTCCGCTGTGTTGTAAGTGTTGTACTCCGATAATGGTATTGCATACAAATACTGGTTTTATTTCAAAGTTATGTTATATACTATATTTATTCGTTCCGCCGTGAGATTCGCGTTACTCTGATGTTGTATCTGCGTTCTTCTTCTTCTATTCTAACTTTCTTCCTTTCTATTTCTCACATTCTAACTTCTTTCTATTAATGATCTGAAATGTTAGATGTCTGAATAATTGACATGGGTTTTATGTCGATTTTCTGGATTGAAAATTCCAGTTCGTTACAGAGGTATCAGAGCTGAAGGTTAAGTGATTACCTTGGCTTTGTGGCGTAACTCAATAGAGTTGGAGTTAGTAATACCATAGATTGAGTTTGAGTGAATATATATATGAGCGTGTATTTTTTATTTGATATAAAAATGATTTTATATTATGGAGATTTATTGGTTGAGTTGTTTATGAGTTCTGATCGATCGGTTTGATTTACTGTACCGGTAGGAGTTTCTAAACACTTGAATACGATGAACCGACACAATATGTTTTGAAAAGAGGGTAAATGAAATAATTCTATCCCCAAAATTTATTTTGGATATAAAGAGAGTATTTATATTGGATTGATTATAGTATATTTGATGTGTTGGTTATTATTATAATTGAATGAGATTATAAAAGTAAAATGGTTATGCAAATAGCCAATCATGATTCATATAAGTGTAATATGTGAAAAATATGATGAACTTATATGAATTTAAATCAGAATTGGAATTAAAATTCCTCAAATTTGGAAAAGTGTTTGTAAATGGACTTGGATTAAATATATGAGAATTTTAAAATCCTGGGAGATTTTAAATTGTTTTTCAAACATTGTGAAGGATATTTTGAAATAATTTCAAAATGGAAGTGTTAAAAAGAAAAGTGATATAGTGTTGAACTCACTTCGATTGTTGGGAAATAACCTGAAGATACTGGCCTCATCATCAGTGTTCATTTTCGAGTTTTAAAGTGACGAATTACTACCAAAGATTTTGTTTTGAATTGTTTTGAAAAACAAGTTGTTTGGATTCCTGAAAAGAGATATCTGGTTTTAGAAAAGTGAAGTTGTTTAAAACTCCCAGGAAAAAGGGTGTTGAATTAAAATTGACTGGTTGTTAAAATAAAAACTAGAATTGAATTATGAGATAAAAATAATTAATAAGAGAAATTAATTAGTCAATAAATTTTGGGGAGTGAAACTCAATTTGGTTAAGTATATTGGACTGGTAAGTAAGAGTTGAAATTGGTAATGGAATTTGAGTCCAGAATGGAAATTGGTTAGTTCTGAAGATAAATTGATTAGAGAGTAATTGGGATGACATTGGAATATGCAGAATTGGTAACAGATGGAAACGATATAATGATATGCCTGACAAAAAAGGGGTACAAGTTTATTTTTATATGAATTTGGTGATTTATGAGCATATTTGGCAAGCCGCTTGGCGGTTTGATTTTCTTTTGGAATGGAGAAGGCCTAGAGAGGCGAGTTGTACCGATGAAGCCATGCAAAGAAGATGCTGGTGAATTTTTTCGAAAATTTAAGGGGTTAGAAAATTTTTGAAAATTTTCGTTAATCGAAATTAATTAGTTCAGTTGAAACTGAAATTGATAAGTTAACAAATAATTTTTAACCCAGTTAATAGGGTTGTTTTCTACCTCACTAATTTCGGGGTTGAAATTATTTTAAGGGGGAAAGAATGTAACGTCCCGTATTTTTAATGATTAAATAATTAATTAATTTAATTATTTAAATATTGATTTGAAGATATCAATAACTTGAATTAAATAATATTTATATTTAATTAATATAAATAATATATTTATTTCTGAAATAATCGGAAATAGTGGAATTCGCAGTATTTTGTGAATTGGATTATTTATAAGATATAATTCAATTTAGAATTGAACTATAATAATGAATATATTTAAATAACGACATTTGAACGTATTAATTATAATATAATTATAATCTAACCCGTAATGGCGCGGTAGTTCGTAATATTGAGTTTTGAACTTCAGTTGAATATACAGAATCCGTTTTAAGTCGGATTTCTGTGAAACAAGAAACGTTCGGATCTGGTGATCCATATTTTTCTAATGGAAGAGAAAAATCGGGATTTCGTCGTATAGATTGGGAGTTATGTCCAAATCAAATTTCCAAAAAGTCACTATGGTATTAGTTTATAAATTAAAACGATTTATTTATTATAATAAAAGGATTTTATTATATATTGAATATCGATATATCTAGGGAATTTTGAAATATCGAGTTATAAATCTTGATATTTTATTTTGGAGTTATATGATATTGTATGTAAATGTATATACGATAATATTAATTTATTAATATTAAGTTAAGTTGTTTTAAATATATATATATATATATATTATTGGTTTATTTAGAGCCTTAGAAAATAATTATTTTTACAAACGATCTCCATTTTCGATGAAATAAGTTTTGTTGGGTCCGTAATGTCAAACCATAGTTGTCTGTCCAATTTCGTCGGATTTGGGTATTATATGTGATCATGCAGATTTTGAAATCACAAATACAAATAGCAGTAACTATATGGAAAAGAGGAAAAAAATAAAGAAAATTAGGTCCTTTTTGAGACAACTGGAAATGACGAGTCATATGACACAGCTAAGCTTGAAGCCTTCTTATCACCTTACATGGAAGATGACTAATATGAATATCAGATGGTGTTTATTGCTAAGGACTCCATCCAGCCACCCTCATTTTGGCGACTTCGTATGGTCATATATCTGTAGTTGTAGTTTATGTTAACCCAACAAGAAAAATAAATGAATATAATCATACAAGAAGGAATGTAGATGTAGATAAATAACAAGACTCCTACATTTTCAACCCCGTTGAATATAAAATTATACCGGAATATGTTGTACGTCCTCGTTCCCTTTGCTACGAAGTAACCTATATACACAGTACACCTTCACTTTAGAGATGAAGATGTCCTACCCTACGAAAAACCCTGCCAACCTTGTAAAAATCACCATCTATGCGTACTAAATGCCTGTCACCATTTATGAATCCTGAAATGCTACTGATAGAGGGATCTAAGCCTACAACATCCTATTACTTCTCCATTAAGGTTAGAACGCTATAAATAACTTCCTCTTCATTTTTATTTTTTTATTTTCTAGTGTTCTTCTGGAAAATTCACGGAAGCTTTTCACGGCTTCATAAATTTCAAACAAATTACGTGTTCAATGAAAAATCCTGAAACAAGAACCGTTGATTCCCTTTTTCTGAGAGCTTCGAGGTGATGCTCATTTTGCTTGGTTCAAAGCCAGTATGGGGAACATGAAATCAACATAGTAAATGTAGAGCACGCGTTGGCCATGGACTAAGGAGGAGATAGGGGGCTTCGACCTTCGTTTCGAGTTCATAGGTTTGTTTAGCAGCTTGTGGTGAAGTCTGGGAAGTTTTTGGAAAAAAATATGTCGATCAAACACTGAACCGGGTGTGGAAACACCTGGAGGACGGGATGACAAAGATCAGTGCGAGTTGCTTGAGTTTATGTTGGCAAGGAGGAGGTCGAGATGGGAAGTCCAGCGGTGGAAACCGTTTGGAATATGATTGAGAGGAAAGGGAATGGTGGAGGAATGAAAAATTATTAATGGTCATAGCATGTGGGTTTGAATACCACCGTGAGGAAGAGGAAGAAATACACTGATTTGGCGGGTTTGGGTCTTCAGAGGAGGAGATGGGCCGGTTTATATGGGTGAGGCCTAATATTTAAATTAAGTTTAGTTAATTAAATAACACGTATAACTTGTAATCTTAATAACCTGTACATACTTTACCAGTTTTCCGGATGATTTGTCACGTTAGGTTCGTATGGATGAGGGCTACACAATTGAACTAATTTAGGATGATTCGGAGCTCGTCTCAAATTATGGTGAAATAAAACGCTTGAACGGAACTGTTGAACGTTATCGTTATTTAACGATAAACGAATCAAGTGAGTAAACTCACAAACCCTGCTCAGTTATATTTTTATAACGTATTTTAAGAACTGATAAATGAGGGTGGATTGTTGTGTCTTGTTTGGATGAACTGCTAATTGATTGGTTGAAATTATAGATCTAGTAATATATATATATCGTTAATCAAATATTGATTCTATTTATCAGAATATTTCATATTGAAATGAAATCGATGTTATTTATATTGTTTAACATCTGTGATGCAGGGAAACAGGTTGGAGGGATCCAACTGGATTCCTCAATATTTATAATACTGTTTATTTTCATATATTGTGATATATAATGTGATATATAATTTGTGATTGATTATGATGACGCTGGTCATTTTATTTGGTATTTTAAATACCATAAGTGAAACTGAGATTATAAAAGGAATTATTTGGGAAATAAATGGAACAATAAAAGGAATTATTTGGGAAATAAATGGATATAAAAGGAATTATTTGGAAAATAAATGGAATTATAAAAGGAATTATTTGGGAAATAAATAGAATTATAAAAGGAAATTGGTGAGATATAAAAGAACTACGAGAAGATGGATTTAAAGTATATTGTAAATAGAATATGTTTTAATAGATAAATTAAAAAGATTAATTTATAAATAATGTTTTATAAATTAAATTAAATATTTATCATTTTATAAATGGAATATATAAGTCTAAAATTATATAGAGAAGTAAAGGTTTCAACACCAATATGTGAAATCGAATGTGAACGTAGAGTTGTAAAGGGAGTTATAAATAAGATTTTTACAAATAGTCTATAAATAAAAATATAAATAGAATTTGGAAATAGGATATTATTTTACAATGCGAAATTAAACCGTTTGGTTTGTATAAAAGGAATATCATTCACATTTGATGTGAATCAGGGATTTAAGCAAATACTTTGTGAAATGAAAATATTATAAAGGAAACTGGGTTTTGAAATAGGAATTTAAATTGCAGTTAATGAAATTAAAAACTGACTGGAGATTAGTAATGTTGAACACCTGTCTGGGTATTAATCCGATGTTGGTTTTGGCCTTCGATGTTAATACATGGGGAGTTGTTCTCTTATGAGTTTACAGTTAGAGACTGAGAGATGTAGGAAGATAGTGATGCGTGAATCAAAAATGGAAACGTCTTCGAAAGTTAATAACGTATATTTTTTTAAATTAGAAAATAAGGATTGATGAATATATGGAAACGGGAAATGGGGAAATGAATAAATTAATGATAAATTAATTTAAAAGGAAAAATGTTGATTGATGATTGATCGATAAAATTTCCATTTGGAAATAAGATCGTTGTATGTATAGATGTTTTCGTTTGATAGTTAAATAACCGACTATCAAAGTTTAGACCATTTTTCCATCGTCAATACGGAGAGACCGGGATCAGATTTATTATCTGAAAACCACTTTATATGGGAATTAGCATTGCGAATCAAATATGATGAAGATAATTGAAGACAGAGTTTATGCAAGGGTCGTTCTGGAAAATCCTAGGTAGAAAAAGCCTAAGATGGGTTTATAGAATAGTGCCTTCAGTCGGTCCAGTCCCAGGACAACCTGTATAGAAGAATGTCTAACAGAGTATATTTAATAGATCGCTCAAGTTTATCTCTTCAAACGTATTTACGTTTGGTGGCGCAGGAATTCGTTTCTCTTAGCTGTATACCCGTGGTATTTTTAGGGAAATCAATTTGTGATTTGGCGGGTATGACGATCTGACATTCAAAGTAAATAGAGGTGTGATCTGTACGTTATGGCCTCTAGCCTCACAACCGAGAAATGGTATAAAATTGGGTAGATCGCATGGCTAAGTATGTAGATCCCAATTACGGTGTATTGTCACCTGATCTAGAGAAATTTCATTTACTTCTTTAACCTATTTCGATGTTGTCCCTTTCGGGAAACGGTTGCTGATCCCAACCGTTAGTGATAATACATTTGGTACACTCAAGCGAAATGAGTGACCGGTCATGTTTAGCCTGGGTTACAAGATGTTCTTGTTAAACCCGTTGTATTCCTCTCTAGAGATACACTGTCGAAAGGTGGTCCCATACCTTCCCAATTAGAACCCATTACCCAATAAGCGCCTCCGCTTTTTGATTACATATTATATGTGTGGAACATGAGGTGAAAGCGTTCCACTAGATAGCTATTTATTTGATTTAGACATTATTATAATATAAGAAGAGTATGGACTTTTAAAAGAATGTTTTGGGTTATCGTAAGGTAAAAACCATCTGTGTTTATGTGTGGATTGGTCTTATGATTATTCTTTCTTTTAAAAGGATTTTAAAAGTTAAACAAATGGTTGGAGTTTACTCACACCAGTCACATGACTGGCCCAGAGTTTAATTTGTTTTGTCTTCCCTAAACTCTTGGGTGCCCAATTTTGTACGGGCAGTCAAGTAGTCGGGGTTTTACAGATATACTTCGAGAGATGGAGCAGGAGGCTTTAGGATTGTATAGCTATTGTTTATTTCTGCTGTGTTGTGAGTGTTGTATTCTGAAAATAGTATTGTATACAAATACTGGTTTTATTTCAAAGTTATGTTATATACTATATTTATTCGTTACGCTGTGAGATTCATGTTACTCTGATGTTTTGGGTTATCGTAAGGTAAAAACCATTTGTGTTTATGTGTGGATTGGTCTTATGATTATTCTTTCTTTTAAAAGGATTTTAAAAGTTAAACAAATGGTTGGAGTTTACTCACACCAGTCACATGACTGACCCAGAGTTTAATTTGTTTTGTTTTCCCTAAACTCTTGGGTGTCCAATTTTGTACGGGCAGTCAAGTAGTCGGGGTTTTACAGATATACTTCGAGAGCTAGAGCAGGAGGCTTCAGGATTGTATAGCTATTGTTTATTTCCGCTGTGTTGTAAGTGTTATATCTGATAATGGTATTGTATACAAATACTGGTTTTATTTCAAAGTTATGTTATATACTATATTTATTCGTTACGCTGTGAGATTCATGTTACTCTGATGTTGTGTCCGTGTTCCTCTTCTTCTATTCTAACTTTCTGCCTTTCTATTTCTCACCTTCTAACTTCTTTCTGTTAATGATCTGGAATGTTCGATGCATGAATAATTGACATGGGTTTTATGTTGATTTTCTAGGCCGAAAATTCCAGCTTGTTACAGTGGTATCAGAGCTGAAGGTTAAGTGATTACCTTGGATCTGTGGCGTAACTCAATAGAGATGGGGTTAGTAATACCGTAGATTGAATTTGACTGTATATGTACGAGCGCGTATTTGTTATTTGATATACAAATGGTTTTATATTGTGGAAATTTATTAGTTGAGTTGTTTATGAGTTCTGGTCGATCAGTTTGATCCACTGTATCGATAGGAGTTTCTAAATACTTGAATACGATGAACTGACACAATATGTTTTGAAAAAAGGGTAAATGAAATAATTTTACCCCAAAAAATTTTTTGGATATAAAGAGAGTATTTATATTGAAATGATTATAGTATATTTGATGTGATGGTTATTATTATAATCGAATGAGATTATAAAAGTAAAATGGTTATGCAAATAGCCAACCAGGATTCATATAAGTGTAATATATGAAAAATATGATGAACTTAATCTGAATTTAAATCAGAATTGGAATTAAAATTCTTGAAATTTGGAAAAGTGTTTGTAAATGGACTTGGATTAAATATATGAGAATTTTAAAATCCTAGGAGATTTTAAATTGTTTTTCAAACATTGTGAAGTATATTTTGAAATAATTTCTAAATGGAAGTGTTTAAAAAAAGTGATATAGTATTCTTCGATCGCTGGGAAATAACCCTGAAGATGTTGGCCATATCATCAGTGTTCATTTTCGAGTTTTAAAGTGACGAATTACTACCAAAGATTTTGCTTTGAATTGTTTTGGGAAAACAAGTTGTTTGGAATCCTGAACTGGTTTTAGAAAAGTGAAGTTGTTTAAAACTCCCAGGAAGGTTAAAATGGACTGGTTGTTACAATAAAAACTAGAATTGAAATATGAGATAAAAATAATTAATAAGAGAAATTAATTAGTTAATAAATTTTATGGAGTGAAACTCAATTTGGTTAAGTATATTGGACTAGTAAGTAAGAGTTGAAATTGGTAATGGAATTTTACTCCAGAACGGAAATTGTTTTAGTTATAAGACAATGGTTGGATCTAAAAATAAATTGATTGGAGAGTAATTGGGATGACATTGGTATATGCAGAATTGTTAACAGATGGAAAGGATATAATGATATGCCCGACAATAAAAAGGGGTACAAGTTTATTTTTATATGAGTTTGATGATTTAAGAGCCTATTTGGCAAGCCGCTTGGCTGTTTGATTTTCTTTTGGATCGGAGAAGGCCTGGAGAGGCGAATTGTACCGATGAAGCCGTGCAAAAGAGATGCTGGCAAAAAATTTCAAAAATTTAAGGTTTTAGAAAAATTTTGGAATTTCGTTAGCTGAAATTAATTAATATTTTAAATTGAAATTAATTGGTTCAGTTGAAACTCAAATTGATAAGTGAACAAATAATTTTTAACCCAGTTAATAGGGTTTTTTCTACCTTACTAATTTCGGGGACGAAATTATTTTAAGGGGGAGAAGAATGTAACATCCCGTATTTTTATCGGTTGAATAATTAATTAATTTAATTATTTAAATATCGATTTGACGATATCAAAAACTTAAATTAAATAATATTTATACTTAATAAATATAAATAATATAATAATATATTTATTTTCGAGATAATCGGAAATAGTGGAATTCGCAATATTTCGTGAATTGGATTATTTATAAGATATAATTCAGTTTAGAATTGAATTATAATAATGAATATATTTAAATAACGACAGATGAACGTATTAATTATAATATAATTATAGTCGAGCCCCTATTGGCGCGGTATTTTGTAATATTGTGTTTTGAACTTCAGTTGAATGTACAGAATCCGTTTTAAGTCGAATTTCAGTGAAACAAGAAACATTCGGATCTGGTGAACTATTTTTTTCTAATGGAAGAAAAAAATCGGGATTTCGTCGTATAGATTGGGAGTTACGTCCAAATCAAATTTCCAGAAAGTCGCTATGGAATTCGTTTATAAATTATAATGATTTATTTATTATAGTAAAAGGATTTTATTATATATTGAATATCGATATATATGGAGAATTTTGAAATATCGAGTTATAAATCCTGATATTTTATTTTGCAGTTATATGATATTGTATGTAAATATTTATACGATAATATTAATTTATTAATATTAAATTAAATTATTTTAAATATATATATTTATTTATTTATTTATTTAATTGGTTTATTTAGAGCCTTAGAAAATAGCTATTTTTACAAATGATCATTGTTTTCGATGGAACAAGTTTTGTTGGGTCGGTAATGTCAAACCATAATTGTCTGTCCAATTTCATCGGATTTGGGTATCGTATGTGATCATACAGATTTTGAAATGACAAATACAAATAGAAGTAACAATATTAATAAAGAGGAAAAAATAAAGAAAATTAGGTTATTTTTGAGACAACTGGAAATGACGAGTCATATGACACAGCTAAGCTTGAAGCCTTCTTATCACCTTACATGGAAGATGACTAATATGAATATCAGATGGTGTTATTGCTAAGGACTCCAATCACCCTCATTTTGGCGACTTCATATGGTCATAGATCTGTAGTTGTAGTTTACGATAACCCAACAAGAAAAATAAATGAATATAATCATACAAGGAACGTAGGTGCTGATAGATAACAAGATTCTAACTACATTTTCAACCCCATTGAATATAAAATTATAATGGAATATGTTGTACGTCCTCGTTTCCTTTGCTACGAAGTAGCCTATATACACGGTACACCTTCACTGTAGAGCTGAAGCTATCCTACCCTACAAAAAACCCTGCCAACCTTGTAAAATCACCATCTGCGCGTACTAAATACTTGTCACCATTTATGAATCTTGAAAAGCTGCAGATAGAGGGATCTAAGCCTACGGCGTCTTATTACTTCTCCATTAAGGTTACGAACGCTATAAATAAGTTCCTCTTCATTTTTATTTTTTTATTTTCTGGTGTTCTTCTGGAAAATTCACGGAAGCTTTTCGTGGCTTCATAAATTTCAAGAAAATTAAGTGTTCAACGAAAAATCCAAAAACAAGAATCGTTGAATCCCTTTTTCCGAGAGCTTCGAGGTGATACTCATTTTGCTTGGTTCAAAGCCAGTTTAGGGAACATGAAATCAACACAGTAAACGTAGAGCACGCATTGCCATGGACTAAGGAGGAGATAGGGGACTTCAGCCTTATTTTTGAGTTCATAGGTTTGTTTAGCAGCTTGTGGTGAAGTCTAGGAAGTTTCTAGAAAAAAATATGTTGATCAAACACTGAACAGGGGCGGAAACACCTGGAGGACGGGATGACAAAGATCGGTGCAAGTGACTTGAGTTTTTGTTGGCAAGGAGAAGGTAGAGATGGGGAGTCCAGCGGTGGAAAACCGTTTGGAATATGATTGAGAGGAGAGTGAATGGTGGAGGGATGAAAAATAGGTAATGGCCATAACATGCGCTTCAAATACCACCGTGAGGAAGAGGAAGAAATACACTGATTTGGCGGGGATGGGTCATCAGAAGATAGATGGGCCGGTTTATATGGGTGAGGCCCAATATTTATATTTAAATTAAGTTTAGTTAATTAAATAACATGTATAACTTGTAATTTTAATAACTTGTACATACGTTATCAGTTTTGCAGACGATTTGTCACATTAGGTTCGTATGGACGAGGGCTAAATGGCGGAACTATTGAACGTTATCATTATATAACGATAAAAGAACCAAGTGAGTAAAACTCACTAACTATGGCTAGTTATATTTTTATAACGTATTTTTAGAATTGATAAATGATGGTTGATCGTTGTGTGTTGTTTGGATGAACTGTTAATTGAATGGTTGAAGTTATAGATCTAATAATATATATATATATATATGTATGTATGTATGTATGTATGTATGTATGTATGTATGTATGTATGTATGTATGTATAGTTAATCAAATATTGATTCTGTTTATCAAAATATTTCATACTGAAATGAAATTGATGTTATTTATATTGTTTAACATATGTGATGCAAGGAAACAAGTTGGATGGATCCAACTGGATTCCTCAATATTTATAATACTGTTTGTTTTCATATATTGTGATATATGATGTGATATATAATCTGTGATTGATTATGATGACACTGGTCTTTTTAATTGGTATTTTAAATACCATAAGTGAAACTGGAATTATAAAAGGAATTATTTGGGAAACAAATGGAATTATAAAAGGAATTATTCGGGAAATAAAAGGAATTATTTGGAAAATAAATGGAATTATAAAAGGAATTATTTGGGAATAAATAGAATTATAAAAGAAAATTGGCGAGATATAAAAGAACTACGAGAAGATGGATTTAAAGTTCATTGTAAATAGAATCTATTTCAACAGATAAATTAAGAAGATTAATTTATAAACAATGTTTTATAAATTAAATAAAATATATATATCATTTGATAAATGGAATATATAAGTCTGAAATTATATAGAAAAGTAAAATCCGTTTCAACACCAATATTGGAAATCGAATGTGAACGTGGTAGTTATAAAGGGAGTTATAAATAAGATTTTTAAAAATAGTCTATAAACAAAAATATAAATAGAATTTGGAAATGGGATATTATTTTAAAATGCGAAATCAAACCGTTTGGTTTGTATAAAAGGAATATTATTCACATTTGATGTAAATCAAGGATCTAAGCAAATACTTTGCGAATGAAAATATTATAAAGGAAACTGGGTTTTGAAATAGGAATTTAAATTGGAGTTAATGAAATTAAAAACTGACTCGAGATTAGTAATGTTGAACACCTGTTTGGGTATTGATATGATGTTGGTTTCAGCCTTCGGGGTTAATAGGTGGGAGTTGTTCTCTTACTAGTTTACAGTCAGAGACTGATAGATGTGGGAAGATAGTGATGCGTGAATCAGAAATGGAAACATCTTCCAAGTTAATAACGTATATTTTTTAAAATTAGAAAATAAGGATTGATGAATATATGGAAACGGGAAATGGGGAAATGAATAAATTAATGATAAATTAATTTAAAAGGAAAAATGTTGATTGATGATTGATCGATAAAATTTCCATTTAGAAATAAGATCGTTGTGTGTATTGATGTTTTTTTTTATAGTTAAATAACCAACTGTCAAAGTTTAGACCATTTTTCCGTCGTCAATACGGAGAGACCGGGATCAGATTTATTATCTGAAAACCACTCCGTATGGGCATTAGCATTGCGAATCAAATATGATGAAGATAATTGAAGACAGAGTTTATGCAAGGGTCGTTCTGGCAAATCCTAGGTAGAAATTGCCTAAGATGGGTTTACAGAATAGTGTCTTCGGTTTGTCCAGTCCCAGGACAACATGTATGAAAGAATGTCTGACATAGTATATTTAGTGGATCACGTAAGTTGATCTCTTCAAACGTTTTTACGTTTGGTGGCGGAGGAATTCGTTTCTCTTAGCTGTATACCCGTGGTATTTTTAGGGAAATCAATTTGTGATTTGGCGGGTATGACGATCTGACATTCAAAGTAAATAGAGGTGTGATCTGTACGTTATGGCCTCTAGCCTCACAACCAAGAAATGGTATAAAATTGGGTAGATCGCATGGCTAAGTGTGTAGATCCCAATTACGGTGTATTGTCACCTGATCTAGAGAAATTTAATTTACTTCTTTAACCTATTTCGATGCTGTCCGTTTTGGGAAACGGTTGTTGATCCCAACCGTTGGTGATAATACATTCGGTATACTCAAGCGAAATGAGGGACCGGTCATGTTTAGCCTGGGTTATAAGATGTCTTGTTGAAGCCGGTGTATTCCTCTCTAGAGATACACCGTTGGAAGGTGGTCAAATACCTTTCCAGTTGCAATCCATTGCCCAATAAGCGCCCGCGATTTTTGATTACATATTATATATGTGGAACGTGAGATGAAAGCGTTCCACTAGATTGCTATTTATTTGATTTAGACATTATTATAATATTAGAAGAGTATGAATTTTTAAAAGAATGTTTTGGGTTATCGTAAGGTAAAAACCATCTGAGTTTATGTGTGGATTGGTCTTATGATTATTCTGTGACACCCACGAGTATCGTACCCCCGATCTCCCGTAAAGCAACACCACGCACTAACCACTGTGCTAAAAGATCTTTGTGTTAACTTTTCAAGAGGGGTGTTACAGACTACTCCCCTTAAAGAGCCCAACGTCCTCGTTGGCTCATATCACTCCCCACCCTGGCGTTGTGCATGTAACCCGCATCAGTACCACACCGACTGACATCCGCAGCATTACACACACGATTTCGGCTGGGTATGGGCTTTGATACCAAATGTGACACCCACGGGATTCAAACCCCCGACCTCCCGGAAAGCAACAACATGCACTGACCACTGTGCTAAAAGATCTTTGTGTTAACTTTTCGAGAGGGGTGTTACATATTCTTTCTTTTAAAAGGATTTTAAAAGTTAAACAAATGGTTGGAGTTTACTCACACCAGTCACATGACTGACCCAGAGTTATTTTGTTTTGTTTTCCCTAAACTCTTAGGTGCCCAATTTTGCACGGGCAGTCAAGCAGTCGGGATTTTACAGATATACTTTGAGAGCTGGAGCAGGAGGCTTCAGGATTATATAGCTATTGTTTATTTTCGCTGTGTTGTTAGTGTTGTACTCCGATAATGGTATTGTATACAAATACTGGTTTTATTTCAAAGTTATGTTATATATTATATTTATTCGTTCCACTGTGAGATTCATGTTACTCTGATATTGTATCTGTGTTCTTCTTCTTCTTCTTCTATTCTAACTTTCTTCCTTTCTATTTCTCACCTTCTAACTTCTTTTTATTAATGATCTGGAATGTTCGATGCCTGAATAACTGACATGTGTTTTATGTTGATTTTTTGGGTCGAAAATTCCAGTTTGTTTAAGAAACTTTCTTGGAGAACCAGCAGATTCGTCTGGACTTAGAGTTGAAGCTTAAAAGAGGGAGCTATAGTATTAAGAATGCTTTCGCTTAAAACAAACTCCAAAGATTTTCAAGCTCCCTAACTATTTCGCAACTCAAATTTTAGTTCACAAATTTTATGGTGGAGCTTCGTCGTCTCACTATCGAAATCTATTGTAAGATTCACCTTGACTTAGTGCCCTCCGCAAGTGCCTCATCTCTCTGAGCAAGCTTTAATTCCAAATCTTCCTTTTGATTTTTCAATTCATGAACCAACAATGATTACATTCAGTGACTTTAAACTACTTAAAAGCAGGTGGGTTATCTTCAAACTTGGAATGCATGATCTCGTGGGAATCCTCCGTCGTTGAATCTCTACCACATGTTTCCTTCTGACTTCATAAAGTTGAGCAGAAGGGTCATCCTCCGAGGTTGTCAACACTAATTAAGAACCCTAATGATGCGCAGAAAGATACAAATCAATATTGGATAAGATAAACTCTTTATTTCATATGAAAATTTCAAATAAATCAATTTGAAATATATTCACAAGTTTGAAAAAACATTCTTAGCCTTATTGCCCTATCTTTCAATAGAAAGGTTTTAAATGGAACATCCTACTTCTTATACAAAGTTCATCTTTATCTTCACCTAGAAAATCAAAATGAAGCGAGGGCATAACGTGTAAAATTTATGCAAGTCCTTGAGATAGAAGTATCATACCAACTTTATAGCAATTAGATAAGTGTTTTCTTGACAATTTCTCCTTAGTTCAATAAATTTTTATAAGAAATTTTGAGTTGCAGGTCTACTTGGAAATTTTATTTTCTGCCTTAATACAACAAAATGGTTCTAAGAATAAGATAACAGAGTAGAAGAACCTTCATACTAACTGAAAATTATAGCAGTTACAGAGTTTTAGTCTAATTTATACAAAAAATAAAGTCTAAGAAAATTTTAAAAATAGTTAGTCCTTTGTAGTGACTAAACTTTCAAGAGGCAAACAAAAGAGGTAAGGCAAGCTTTTGGAAAAAATTTAGTTCCTCCAGAAATGGATCATTAACCTTTTATTCTCTTCTGACAGCCTTTTGTTTGTGAAGGCATGTTTTCCAGGCAAGGACCAGCTTCATCATACTCAAAGGATATCGAGGTCGTATTATTTTTGTCAAGCCTATAGTACTTTCCATATAAGTTATTTCACTTTCTGATATTTTTATTTAAACTTCTTTATAGAAGTACATATTTTTTAATTATTTATCATTAGATGGAGCCGAGGGTTTCTTTCTAAGTCTAAAGCTTATTCAAGTGGTGTCTAAATTGGTACAAACAGAAGAAGTTATTTCAAATAGAAATAATATACTTAAGAAATAAGGGTTGAAGAAGGTAGCATCGACTGTCTCCCATCTCGGCCTCTAAAGGTGGGGTCTTCTTCATAAACAGGAGGTTCGTTAATTGCTTATTGCTATGTGCTACTGGATGGAGCAGTGGATTTGTCTCTCTTTGAAGCCTCGTCCTCTTTTGAAGGACAAGAACTCTCACCACCACGGCCATTCGGCTAGTTTATTTGAATACCCTTACTTTTACCAACACCTTGACCCTTAAGGCCAATTCCAAAATTCTCATCATCATTGCATCCATCATCATCGCCATCACCAAATTTTCGCAAGTTGTAATCTGTGGGATTGTCATTATCATTATCATTAATCTCATCCTTCGGATCTTATTCCGTGAAGGGAATCTCAAAAGATAATAGGCTTCTCACATCGACCACCTCCTTCCTGGGAACGGCCTTTTTTGATGAATGTCGTCAACCTTAGCCTCAAAACTTTCAACCAGCGTTGGATGAAGAGAATAGAAGTACAAGTCCAAACATTTTTTTATGTTCATGGCATATAACACTAAAAAGGAATTTTCAAAAATATCCCCGATGATCTCCTCAAATTAATCATCAGAAAAATCATCAACTGTCTTCTTTATAGTAGAAAAGACATCAATGACTTTCAAAAGGGATCCTTTTTATTCCAACTTTTCTGGAGAGAGGAGCACTCTTATTCAAGGGAAGCCTTTTTATTGAACATTTGGGTTTGTTCATCTTCAGAGTTTTGAAGTTCCATTTGCAAAGCTAGGTTTTGGTCGAGGATCGAGAAGACTTTTCCTTCTTGGAAAGAGCAGTTTTGATCAAATCCGCCTCTTTTAAAGCCTCAACTCTCAAGACAATCAATGTGGTAATCTGATCCTTTAAAGCCTGAACTTACCCTTGATCTTTGAAGTTTCAGCACTAGTGCTAGACGAACCCTTTCAGAAGGAAAACCAACTTGTACTAAGATAAAAAGCAAAAATGTAAAAGGTGAATTAAATACAATAAGAAATCACAATGAGCAAAAATAATAACTTAAGTTTTCGTTCAAAGACAGACTGATCTTCCGAAGGAGAATTAGAAATGGCTTCAAAAGTAGAAAATGAAGGAGTTCATAACCGTTTTTACTAACTTATAAAAATCAACTAGAGGAGTCAAAGACAGATGTATCTTATAAAAATCAATTTTATTCAATGACAAGCTGATCTTCCGAAGGAGAATCAGGAAAGGCTTCAGAAGCAGAAAATGAAGGAGAGTTCATAATCAATTTTATTAACTTGTAAAAATCAAGTGGAGGTGTCAAAGAAGAGGAACTAGGGAGCCCAGGAGTAACAGGAGGGGGAGGAAGATGAGACTTCCTTCGCTTTTAATCTGGAAGAGGAGGAGAATCAGGTATCTCGGTTACCGAAAGAGGGTTGCTACCTTTGGTGGTTGGCTGGATATCGTTAGCATATATCTTTAAAGTGTTCAGAAGGGTTGTGTTACCCTTTCTTCTATCTTCTTCATAAGAAATGATAGTAATCTAAGAACCATATATTTTCGCTTTTTTCTCGACATGGCCTTCCATCAAGATTTCACTTATCCTCTTCATAGCCACGTCCTAAGATTGAAGAATGGCCTACGTCATAGAGGAGATTCCAATCTCTAAAGGAAATAGTAGGGGCATATTAAAAATTGTTGCATCATATAATACACCATAAGGAATTACTGAAATAAACTAGCAAAAGAAACTAAGTAGCAAAATGGTCAATATTCAGGAAACAACGGATTTAAAGCTTGCCACTAGGATCGAGACTAATGGGAAACATAGCAGAAAAAAATTCTAGGATCACCTCAAGCCTAATAGAAACCACCCTTCAAAAAAAATTGAATCATTAGGGGATGCCCTAGGTTCCTTTGACCAGAGGAGAGAATATTATGCTTTGTTAGAATCATATATGTCAACCGAGTTGCTCTTTTACCCACTTTCCTCGAACCCTCTTTCATTCGTTTAACGATTTTCATGGTGTTGCCATCAGGACTCTTGAGAATGGTATCTCAAGGCAAATAATCAAAGCAATGATAAGAAGACAGAATAGCTAAAAGATGAACAAGATGTAGATCTGGATGGTTACTAAGATCAGAAAAACTTTCGCTAATGCCGAGAGGACATCTGATATAAAAAATTGAATCTTCCAATCCTTTGACTTGTCGTTGTTATCGGTGATCAATTCCTTTGAACGAATCACTTAATATAGTTAAAAATTTATGCTACTTACTTTGACTAGACAAACTAGCTAAGCAAGAACCAAAGGGATCAAGGATGAGCCACCGGTAACAAGATAATTTCCAAACACAATAGATATGTATATGTATTTGGTGAAAGTTGGATTAGAGCAATGTGAGGGTTTTAAAGGAATGGGAAGAAGCCCTCATGCCAAATATGAATCGCGGCATAGGCAAAATACCCTTGAAGAGGTTTGTCAATAGCAGCTCCAACCTACACAGGGATAACATCAACCTCGAAATCTTCTAGGATTGCATTTACTTCCTGTAGGGTGGTAAATAAAGAAATTTTGAAATGGAAGCAACTTTCTTTTGAATCTTTTCATGGGTAGTGAAAGGGGATCTTTCAATCTTCGTAGTAGTTTCTAAGCCAGATTTCTTTGTTGTCGTTTTCCTTTCACCCATAGTGCTACTAGGTGATATCATTTTATTATTATTAAAACATAATAATTTGATAGCAGTTTTAGAAAAAGGCTTTTATATCCTCTTCGAAAAAACATCAAGCTGGTTAGCAAGATGACTAACACTATGTTTTTGAAGGGTAAAAACCAGGAAAAAAACCTACGACTTTCTGAACTGGAACGAGACCATGAAAGTACTCTTGGTTAATTCAAGGATTAAAGTTACCCACCGGCTAAGTCGAAATCCTTTGAACACTACATCTAGCCATATCAAAACACATAAATAGGGTCCTGTCTATGGAAAACTATGTAAAAATAGGTTTTGAAAAAGTCGAAAGAAATTCCATTGGTTCCTTACTTTTGTTGTTTAACTATAATATGGATATCCGGTATAAACCCATTATCGCAAAAAGACTTGTCAAATAAAATTGAAATTAGGAAGATCAAATCTCGATCATGAAACCCGCTCCAATAAACAAAAACATATCAAAGTTTTAGCGTAGATAAGATCAAAGTCCAAAACCGTGCCTAATCTCAGTTAAATGCATAAATATTTAAAGCATTCTTAGTGGATTTTCGAATCGGTAAAAATCAAATAGATTTCAAAGTTTCAAAATGAAAATTATAAATTTTAAACTCTAAAAATTAGAAACTGGGAATTGCTTATGAAAACGAGACCCAAGTGAAAAACAAATATTTAGCTTAAAATTGCAATTGAGATGAATTAGAACTATTATAAGTTGTGAAAGCCTTTATTCTTGTGCTCAAAGATTGTAATTGTTGGTGAATGGAGAAGATGAAAAGATAACACTATTTATAAAGAAAGAAAGAGGAAATAAAGGCAACTGTTGGATCAAATCTGATCGACCATGCAGGAATGCTAAAAGGAACGAAGATTCAACAGACTTCAAGAGGATTTAAAAGCTAAAGTCGTCGACTTGAAAAGTCAAGAACACCCCTTAACTAGGGGGAAATGTTAACACCAAAATAACCATAATAGAGCCGAGAGAAAAGCCACGGTGAACGGATGTCAAGAGAAGGAAGCTTTTGGTCCAAACAAAGGCACTTCATTACAAATTACTCCCATGAAAATGTTAAAAGAGTAAAAGACTCCTTTCAACAGGTTAAAGCCTCTTCAATAAAGTCGAAGGGCGGACTTTCAAAGCAACAATCTTCAAATAAGCAAAGGTGGAGCTGGTTCATGGTTGTCAAACCAAACACGCCCTTCGATTCATTTAAAGAGAATGTTCTGACCATATAATCCTGAAGAAAATTCCTACTGCATAATGGGGACTTCATCCTGGAAAGCATAGCCCTCCAGAGTCCTTAAAGTAAAGGACCTCAGAAAGCATATTTCTCAATACAAGCTCCAAATCTTCCTTTTAGAGGACTCCCTTCGGTAGACCTCAAGTCTTTATAATAGTATCTATCAAAAAATGCTAAGAAGGACTGGCTTCTGCTCCAGACCGCGTCAGAAGCCCTAAAACACAAAGCATTGAGGCTGCTTCCACTATTCCTTCAAACTAGCTGCTACGGAGGTTACAATGCGATAACATCAAGATAGGAGGGAGGCCAACCCACGCTTTTAAATACAACCCAAGAGGTCCAAAATCTAGATCGAATGTCTCATTTTCTCACTTGTACTTAAAATTACAGTTGTCAACCGTAATTCCTAAATAAATTTGAGGATTTTCGGGAATCGATATGTGACACCCCACATTTTTAATAATAAAATAAGTTTGTAAAATTGTTAGAATTGGCTACGGAAGCTGTAACATTGCATTTTTAGTGATTTTCTAATCAATTTACATGTATAGTTCGCAAAAACCGAAATTAAAATGAAGAAGTTATAGTAGAAAGAAGATTCAACAAAATAAAGATATATATATATATATATAAGCCAGGACGACCCTAGGGTCAGCCCATAGGTCGATCCCATCAAGTTGGGTTGACCTACCTTTATGCCTAGGCGCAATTTCAATTTCACCCAAGTACAAATATGTGACTTCGTTTTATTATTTTTAGTTGATGTGGCTGATTTCCATTGGTTGATTTTAAAACTTGAGCTGACGTGGTATGTTTTGATTGGTTGAATGACGTGATTGGATAAGATTAAATTTAGAAATCCAAAAGTCTGAGATCCCTTAGGTACATTATAAATAGACCCCTAGACCTCGCTAATTCCTCACAACGCAATATTTTTCCCGTTGGGATTTTCTCTTTTTGAGACGGACCTGACCTAAAAATTTTCTCGGAAAGGGTTTATAAAATTAAATATTTATATGATCCTATTAGAGGCATGATCTGCAATAGCCACGGAGAAAGAGCATAGGACTATAGGTGAGTGGACTAAAATTATATCTTTTTAATAATGGTATATAATGTCGTGTAGTTCCTATAATAATTAATTTTAGCATAGTTTAAATTATAATTATTTACAGTAGTTTATTTCCTGTTACAATTAGGCATGGTTTAGCTAGAGTTATTTATAGTAGCTTAATTCCTACTGTAATTAGTTAAATCTGACATAGTTTGGTCAAAATTACCTACAGTAAATCCGTATTTAAGTTGTTAATTTGATAAATTTATACTTATATGTATAAGTTAATTATTTAGAATTTAGCTTAAAAAAATATAAGTATTTTTTAGATTAAAGAGTTGAAAAAAAGGGGATAAAACCAAATGTTGTAAATTTACAGTAACTATGTAAAAATTTGGGAAATAAACTAAGAACGGGAGTTAAAATATACCAATTAAATTGGAAGTTAGAAATAATTTAGATTGGTTGTTAAGAAAAAAGGATTTATTTTCATAGTTTTATTTTTTTAAGAAAAGCATCAAACGTAATTGCCAGAATAAAAATGGAAGAAGATGGATTAATGTAAAATAGGGATATAGATGTATTTTTCACTATCCAGTAGTTCAAAAATGTCTTACAATTATGGATTACTTGTTGTAGGATTGTTTTATATTAAATTATGGAAATAAACCTTAGCACATTTTCAGTAACCAACCAAAGAGAATGAATATACCTTCCAAACATTAAGATTTACCAAGACGATAAATAGAAAGAGTAATATAACTGAAAGAAGTTATAAGAAAAGAAAAGAGTAAGAAATCATGTTGTATACTTGATATCCCAGAAAAGAACAAATAAAGTATAAGATAAAGAGTTGTTATTTTAGTGTAGAAAATAGAAAGTGATAATATTGTTATGATATATAATTTCTTGCATGATTGAGATTGATATAAGAAGAAATTAAGAAAAAGAAAGATCAATATCATAATAATAAGATAAAAGAAGAAGAAGAAAGATAAGCGTAAGTGAACACGTAAGAAAAGATTTGACACGGGTTTAACAAAAAATGCGAGATGTGTTTGAAGTAGTCCAAAGCGAATCTGAAGGTATTCCTAACGATGTGGACCACAACAGATTCATAAGAGTACGTTGATGTCACAAGAGGTGTTCGTAGAAACATTCCCAATCAGTCAAGAACTGATGATCTCAGGAAGATCGGACCAGCTATGCTGAAGATAGGAAGTATTGACTTCGAAGCGAGGATACCATGAGGATGGCCCTCCAATGTAGGCAACGGTTTAGGCATTCCAATGGAGGCAGGTTTGTAGTTTCCATCAAGTGGGTATGTCTTGACTACTTTCATAGAGTAGGCGGTCATAAGGATGGTAAGTGACTTTAGGATATGACGGTTGCCTCAAGGAGGCTAGTTGGGACCACATATGATAGTAACTGTCGAATGCCTGTCATCGTTAGTCAACAGAAAGTACGGGAAGGTGTGGATTATACCAAGAAGTCAGTGGTCTTTCACTATCAAGATCTTGTATGAGGTTGCAATGCTAATTATTTCCTTAATTTGTTTGTTTTACAACAAGGCCTTAACCCATTTGTGAGTATTCCATTAGTAGAGAGGTGGATGCGTGAAGCCTTAGCCGTGCTAGAAAGAGACAAACCTAGATTAACATTTGTGGGCCTTAGTAGTGCTTTTCTGCAGATTTTAGAAAATCCCGTACTAACTTCCGCATTAAGCCTCAATCATGCCACTTATTAGCGAGGCTTAGAGTATATGTAGATCCTCAATGTATGCATTGGGTAGTACATCATGGACGCCCGAGTAGTGGTATAGTCCAATACGAACACAGTTTCACGTTTTCTTACTAGACGATGGAACATTTGTATTATAGGTTTTACGGAGAAATCCATTACAAATGTAGTAGAAACGCTCTTTCATAGAGAGATGATGGAGACCTGACAAGGAGGGTATTATGAATATTACCTAGTTATATCTATAACTACGTATATATTAGGTTTGGTCTACTAAGGAGTAGATGGGTACGACTTACGCACAGAGGCGGGAGTATTATAAACCCTAATAACCTAAAATAAAGTAAAACAAAGATAGAACGGTATATGTAGTGTTATTCCTAAAAAGTATAATTTGTCCATTCATCAGATCTTTAGTTCTAACTCCCTCATCATAACAAACCTGCATATTAGACAGATGGTAGAGATTTTCCAGCTTAGAGACATCTGCTTGGTCAGTGTCATTATTACGATAAGTATTTACTTATTATTATATTTTATTCAGTTCTGCTGTGAGATATTCATTCGACCTCTGATACATTTATCTTTGTCTTTCTACAGGATACCAGAAAACCAATTTGGGTTTCAAAGGACTTGATTTTAGTGTTTTGCGGAAAAACCTGAACCCGCTGGAATTGGATTGTTACACGATATACTTAAGTCTCTGTATAAATCTCAGTCATTAATAAAAGGAATTCGGTTTCGGTTACTTAAGGTAATGTTAAGGTAATTATTAAACTATTATATTATTCCGTGTTGCTTTTGCATGTATTGGTTCTGAATCCACCAGAATGGGTCACTCGATCAAGTAACCTATGACACCCTCGAAAGGACCCATCAAATGGAATAAGACATTTGAAACCCCTTTCGAAGGGTCTTTACCAGAAACCCAAAACTCAACAAAGTTTATCAAAGACACCTAACACCAATTAGCATGTGCGGAAGCCTCTTGTTAATGACATAAATTGGAAACACTTACCATAATGAAAGGACATTATCCTATGAGAACCCGATACCTTAAGACTTCGCCGAAATCTACCTACTAAGGAATGGACCCTATTATCACTTCCCGAAACCTCATAAGAAACCCTAATCTACACGGACAGTTATTATAACAATTCAAAGGCCATTATTTGGTGTTGTTAAAGGGATTCAAGTAAGTTCGAATCTATAAGATGGTCACTTAAGCAAAGGATAAGGTGATCCTACGGTAACGAAGAGCTCTTATTGAAACCCTCATAATCAAATCAACGGGATCTAGTCCACTCATACCAAGATCTTCAGCATCAAAGGAATTTCAAGACTAGACTTTCAGTGTCTAACTGTCTGTCTTTTATTCCAATAGGGGTACGCTTCTGGAAAGCATTAAGAGCTATCGACAAGATTAAAAGTGATCTTCGATATTGGAAATTCATTTAAGGACTGCTCGACATAACCATTTAATTCCATAGGGTACCTTAATTTTTTTAAATTGAAAGGTACAACTTAGGTAAATCCTACCTAACTAAGGAATCTACAACAAATTCACCACTTTGAACTGTGAAACATTTTTGTGGCTAACAGTAACCAATCGACTGGTAATGGTATGATAATGACAAATTTATTGTTACCATTATAACCTTATTCAAAAGTGTATGTAATTAGGATTGATTTAAATGTTGAAAAAGAATTAATATGACTAATAAATTAACCTTTACTGGTGGTTTTGATAATTCTTTTGTGAAAACCTCAGGATTCGAACTCCTAACCTCTCGGAAAGCAACACCACGCACTAACCATTATGCTAAAATATCTCTGTGTTCGCTTTCCGAAAGAGGTGTTACAGACTACCCCTCTTAAAGAGCTCAACGTCCTCCTTGGCTCATCATCACTCACCACTCTGGCATTGCGCATGTAATCCGGTCAGTACCAGACCGTTAACATCTGCAACATTACATACACAAGTCCGGTTGGGAATAGACTTTGAAACCAAATGTGAAAACCTTGGAATTTGAACTCCTGACCTCCCAAAAAGCAACACTATGCATGAACCATTGTACTAAAAGATTTTTATGTTAGCTTCCCGAAAGGGGTGTTACGTCTTTACTGTTATATTTACCATTAGCAATGGTAAATTTATAGATACCAACAGTATTTCGATTTGGCTTAATATTGGTTACCAATTGCTTAGTGTTAGCATGATAATGGTACATTTTTAGTCATCAGACTAATCATACATTACATAAGTATGCATGTGCATGTGTTTGAAATTCAATATTCTAACTACAAATAAGCTTCTTTTTATATTATATTATATCGTATATTTTTGCTAATCATAATAATGTCATGATGTGCGTATAATAATCAAATTAATTTATTTTAATATTTATACTATAAATGCTCAAAGGGTTTCAAGTCAAAAAACAAGTTTATTCAATTGTACGTATTTTATTTTATCAATATACTTAACTTTAAGTTAATAAATGTTTAATTTAAAATCAAATTCTATAAAGAAAAAAAATGGTTTTTTAAGCCACAACAAAAATTATAATTGTGATAAATTTATAGAATTTAAATTCAAATATTTGAGAACTATCTACTGCCTGATGGGATGGATTTAACTAAAATGGATAAACGGGAAAAGGTCTTCCACAAGCATACATAGTAAATATTGTTTAAAATTTACAATTCAAATTTCAGATTATAAATTTAAACTAAATCCAAAATTTAACTCACCTGCACTCAAACATAGCCATGGACATACCAAAAAAGTTCCATTCCAAGCAGGAATGGCAACGGGGTGGGTTGGGGACAGTTTCTTGTGCCTCAGACCCGCTCGGGGTTTTTTAAACTCCGTCTCAAACTCTTCCTGTAGACCCGGTGCGGGTCTGCAATTTTGCCCTATACTCGAAACTCGTACAAGTTAAGGTAAACCCGACCCACTCCATGATCCGATGAAATTGTATTCTAAAGTATACAAGTTTATATAATTATATTTTTATCACTAAACGATAAATTATACACAAACAATAATATATTTACAACGATAAGTGAATATAATAAAATAAATTGTAAGATAATGGTTCGAAATGTATACATTTGTTATTGTATGATTATCATTGATGCAACTTAATATTATAAAAAATTTATAGCTTATTTTTAGTTATAACCACGTATACCTAAAAAGATTAACAAGTAATCATTATAAGTTAGGATTAATTGACAAGAATAATCCAAAGTTTGCCGTGTCTTCCTATATTAATCCGAAGTTTGGATTATTTTTAAATAATCCCAAGTTTGGGGGGTCTCTTCTCATACTGATCCCGATGACTTATTAATTTGTTGTAGCCGGTTATCAAACTTAAATTTGTCTTCCTCAAACGATTTTTCTGGAGTGGGAAACTAGTTTGGGGAAGACGAATTTAAGTTTGATAATTGACTACAACAAGTTAATAAGTCATCGGGATCAATATGGAAAGGAATCCCCAAACTTGGGATTAAGTAAAAAAGAGTCCAAACTTCGGATTAATATGAGAAGACATGTCAAACTTCGAATTATTCCTGTCAATTTATCCTATAATTTATAAAGTGTTTTAATGATGTATCAATAATACGGATCGAATTAGAGCAAGCTAGACGTACCTCAGAACCGAACCTCTCAAAAGCGAATCGCGGATCTAACCACTTCGAAGACCCAATGAGACAGGTCCAAGTCAAAACATTGGCATATGAACCGGGTTGGACCCTAAACCCATCTCATTGTCATCTCTAATTCCAAGCCATGGCCATGGACGTCCAATGTTGTCTGCGATGATTAATTGATTTATACCAGAAGCCAATTGCATTCAAACAACTGGCCTGTTACAAAATTTTCAAGCACAACAATAAGCCTACTTTCAAAATTAAAGGGAAAGTAATAAAAATAACTCACATGCAAGCAAGGGAGGAAAAAAGACTTCTACTGGCTATGAACAAATCAGAACAAACATTATGTGAACATATCTGTTTGATCTCATACAATAAAATAACACTGCATATTAAATTACATCATCAATATCATGAAATGGGCAACACAAGATCCCTCCATCATCTTCAAGTCTTTTTCTTTTTATTGCTAGCTCTATCACTCTTTTCATGATCTGCTTTCCTCATCTTCTTAATTGAATCAATGAGCGAAGAATTATCCTGATTGTTGGATGTCTTTGCAAATGGATTTGTTGGTCTCACATTTGCTTTCTCATTGCTCCCTAAATTTGTAACTGCTGCACTACTCGCTTTCAAGTTCAGTTCACTGGTTTTTACAGTTTTCATAGTTTCACCCTTATCCTCGGATTTTTCTTTTGCGTTTGGTACCTTAGCAAATGGATTTTTTGAATTGACTCCATTTGTATTCTTGCAGGACTCTTGAGCTTTAGCCATATGTTTTTCTTCTATGTCTTCTTGCTTGGAAATACTGGGTTGAGGCAATGGGGTACATGGTGAAGCTGCAGAAGTCTCCACGATTCCTTTAGGAGTACAAGTGTTTAAATTTTGAGCAGCTCCACATTCATCGGATAATCTTTCCTGTGATAGAATGAAAATAATTAACTTCATTCGCCACAAGGCAAACGAGCCATATATGAAACTATATTTCATGAGTTAATCGCACACCTCTAATATCCCATTGAAGCGTTCTGCTAATGCAGGAAGTTTTAGAGCGGTAGCAAGCTTTATTGCGCCTTTAAGGGATTTTTCCAACGTAAGCAATCTAGCAAGCTCTGCGGCTCTTGCAAGTTTATCGCCTGAAACAGTAAATTACTTTAGAAAGTGATGCAAGACCAACTTATGCTAATTTCATTCTCATTACTCACAGTTGCAGCAACTAGCTATAAGCCTTAATATGCATCTGTCAATAGCAGCTTCAGTGTCAAAGGCCTCATCCTCCAGTGAAGTAGTATCCAGCCCGCTAGTTGCCATTTCTTCAATTTTATTGTGAACCTTTACATTTTACAAAAATTAAGGTAACACGTTTGGACATGAAAATAATATGCTTTTCTGTGTCATGCCAAGGTATATAGTGGTGTACCTCTGATAGTTGCAGGCTTTTCATGATAAACTCATTTTCAAGATTATCAGCACCAAGATCAGAAGAAGCAAGAGGGAATGAAAGGTCAAGTACTGTCAAAACTGGCTTGGGATTTACCTGAAAGAGTAAATATTTTCTGGAGTGTTATGCAAACACCATAGTTATGTATCATACACCATACAAGTACTCTATGCTTATGAACATACGGTCTTATAACCAGTCTGGCATTTTGTTTGTTTATTTTGTACCAGTTATTAATATTGTAATCATTCTTAAGCTCTAATGATATTATCATAAAACTAGGACAATGATTTCACTTGTTAAGCGCCAAATAGTTGCAAAACACCATCAGTATGGTGCAGTAAATCTTATGGATCTTAATGCTTTTCACCTAATTAGGTTACTGAAAGATATATCATATAAATATATGACATCTAAATAAGCCACACCCAAGGGAAAAAAGTATCCATAAAACTGGACTAGAATGTCTCAGATGTTATTGCAAATTATAGACAACGAATGTATGTACCTGCATGCATATTTGTTGAGACAAGTCCCACACCGGGGAATTTATAAAATAAATCAATTAAGAGTTCACCCTTCACATCGCCAATTGGTTTTGTTATAATTTGGGGTTCTCTAACATGGTATCAGAGCAAGGTTTAATAGCCACACTTGCTCACGTCACCCCTAAGATCCACATGTGAGGTTCAGGATGTGCCACACGTGCGGAGGCGTACTGAGACAAGTCTCACACCGGGGAATTTATAAAATAAATCTTGTATAAACATTAAGAGTTCGCCTTTCACATCGCCAATTGGTTTTGTGATAATTTGGGATTCTCTAAGAATATTTCACATATTCATGTATATATCACACAACACAATCAATACTGATACAAGGCCAGATAAAACCTTACCAAAGGAAAAGTTTCGGGAGCATTGCACACTATGCAAAATAGTTTGTTTGCGCTTAAGCCCACTACCCAATAATTCTCCTCTTCGGACTTCTTTGCTCTACTTGCACTATATATCAATTCATGGTTAGATTCTTGAAATATGAATGCTAAGACGATGAGGAACCCAAATTTTATCACAATGTATACCTGAAGAGTGGAAGCCAAGTGCCACCAAATTGTTTAGTGAACACTCTCAGTACTCCCTAAACACATTACAATAAAATAGCTGCTATTAAACAATCAATAAAAGCAAACATGTATAGGCATTCGTATCACACCTTGGAGTCATATGCACTTAATTTTCCCTCTTCACTAAATCCAAACCATGATAAGCAAGAATTAGGAGTCAGAGGAAGATGGCATTTGATAGGTTGAGTTTTCTCGTATATGTTAAACACTATAACTTCAAGCATCTGTGTACAATTAAATCAAGATCATGTCAGGTATAACAAACAACTAAGATAACCTTTTAATAACAGCACTATTGTTTTCTTTTATAAACTTCAAAGGAATAGCACAGAAAACAGTAAAAGACTTGTGCTGATAGAAACTTCAACCTATTACTCTTCAACAACACATATACCTGATCTCCAGATGGAAGGCAATCTGAAGCATGGATAACGATTGCCAGTTGATCCTTGTAACCTACTGCTGTCACAACCGGGCCACTAAGGCATATGATATGTTTCTGCAAGATAGAACCCCCACAGAATCAGGTAAACAGAAGTAGCAAAATAGAAACCCAGAGTGCTATGCACAATGACATAAGCTTGAATCTTGGAAGTGCCGGAATATGGAATAAAGATATTAATTAAAATGCCACAGAAGACCTATGATGGAAACTTATTATCTAGTTTGTTGGATTTATTTTTGGTTGGTTAATTATTAATTTATAATGTTTGTTATTATGTGTGCATGTGCATATATGTATGAACATTTGTATGTATAAGCATGTATGTGTGCGAACACGTTGACTAAAAATCACAATTTATTTTGTATACATGTATATGTATATACCTGTGTGTTTGGACTAACTATTGGCAGATTATAAATTGATATAAAGAGTTAGCCACCATTATGGTTTAAAAATTAGATTTTGGAGACTATGTTTGAGAATTTGCAAATGGCTTATTTGGATTTTATAAATGAAAAAAGATTGGAAAAAATATTTGTTTGTTTTAAATTCTATCCTTTTCTCTAACTCAAAGAAAATTAACAATTAATATCAAAACCTGCTGCATAAATTTATCAAATAAAATATAACTAAATAGAAAGGGTAAAAAATGGAAGTGGGAATGGAAAATTTGAATTGAAAAAAATTACACAGTTTGAAATTTATGTGTGGTACTAATGAACCTATATAGACCATTAAAGAAAAACGAAATAAACCAACTGAAACAAAGGAAGAGAAGAGGACTAAGATGAATATGAAATGGATGAAATTTATTCAGTGTCCTTTAAATAAATCTAATCTACCATATTGTGGTAGAATAATAAAAAATCTCGTTCAAAGTGTAAAGACTATAAAGGATTTGTGAAGAAATTTAACAGCAAGCAGAATGCTTCTTGCTTCAAAGGATTTAAAGCCAAAAAAAAGAAAAAATGAATCAATCAGAAAACAATCGAATGTTTGTTCCAAGTTACTGCAAGCCAATTGGTAAATTGCATGTATCTTATGCACGTGAAATATATATATGAGTTGGCACACGCTAGTTTAACAAAAAGAATCTCTAATGTTATGTGCCTAGTGCCTACCAATTAATATTTATACACATCTTTGTCAATTTGTAACATGGGACTATTCTGTTTCCTAACCATCATTCCATTTTATATATCATGTATGGCAACTTTAACACTACAGCGCCATTGAGTTTGTTGAAGGGGTTGGAAGATGCTTGTTGTGTCATCAAGACTTAAATTCAAGCAGAGTTGTTAAAATGAATTTGTGGTTAGTTTAACAGAGAAATACAGTAAAGAAAACATTGGTTGAGAAAGTGGAATAAATCGGATTGGACAAGCTTGATTGGCGAGAAGGCAAGATTAGGTCTTACAGATGAAAATCAAGATCTCTTACTGAAGCTCTTAGATGGTTCACCCTATAAGTAGGTCACAGAGGAAGATGGATTTACATATTACTACTGTCAAAGCAGGATCATGTGCAACTCTCCAGAATAAGCTTAAGAAAAACAAAACTATAGGAGGCAGTGAAGAAAATCAAATAGCAGTAATGAAGAGACAAATGTTGACAATAAAGATAATGAATCCTTGTCTTGTTTTAAACTAACACCTGAGGGATGGATGTTAGATTCAAAAGCATGCTATCATGTTTGCAAACAACTACGTTCATGAATTACAAGGAAGAAAGATGTGAGTCAGCGTAAACATGAAGATTAAAATGTTGGTTCAACAAAGCTGACCATCTTTGATTGAAAATGTCGACAGTGTACGGACTCTAAAATTCTCAACAACAGAATCCACAGAACAAAAAGGGAAGGGCGTATGTTAATCAAAAAAGCTATAACAAACCGGAAAAACAAGTTAAAAGTAATTGATGAAAGGCAAGGAAGAAAAATATGTATATGGGGGTTGGCAAAGCAATTGATTGAATGGGGAGAAAAATGAAGAATATAGTAACTTCAACTTGGAGTGAAGAAATCAGCTTACCTGACAGAGGAAAGAAGTAAAGAAAGGCTGCAAAGACTGTATGGTGGTTTATACGGTGCTTGAAACTTTTGTTGATGAATTCAAGTGTGTTTGATAGTCATGCATGCATACAAATGTTCTTAAGTTTTTTCCCCCTCTATTGTAGGTGGCGTGATTGAATTAAGATGAAGCCAGTGCCAATATCCATATCGAGATGGAATGTTAGAAAGTAGCTATATCAAACTATACTATACTGCAATCACTGCCTGTGTGCGAAGCACGGGCCACATTCTAGTTAAATATAAGATTACTTGTTGATATAATTGCAATTTAACTTCTGATATTCCATCGTGATCCATATCATGTGCACACACTCACTGGACATGGTATCTGCTAGTGTACATGTGTATATAGGGATGGAATTATATCTCATTTCTTATTATGCCCCTCAAAATGTCCACATGTCCTTTGTGCAAAACAGAAGAATAACCAGAGCAAAACAATTTTTTGTCAGTATGTCACATTGTATCTATATGCAAAGTTTTTAATCATTTTGAAACTTCTAGCTCCTTCAAAGCTGCAATCGACATAAACCATCAAAAATAATTATTTTATGCATCGATTAGAAGGCAATTTTGAAGGAGATAGAAGTTTAGGCACAATTCCAGTTTTACTTATTATTCACTCTAAAATCTCCCATAATCTTTTTTTTTTTTTTCTGGGAAGGGGTGGGATATGGTACATTATATGTATGTAAAAAAAAACTTAGGTAGTGTTTGGTTTATAGTATATTTTGAGTTTTGAGTTTTCAATTTTGATAAACAAAACATAAGAAAATTTAAGGGATGACGAAGGAAGTGAAAAGGTAATGGAGGGGACTACGTAAAAGAAAGAGGGACGACGGATTGATATATTATCTCTCTTTCTTGTGTTAATTCCGAAAACAGGGAAAATAGATAAAAGTTGTTTTCTATTTTATGTGTAAACTTTGTTTTCTAAAACGATTGATTTTGGTGTTATACATGTATCGTTCACATTTTACTATGGGCGAAATCTAAAAACTAAAAAGCATAAACCAAATGGCACCTTAGCTCCTTCAAAGTTGCAGATCAACATAAACCATCAAAAATATTATTTTAAAGATCAACATAAACCATCAAAAATATTATTTTAAACATCAATTTAAAGGCAATTTTTAAAGAGACAGAAGTTTCGGTCGATTTACGCATAGATGATCTTGCCAATGAAAACATGTCTACAAAATCTACTTCGATATGGAAATTTATTCAATGGGAGAGTTTATGGATGCATAAGAGGGATTCAAATCCCTACTACACACTATACCACATTCATGCACATGTGTGATCGAATGGCGGTGACTGTTAATTGATGTACATGGTTAACCATAATTAAGGAATTAGGGAATCAAGGTTTACAGCACCTGTGTATTTGTGTAAGGGTCAAGGAAAAAAAATTGGTATTTGACCATTTTTTTCCTGTTTTTCTCAATCCAACTTTATAGTAAAAGCAACTTAAGACTAAGCATTACAGATTAGCATGGAAATATGGAATACATTAATGTTTAGGAAGAAATGTTATATTTCTATAACCAGTTGTCCAACCATCCATAATCACAATGGACAGTAATCAATTGTTGAAAAAAGGTCAATAGCAACATTTATTCAAATATATTGCATTAGACGGAATCACAAAGCTAAAAGAGGCATTCCACTGTAATTCTAAATCATACACTAGATATGGCAAGGAACTTATAACTGTTAGTGGTTAATTTACTGATATTAGATTTGAAACTTGCTCCACTTCCAATAACTAGTTTTTTGCATTTAATTTGATTTAATACGCGAAGATGGGTATCTTGCAAAAAACTCCACGGACACTCAGTTTGTAAAGTCACAACAGGTAACTATGGGAAGAAATATGGCTAGGAAAGCTTACTACCAGTAAAAATGATTATAATAGAGTAAAATTATACAGTTGCCAAAGAATTTCAGCTGAGTGCATAATCCGATTGTAAAAATACATGTTATTTTAAAGATAAAATATTTGTGTGTACTTTGAAATCCAAATCACGGTAACAAACCTGCAAACCACCCTCGGTGAATATACGAAGATAATTAAGACTTGTTGCTGCAGCTAACCAACCAGAACCTATTGCTACAGCTTTCACTTCCTCTCCTTCAAAACGCATTGACCACTAGAATAGATACAAGGTTAACAAAAGCATAAACTATAACTGTAGCAAATGGAATCACACGTTAACTACACCAAGTAAAATAACTTACCTCACTATTATTTGCCCAGCTACTGAAAGGCCGATACATAAGAGTGCTCATGTTCTTCTCTCCCTTGCATGGATTTGCAAATATGCTTCCATTTTCATTTAGAGAAGCCATGGTGAAGCCAAAATGGTCTGTCATTGCAGGGACCCTAGGACCTCTTCCAGTATCATGAAAGTCAACCTACAATATGTACATTCAGACAAAGCCCTCAGTTATGGTTTATATACATACAATGAATGCTCTTTCGGCATATAGCATTCTCAAATCTCAATCATGTTGAATTTCACAATTTGAGCACATTTAACTATAAGTTTAAATATAAATGTAACTGCCACAGAGGTGGGAAGGCTTAGTGAGTTTAGCTCAGCTCTTTGAACAATGATGTTTTTATTTCTGAACATAACGGGAAATAGCAACGTTTTAAGCATAAATTTGCATGCAAGGAAAAAAATTCAACAGGCCGGTACCTCTATATGAGAATAGGCCTCATTTTCCATTGTTGTTATACTTCCAAGCATATTATATACCAGAAATCTCCTCTTCCCATTCTGAAAAGGAGTTGAACCAGGCTGAAAAGCCTCCTGCATTTTCAATCTTATCGAGCCTTTTGAAATTGCACAATCTTCTATTCCATCACCTAAACTCTCCTTTTGTTTTGTAGATTTTCTTTTTTTTGATTCAATCTCACGAATCAATCCCTCTTCTCCATCGATATCTTCATCAGAGTTTTCTTCCACTCTAGACTTCTTCCGTGATCTTTTCCCGCTAACTGAAAAAGGTTCACCAAGACTTCCATCAATGTCATCATCCAAACTTGCAGACTTATCTAGCCTACTATGATAATAATCATCCTCCTCCTCATCGTCTTCGAATAAGAGAAGCCCATTTACATTAGAATTGGGCATGCCATCTACAGGAGATTTCATGCTTGAAGGAACTGGAGACTCCCAAACACCAAATTTTCCCATGACATCAATTACAGCCAAAGCATTTCCATTTGGTTTCCAAGCAAAACAACATATTCTGTCCTCAAATTTCTGTCGATCAATATCCTGCCTTTGATCAATATCCCATATCAAAACCTGCTTATCTAAACTAGAAGTGGCCATATATTTCCCATTTGGGGACCAAGACAAAAAACATACAGATTTCTCATGCTCACCTTTAAGCGTGAATAATTTCTCACTTGTGTCTCTATCATACATTACCACATCATTTCTAAGTCCAGGAACAGCTAACATTTCACCGTCTGGACTCCATGCAATAATATTTAAGGCAGAGTTGTCTGAATCGCAATTAGGAGCTATAGCTTTTAGATTATGTATTGAATTCCCAGTAGAGAGTTCCCAATATATAACAGTGCCAAAAGAATCAACAGAAGCTAAGTACTCATTCTTAGGATCAAAAGCTAGGCTAGTGATTGAACCTTTATGGCCCTTAAGAACCCTAGAGACTGAGCTATCTATTGTAGCAATTAATTTTATGCCATCGTCATCACCAGCAGCAGCTAACAAACTACCAGACTTATTAAAGGCTAGACAGCGTATTGGTAATGTGAATCTGGTGAGATTGCTCTGAAATTCCCAATCTGCAAAGAAAAAGGTACATATTGTTTTAGTTCTCAACACTTGAGAGCACTCGTTGACTAAAATAAAAAAGAAAATGAAAACATATAATGGAGGCGGCACTAATGGACAGGGGCGAAGCCACATCATGGCTGGGGTGGGCACGTGCCCACCACAGAAAAATAGAAAGAAAAAAAATAAAAAGAAAAAAACCTCAGCATTACAGAGGAAAGTAAGAAAGAAACGGCAACAGCTGCTACTTCTTTTTGTGCTGCCGCTACTTCTTTCTCCTGCCGCTCCCATTTGCCGTCGCTGCCCTGCCGCCTCCATTTGCCGTCGCAGCCCCTCCTCTTTCTACGGCCGCTGACCAGCTTACATCCTACCGCCGCCTACCTGACAGCCCCAAGTCCCGATTCCCAACCATGTGAGTTATTCTGAATCTCTGATTTAGGGTTAGAATGATTTATGGTTTTGATTATTTTATTTGTTACTGATTTGTAGGATGTTCAATAATTCTGCACATTTGAATAAAAAAGGAATTAAGACCACTTGTTTGAGATTGTTAATTTGTTTTCTTTTTTTTAAGTTATGTCACTTCATCCAGTATAAACTCAGCAACCTACTCGATTTGTCTTGCATTAACGCTGTTATTCCCCTTTATATTATATCATGCTTCTAAGCAGAATGTGTAATGTAAAGATCACTAGTGCAGATTTTCACTCATGGACATGGTAGCCATGTAGAATGCATTCTTGTTATTTGTTGTTTGTTTAGTATGTTTTAAGCGACTCCAATCGCAATTAAGGTGAGAAATCGAAAGACGTCAAATTCCGGTCAGGAATTAATTTTCGGCGAGCCGGTTGAGGAGGCATCAAAAATGGACACAACTATTTTAAGTGTATTTTCAATTGTTAATGCTTATTGAAGTTTACTATGCCTTTTACGTATAATCAAATGCTCAGCATGGAGGGGGGAAAAAATCGGGGTCTGCCGCCCCTGAACCCCCTTACTTAATTTCTTGTCATACATATAATCCAGTGTGTCAATTCAATGAGGATATAAGAAAGAGAATAGCAATAAAATCCCTCCCCGTAATTATTCACTCTATTTCATTGGTGTTCTGTATCATTTTGACTGCATTAGTTGACTTACCAAGAAAGTGTTCTTTATATGTTTGCTACATAAATAGAACCTATCGAAACATAAAACTGATGCATCATTGCATACATGCAACAAAATCAGCAGATAAAATCACTTTTAATATGAAAAATATTGAACACCGGTCTAAGCCCCATAATTCCTATGCGTCTGTCTAGATTTAAACATTTCTCGTTGCAGATTCTGAACACACAAGTGTTTTACTTGCAGAGCAGAATCTTTATGAAATTAGAGCTCGCAAAATTACAGTTTTTATGTTGAATATTCAACAAAACTATTTACTCAGCACAACAGCATACTAATATAATTAATTTTTGCATCTTCCTTATCAAACAATCTAGATAAATCACACATAAAATTTATAAAAACAGAACATTTACCAGGGAAACCATAAAGTTTAACCGAATGATCAATAGATCCAGAAGCGAGAGAAGTAAAACCAGGGTTAAACGCGAGGGCAGTGACTCCATCTTTATGATGGCGGAGAACCTTAGCAGGAATCGACGGCTGAGATTGGTCGTGGATTGATATGGACGGCTCAGATGCTGCAGAGGTTAATAGAAGGTTACCATCACCTCCCCAGATGATTGAGCATGCTGCTGCGGCGTTTTTCGTATTGTGTGCTTCACGGAGCTTCAAGGACCGGGATTTCATCCTATTGAATTTTTCTGATTCAACTGTGATGAAATTTTTTGGATTTATATTTCTTTTAGGGTTTGAGATTTGCTAGGATTCTGGCGGGGATTTAAAAGTTTTCGCGGGCAAAGATAGAATTATGTAAAAAGGACGATGGTTCAAGACCAAAAAAAAGAGTAGTTTAGAATCGAATTTCCTGTTTGAACATTGGGCTGGCAGCTAGAACTGCATCGATTCAAAAAGACCCGAATTTGATGGGTCACGGGTCGAGTCTATATGATAAAAAAATACAGTATAGACCTCAAACTCGATCCGAAAAACTCAACCAAAAAAATTAAAATATATGTATTTTTAGTGTCACTATCCGATCGAACTCGAACCATTCCGAACCGAAGCATGAATCGAGTCAGAATCGTCAAATCAATATATTTAAAATGTATAGTTTATACTGGCAAAACCCGATCTGCTAAGAACTAAGACACGTCGGGTCGGATGTAGGTCCATTAGGTCGGGTCTAACTGTATCCCTTATTTGAACGCAAAATCATAGACATAGGTAACCATAGAAATTCAACAAACAATCAAATGATAAAGATATGTTATTTTATCAACAATTTTGTCAATGGTTTACATCGAATAATCAAGATTTAGATTGACATCTTTTCTCGCTTGTATAATCTTATCTTGTTGTCAATTGCCACCTCCATGATAGTAGTTTTTAAAAACACAAACAAGACAGGGGGTTGATACAAAAATCATTTTGGTCATTGGATAAGATAAGCCACTCTAGCAGCTACTAGATTCAAAGTTCGCATAGTTAAACATAAAACTGTCGGGCTATACAGCAACGTTCATCCCCATAACTATACTGTGATCCGCCGCAGCCATGGGTCTAACCTTTGATTTCGCCACTTGATAATCGAGTTCATTCACAACACACTGCGTTGCACAAGAGCCGTAGTTGGCAAATCACCGTTTACAGTAACTGGAAAAATCCATAGTATTAGATTAAACCAGAATCAATTGTCAAAAGACTATACACACACACACACACACACACACACACACACACACACATATATATATATATATATATATGTATGTATGTATGTATGTGTGTGTATGTATACGATGTTAATGAGAATTTTTTGTCGTACAACATAAATATAAAATAGTTGTGTTCTATTAGGACGATGCTGTAACAACTCATCTGGAATTGGCCTAAATCCCGATCCAGAAAAGGTCTATCGGAACTTAGAGATATTCTAAGCAAGACGTTGATTTCTATAAGAAATACATTAACCGAGTCAGACTAAAACGAAATCATATATCGCAGTGAATTGGATACAATATAATAATCAAAATAAATGTACCATATCATAAACATTGAATGCATCAAACCAAATCCCAAATGTCATAATAAATGAGTCAAGGTATATCATAGTGATTACAAAGATACAATCAGATACTAGATATAATAATAATAATAATAATAATAATAATAAACTAGATAAAAGTTGCCATCGTCAAGCTTGTCATCATCAAGTATGCGTTCTCATCCTACCTAACATGTGATGTTGATAAGATGAGAAGCAAAACAACAATTCTGATGAATAAAAATTCTTTAAGTTCAAAATGAGACATATTTCTATACTTGGCAGTATGAAAACTATCATGGTTACGTCTAAATGAATATAGACACACATTTACCATACATATACGAATTTCTACATTTAGTGAAAAGAGAACTCTTTGTCACTTAAGGCCACCATATATATGGTGGATTCCTACGAACACTAAATAGCTTATGGGCGGATTCCTACAATTACTTGTTTTCGAGTAGGTCGCGCTATATATATTCTCTCAACGTAATGTAAGAGATAGTAATCAGCCACTTAATACCTTGGTTTAGATAGACACTGAACGCCATTTAATTAAGACCCTTCCAACGGACCCTTGCGTTACTGTTTAGCTGTCATTGCAGATGAATTCCTAACCACTTAATACTGCCCTTACACAAAAAATGCCCCTTGTATGTTCAGTAAACTCTTAGTAGCTCATTCCTAAGTGTGCCCTAGCATAGCCCCTAGATACGAAACGAACAACTTCCGGAGAACTAACTCACTCATTCGTGCATCGTTTAATATCTTGTTTAAGACCATTTAATATCTCGTCATTGTTAGAGAAAGACAGACCCATAGACATCTTAATACATAATAAGGGCGGGTCCTACGACTTTAGGCCAAATCCATAGGATGATCTCTTAGGAACAAACCAAATCCAAACCACTTAATACCCAAATAAGACGAATCAGCCACTTAGTACATTCTCGAGACAGGCCTATCATACACTAAATGGCCCATGGCACTAAACATCTTACAATAACCCGACTTCTTCTAATGGATTTATCGAACGATTTCAGATAGACTTCTAATACAAGTAGGGGTTAACCTTATGTCCATATGTCATTTAATATAACAAACAGATTTTCCTAAAGCAGACATTTAATAGAAATTTACTAATTTAACGCATTATATACACATTTATGATATGTGAATTATGTTATCTAATAAATATATATGTATGTATAGACGTAATTAGTGGCGAACGTAAGGAAAGCGCACTAAACGTTGAAATATCATTTCTAAATCCTAATAGAGGTATACAAGTCATATTTCCTATATTTCATAACAAAAAATTTCATTTCAAATTTGAACTATTAATAGGAAAATAAACATAACATAATAAAAGATAACTTGCAACCTGTGCTCTTAAGATTATCTCAATAAACAAAAAGGAACAGGTGATAAACATTATTATATGTATATTCTTTCCAGTACTATTTTACTTTCACTCGTGTGATTTGTATAAAAAGTAAGGAATTTGGTCACATGTGATTTATTATGCCTAAACCAACTGTTTTATATAGAATAAAGGTTTAAACGTACATAAGTTACAGTACCAAAATCTATACTTTTGTGTCAATTTAATATTTACAATAAAAAGGAAAGAAAGTATAACGGAGTAGATAATGAATTTACATACACCCGACAACAATAGAAATCCCTCTTTATTTATATCAATAATTAAAAATCTAAACAAATAACTAGATAGATCATTTCTGAAATATTAGAGATTTAGATATGTTTTGTTTTCATGAAATCCTGGGTCCATATAGGCATAGTTAATCCAAATTCATACTAAAATTATAGAAAATTAGGTAAACTTGAAAGAATTCTCACTCGTAGTGCAGACAAAAAAAGAAAATGCAAATAAACCTAATTATGGGTTGCAGCACGAACAAAAGTACTCCAATTCTATCCCCTAAAATAGTATACATGTATAGAAATCAATATAAAATCATATACATATATAAATTTAGATCCAGTAATTCTAAATAGAAATAGATTGGAACAAAGGAAAAAGAATAACTAAACTGGCTTAAATTGAACCTAATTAAAATAGAGAAGAGAAATAACGAAGGCAAAGTCTAGAGAAGATATGAGTTTTAGAGAGCAGGTTAGGGTTCTATTTATAGGTGTTGAAACATGTGAGAATCGTTGGATTTAAATTATTAAATCTGAACCGTTCAGGTTAGCAAAGAATATATAAAACTTAACCTAAACCTAGTCGCAACCCACTCTTCAACCATCAGGGCATTCGACACCCTGGTCGATCCTCCTAAAAGGGAGGCATCGACCATTCGACCTCCCTTAGGGTCAGAGCACAACGAATTTATTTAACGTGCACGTTTGATTTATTATTAATTGCATTGATTTGTTTCCGTTTCTTTCAAATGGTGTCCCCTCTTACATGCATATATATAACTTAGAATTTGTTTACATCTCTTATGTTGACACACTTTTGGTCAAAGCCGTCACACGAGAAATGTCTGATTAGCAATGCGCTCAAGCAGCGGGAACATTGTCAGAAGACAGGAAGTGATTTGGTTGAAGTCGCATCGCAAGTATAAAATGGTCTGAAACTCCTAGCAGATGACTTCTTTTGGGCCTGAAAACGTCAATTACGGTGCCTTGCACCGTAACTCTTGTAGCTCTCTGAATTAGCTTCAGGAACAACTTTCATTTGACTAAACGATTTACGGTTTGGAAGTTACGCCCATTTCCGTGAACGCGCGCAGAACTGGAATAACTTGGAAGTTTGGAATGGACATGATCTAATTGGGTCGGATCGGGCAAAATGGGTCAGATGGGTGAAGACCCGACCCGATGGCACATATTGGAACAGCTTGGCATTTCTACTAGTACATGAGCATCAACGGATTAGATAAAGACGGAGGACCCAACCCGACCCGTATTGGACAACTGCACAGAAATGCAAACCACCGCTTGGATTGGAAAAATGTCATCGGCTCGTATCAGATGAAGGAACCGACCCGATCCGCCTGGAATCAGCGGTTGCGCAACAACTATGATCTGTTCTCATGGTATAACTTCCTCCTACTTTTGTGGATCGACTTCCACTTGGCATAGCACGGTATTGGGATGATTCTCCACTACTTTCCGAGATGGTCTCCGGTCGTGACACGTGGCATTCGACCCGGAGCCTCTCCATCCCTATAAATACACCACTACATGGCATTTTGAAGAGATCTTTTGGCCATTTTAACTCTCGGCCTCCATTGCTACAACACAAGGACTTTGTGCTTCTTAAACTAAATTAACACGAGGCGTGTATAAGATCATCCTCTCTTCTCCACTTCTTCATTAAAATACAAGGATGTTGTATATGAATGAATCTTACAAATTGTAAGACGGCATTGTACTTGTAACTTCTTATGATTTAAGAAGATGTAAAGTGGACGTAGGCTTGGTTTGAGCCGAACCACTATAAAAACCTTGTGTGTCTCCTGCTATTTACTATTTTCTGCATTCTACGATATGTGATTTGTGATTGTGAGGACTTCACACTACATTTGGGTGTTAGTACCAAATTTTGGTCTAACATTTTGGCGTGCCAGGAAGAGGATACACGGTACAACTTCTTCTTCTAGCTTGAAAGGAATCGGATTGCTCGATTATTGTATCAATGGTCAAGCAAAAGAAAGATGGAACTTTCTCTCATGCCGAGGAAGGCGGCACTGAAGGTACAAGGAACGAGGCAAGTCAGGGGGCTTCCTCTCATGGAGGTTCATCAGCATACTCAACACGAGATGAAATGGATGGCGTTCTTGCCGAACTGAGAAACCAAATGGCAAGGCAAGATGATCTCCTCCGGAAACAACAGGAAATGATGAACGAGTTCTTCGCTCGGATGGATGGAAGGCCGAGAAATAACGCACAACTCATTGGAAACAACGCTGCACAGATAGGAGCAGCAGCGAAATCAGCCCCAGAAGGACAACAGACCGGGTTGGGTCGGACCCGATCCGTACGCAGAGGGTTCAAATCCAAATGGGCTCGGGGGAAATTCCCCCACAACAGCCTGCAGCTTCGACACTTAATATTTTTGGTGGAAACAATGGCAATGCTAGAAGTCAAGGCTCGGATCGAGCACGACCAACATCGGCTCCGGTTCGGATAGAACCTATGCAAAGGCAGCGGCATCAAGGAGGAGCTTGGGATGGCATCCAAGCACCAGATCGGGTCGACACTTATGACCTACAACCCGAGTGCACCTTCGACCTGCATCATGCAACTCATCACGAGTTTCCTCGCTCTCTTGGAATCAACGCTGGGGGCACCAGCTCTGATCTTAGCAGCTTGCAACAGCTTTTTGAAAGTGATTGGCTCACCAATTTGATTGAACGCCTCTCGAGAGGCTGCACTTATCAGAATGACGTGGATGAGGTCAGTCGCAATCTATTCACTTGGGAAATCAGGAATTCCCGCAATCCCTAGGATTTTAAACTTCCAGTTCTAGAATCATACAATGGCAGGACAGATCCTATCATGCACCTGATGCGATACAAACGGCATATGGAAGTTCAATCGGCATCGGAAAACGTCATGGCAAAATGTCTCCCCCTCTTTTTAACTGATATAGCTGCTATGTGTATTCGACAATTGGTACCTGAATCGATCAACAACTGGAACATGTTGGTCCCCCACTTCATTGAACAATTTAGGGTCCACATTTCACGACCCAAGAACGTCATGTCACTCACTACAATCAAGCATAAGTCTGGAGAAACTCTGCGCTTATTTATGGAGAGATTCAACGTTGCAGCATCGTCGGTTGATCGACCTTAACCATCGATGGTACTGATGGCAGCAGTATCTGGTATGTTGGATAACTCATAATTCAAAAAATCTTTGCACCGAGAACCACCGTGAAACCTCGGTGAATTCTACCTTGAAGCAGACAGATTTCTACGGGAAGAAGATGCAACTTCCGAGAAGAACATTCTCGATGTCAACATGATTAAAGATGGAAGACCATCTGATTCTAGAAAAGGTAAGAGAAAAGTTGTTGTCAAGAATGACCGCAACATTCAGCCCCGGAGAGGGCTCGGATATGAAAAGTACAGTGGGCTCAATGCTTCACTTTTTGACATCTACATGGACACAAATGGAACTATCTCCTACCCAAAGCCTCGCGGGAGGGAGCCATTGCAAAGGGAACGTGATTATGGAAAACATTGCTTGTTTCATGATATGGACGGTCATGACACAAATGACTGAAGACATATGCAAGATCGGATTGAGGAACGGTTTAGACGTGGAGAGCTACCCGAGTATGTGAAACAACCAACAGCGCTTGCATCCGCGCTGCCACCGTCTGCTCCCCGGAGAGGGAATGATCCTCGATTAATCTCTCGTGGGATCATTATCACCTGATCTGGATTAGATCACTCTACATTTTCTGCATTTCTTACGATTTAAGATATGTTTTTTTGCTTTCTTTAGGTTTTGCGATTGGCTAAATCGACATACTCACATTCGGGGTTAGGATTTAGCCCCACAGCGTGCTCTGGACTCGATGACAAACCAATCAGGATTTGTTTTGTTGTACTTTGAATTGAACAAGGAAGGACTTTCCGAACGTGGATTACGTATGGCGAATTTAAGTATCTTGTCAGGTTATAGCAGGATTCTCAATCTCTATTAAAGTATGGCTCATACTTATATCGGACCCATAGGTATGGATATGCCAAGGGACAGACTGTTTTGTCAGGATTTGGAAACAATAGCTCTATCTTGATATGAGTATGGATTGTACTCAGTTGGATTCTTAAGTATGGATTATAATATGGAATGTCAAATCGTCTTGTCTTGATCTGGCAAAGTAACTCAATAAAACTCGAGTATGGCTTATGCTCAGTTTGAACTTCCCGGTATAGTTTATGCCTGGAAGGTTAGGTCCCTCGCCAGGTCTTGGCAGGATGATTCAGACATCTCTTGAGTATGGTTTATGCTCAAATAGGCGCCTAAGCATGGTTTATGCTCGGAAAGATTGAGCAATACTGTCAGGATTTGTCACATTTGTTCGTCTCTTTTTTTTTTTGCAGGTATCGATTATACTCACAGTTGGCAGGCCCAGCGTGGCCCTAGTTTTCTTGAATTATCCATAACACATCTTCCTTCAACCAGCAAGATATGTTTTGAGGGGAAAACATGTTGACACGCTTTTTGGTCAAAGCCACCACACGTGAAAAGTCTGATTTGCAATGCGCTCAAGCACTAGGAACATCATCAGAAGACAGGAAGCGATTTGGTTGAAGTCTCATCACAAGTATAAAATGGTCTGAAACTCCTATCATATGACCCCTTTTGGGCCCGAAAACGTCAATTACGATGCTTTGCATCATAACTCTTGTAGCTCTCTGAATTAGATTTAGGCACAACTTTTGTTTGGCCAAAACAAACTTAGGGTTTGGAAGTTACGTCCGTGAACGCACGCACAACTGGAATAACTTGGAAGTTTGGAATGGACATGCCCTAATTTGGTCGGATCGGAAAAAACGGGTCGGATAGGTGAACACCCGACCCGATGGCAATATTGGAACAGTTTGGCATTTCTTCTAGTACACGAGCATCAACGGATCGGATGGAGATGGAGGACCCGGCCCGACTCGTATTGGACAACTGCACAGAAGTGCGAACCACCGCTTGGATTGGAAAAATGTCATCAGCACGGATCGGATGAACGACCCAACCCGCCTGGAACCAGCTGTTGCGCAACAATTTTGATTTTTTCTAATGGTATAACTTCCTCCTACTTGCGTGGATCGACTTCCACTCGACATAGTACGGTTTTGGGATAATTCTCCACTACTGTCCGAGATGGTCTCCGATCGTGACATGTGGCGTCCGACCCGGAGCCTATCCACCCCTATAAATACACCACTACATGGCATTTTGAAGAGGTCTTTTGGCCATTCTAACTCTCAGCCTCCATTGCTACAACACAAGGACTTTGTGCTTCTTAAACTAAATTAACACGAGGATTTCGTGTATAAAATCATTCTCTCTTCTCCACTTCTTCATTAAAATACAAGGATGTTATATATGAATGAATCTTACAATTTGTAAGACGACATTATACTTGTAACCTCGTAGGATTTAAGAAGATATTAGGTGGACATAGGCTTGGTTTGAGCCGAACCACTATAAAAACCTCGTGTGTCTTCTGTTGTTTACTATTTTCTGCATTTTTTGACCTGTGATTTGTGATTGTGAGGACTTCACACTGCATTTGGGTGTTAGTACCAAATTTTTCTCTAACATATATATATACACACACAACTCAGAATTTGAAAATGGATTATTCTCTTATGCCAATGATATTTTTTTTATTCCAAGTTTATTCTTATAATTTCAAATTCAAATCTTGTGTATATATATATATATATATTATTTTATTGTTCAAACTTGTTATATACGTATCTTTTACATGCAAACTCCGTTTTCAATGAATAAAATATGAAAATGGACTAGACTCTCGCCATGAATACAATGGAAATATTTTTGTGGCCTAGTTTTAAAATATTAAATATTGATATTTTCAACTTATTAATATTTTATTAATTATTATTTATTTAAATACTTCTCTACTTAAGGCGCATTTTATAGGGTGTTTCATTCCCCTCCCCCTTAAAAAAAGATTTCGTCCCGAAATCTTTTCGAAGGAACGAAAAGCACAACTCGCTTTAATAAACATATTATACAACCAAGTTATTTATTTACATATCCAAAAAACATGTAATTATGTATTGCAGACTCGCAAAAGTAGACTTAGTTCTAACGTGAAAGTGTAACATGTAGTGTCGTATGTATGCAAAACATCTTAATATGTATATAATTTCTATATGAGTGCTCGGTGCATTTGTGTCGCAATCAATTCCTACCGTCCCATTTAGCAATCACAATGCAACCAAAAATAGAATCCTAATTTTAAAGAAAAAAGTTAGAGGAGAAAAACTACTAAATTAAAAAAATTCATACCTTCCACCAAATCTTCTCTCTAATGTGCTTGAATCAACGTATTTAAATGTTGCGGAGCCTTGAAATCTTGGGATCCACAGTATCTGTGGTAGCACGAGATCCTAAATGTTCCATTTTAATCCTCATTTTCTGATTAGGCCCTACCAAATTTTGTCACAGTATGAAGGTATCTTATCAAACATGAAACAGAAAACATCAACCAACCTCTCTTACTTTCCAAATACTGGTAAAGCCCAAAAAATATAATGCCAACTTCTTTAACCTTCACAAACTACCTAACCAAAATTGACTTTTTCCAAAGTCACTAATAACAAATTTGGTTCATAGAATTTACCGATGGTTGTTCCATCAATATTTTGGTGATTCATATGGCCTCTTAGAATACTTCAAGAGCACCTACCAACTACAAAGAAGGTAACTGTATTAATCCTACAAAGACAGATATTATTTCTACTGTCTATAATGGATGAGCAATCATAAGATTCAATAAATTTCCTAAACCTAATTTCCAAATTAAACTAATTTATGCTCAAATCCATATTAATAACTAAAACAATCTATGTTCTGATTTGTTGAAATTCAAGACTTATTAAAGCTACTTAGTTATAATTTTTATAAATTTGCCCAAACAATGAAGAAAGAATATTGACAAATTAAAATTTTAAGGAATGAGTATTTTTTTGTCTAGAATAGACAGTATAAACTATGTGTAAACAAGTAAATTTACACATCTCTTCCTATATATTTTGTGCATACTTCTTATAATTTTAAACATAGTTTTTTTATAAAAAATGATAAAAGGCTAATTTATAAAAATTAAATAAACATACTTAGACAAACCACAAATAGATTCAAACTAAATAGGCATTTTATGCAAATCTAACATTCATGCTTATTTCTTAAACCTATGTATCAAATTCTTATTCTAGAGAATGAAATTCTAGAACCTAAATTTCTTCTTCGCTTGATATTCCAAAACCTTGAGATCAAGACATTTCCTCATTATGGGCTGCAAATTCGATTCCCTTACTACCTTCTAAATCCCAAATGCGGTAATTGCTAGTTAAGTTTCTCCATACAAATTTTCTTACTCTCAATAAATTATACTAAAGGGTTTTAGACCCCAATCAACACAAGCACAAATAGATATACATTATTTTCACCACCTTATACCATTTTCCAATCATCACGAGAGACTACTAGTTCTTACCACCTCAAAACTTATGAATAGAAAATTCTTCTGAAAGTTATCACTTTACAATCAAGAGGTATAAATAGTATTAAAGTCTTAATCTTTTATTCCAAACTTAACATATCATTCCAATACCTTTTATTTTTCTCAAATTTTCGTTTTATTTTCTCATAGATGTGGTCCATTCATAATCCTAGTCAATATGTCAACAAAAATTGGAATTGGACAATTTAACCAGTCCTTACTCAATATCATTAATCTCCTTGAGAGTTCCTCAAAATTTAATTCCTTTTAAGTCGAAATATACATCGATTTCTCAAAACAAAATTCTTTTTTAAATCGGTTCCTATTAATTTCATTTTTCTCTTATTAATTATAAATTTGTTGCCTGCTAAATTGCAATTAATATCCATTAATCCTAAATTTTAAAAACATAAATCACATAATTTATGCTATACCTATATATGTATATTACTAGTCGCTGGGCACAGTTATGGATGCACTAATTTCTAAACTAAACTATCTAGGGAAACCTAGTTTACAGTCAAACCTTGATTTGGGAAATCCTAACTCTACATTAACTTTTCAAATATAGATCTTTGGGATAGATACAAAAAAATTCTTATTAGGTTGTACAACTTATTCTTGTCTAATCCTAGAATGAAACTTTAACTTATCAAATTTGCTACCCTTATTTATTCTTAGGTTATTTCTTATGCAAATGCATAATTTTAGCAGTTAAACAAAATAAATACATTTACAAATCATTGTTATTATTATATGTTTTTATTTCATTACTTTATTCAAACAACTCACCAAAATTTACTAAATTCAAAAATTAGTGTTTTAATGTCTCATGAACCTAAACTATTAAATTCTAATTTTCCTTTTAAAATGTAATTCTTCTTACAAAGAATATTATGTTAATTATTTTCTTAATGTATTTGTATGCATCCGTTGAATAATATATTCTTTAATAAGAATTCGTTTATTCATACAAAATGTTTCATTGATGAATACTTATAACCTCTTTTTAAGCTTGTAAAGTTTTGGAAACGTTTCTTAATTGATCATAATTTCTAAATCAGGTGTGAAGTAACTTTTCTTCTTTTTAACACTTGATTTCACTGACATTTTGAATATCATTTGTAATGCTTTTCAAAAACGATAAATGCTTTAAGGTTTAACAAAATAAATGCTCATTTTCATTTGAAACCAAAACCTTAATAATTAAGTATCCAAAATCAAATTAAAGACAGTTTAATCCTTTAATAACATTCATTATTATATTCTCGAATTATGCTGCAACTTTTAAAAATACATTTTAAACATTATTCAAAGTTTGTAAAACTTTCTATGCATACTTACTCATATTCAATTCACATTAATCCATATTTTGAAAAAAAATACCATTGAAAGTTTGTTTAAAAACATAACTTTTCAATCTAATTTATATGCATCAGGATGCATTTCAAAAATAAATTTAATAGTCACAAATTGGTCATAAATTACTAAATTAGTTTATCGGGGTTATCGGTCGTCATTTGCTCTACTCCTATTATTACTATCTCATGTACTCTTTGTTACTAGAAAATTTTACTATCTCATTTCCACATAAATTCCAATAAATAATTTTTCTATCATTTTTCCTTTAAAAGTATATTTTTCCACTATCCTATAAGATGTTTATACAATCTACTTCTCTATCTTCTTTATTTCCAATTAAATATCAAATCTATTGTCACAACTAGTGCAGAATCTTGAAGAAAAGAATATGTTTAAATTCATTTATTTCATATGAAATTTAACACATAAAATATGGGTAAAACAAGAAAAAGTCGAAACCATTTACTTCATTTAAAATTTAAAAGTTGTTAAGGGAAGGCTGTTGTTGGCCCGCCTTATTGCAAGGTCGTCACATGTTGAAAGTTGATCTACTCAAGACTCCAGCGTGAACTCACGTAACCCCGGAGTTACTAGAACAAAGCAACGAAGCTCGACAAACTCAAATACGCAACTAGTAAAACTTGAGTTAATACACTTAAGAGTTAACCAACGGGAAAGAGATGAGGAGGAGAAGTCGCCTTCGAACACATATCTGGGCTGGTCTGCAAGGCCGATTTGGCCATGCTGAACTGGATTGGGACACGACTTATGATGTGTCCCGCTCATGGCCACCTTTCTCACTATTCCCACTTCCCTGTCACATCATCAGGTCAAACTGGGTTTCTTCCTCATCTATAAATTATCCTCTAAGACATCATTCTAGGGGGATCTTCTCAACTTATGGACACCTAGACTCTGTTATTTCGGTAGTCAACATCAATCTCCTCAAATTTCTTACTAAAAACATAATTGTGATCTATATCAACTAGTAGAAACAAATAATTGCTAGCAGTGAATGTTGGCACATCGCTGAACCGCTATAATTCTTAGTGTTCATTACTTTTTCTGCCACTTTGTGATTTGTTCTATGGTTATAATATAACTATTTGAGTGTTGAACTTGATTGGACCATAAATCAAGTCAATATTTTGGCACTCCAGGAAGGGACACATTTAAAGAACTGCTTGCAAATTAAAAGACCTAAGAAACAAAATTCAAATGACTAAGAGGAAGAAGGATACTTCTCATGCTAAAAGGAAAGAAGAAGGCCAGGAGGCATCTTCTGTTGAAAATCCGTCTATCTATTTGATAGGGAAGGAATTGGATGAAGCCATGAGTGGATTGCAGACCTGTTTTTAAAAACAAGAAGTGAAGATGCAAGAAATACTAACACAGTTGAAAGGGGCAAAAAACCAATAGCGGGAAGCTGGAGTAGGGCCCAACAACGCAACAGCACCCCCACACGGAGGCTCGGGGGCATGCCCACCAATGCAGGTCCGGTTCGGCCATACAAAACCGGATCGGCTCAGTGGAGCATCACCAAGCTCCTCCAATGCACTTCTGGTTTCGAGACCCCATGTAGGTGCGAACCAGAATCTAGAGCCAATCAACTAAGTTCGAGTTGAAGAAAATAATAAGCATATGAAATTGTTAGAATATAGCTATGAGAGTTGCACTATTAAGTTTGTGGTAATTTTCTGGGTAATTTACATATAACTTGTCGAAATTCGAGCTAGTATGAAGAAGGTATTAAAGAAACAAGTTATAAAAATAATTAGAAATTAGTTAGTAGAGAAAAGAAAAAATAATAATGTGACATAGGTCGACCCGGCCGTGTATAACTCGACCTATGGAGGGTGGGGGTCGACCAGCCTTTTGCACTTGGACGTTGTTTTGTTCAGGTGCAAGCTGAATGATATCTGGAGCATTTAAAAGTCGATGTGGCTGATTTCTGAGCATTTGGTTCCTAATCTAAGGGATAAAACTAAACATGTGACATGTTTGGATCAGATTAAATCTTAAAATCCAATGGTCTGAGCTCATTAAACTTCGCTATAAATAAGACCCAAGGCCTAGCTCTTTATTCATGACATAAATCATTTCTCTCTGGATTCCGTCTTAATTGAGATGGACCTATAACTTAAGTTTTACTTAAGGAAGAGATCCATAAAAATAAAAATATTATTGATCAACCTAAGGACGGGATCTGAGAAGATATGTGCGCTCCAAAAGCTAAAGACTACAGGTGAGTTAGTGTTGTAATTATTTAGATTTTTGGTAATTTAAATAAAACAAGGTTTATAATAGTTATCGTTTTTCTTGTAGTTTTCTTATGGTTTTTTTCACAGTTATAATAGCTTTTCTGCAATTTAGTGTTTCTACAAGTTATCTTATGCAAGTATTTATCTGTTTTTTCTTACAATTTTCTTTTTAATTAAGTTCAATAAAACATTTTTATAGTCTTTTTCCCAATATTTCATTCTTGTAAATTATTTACGGTTCCTACAATTATTTAAGTTTGTTCCTAAACATGCCTAAATCTGTAAATGTTAGTTATTTAATGCATGATTTACTCCTCTTTTACACGTGGAAATAGAACTAAAAGTAATAACTTCGTAAACGCGGACTAAAAGAAAAGAACCAAATTTACATAAATATGTGTGTAAATGTAGATCTATATATAATAAGGGATTAGACTGAATTAGGAAAATCAATGAGAAATTGCAGTAAACTATAAACGGAATTTGAAAAGAAACAGAGAATATGCGCATTATTATGATAACTGTATGGACATATCAGTAAAGCATAATAGGCAAATTTAGGATATTTGCAATTAAATTATAACACTGGGGTAAGAATTGAAAAGGAAAATGGAAAAACTTATTATATGGAAACTTAAATATGGAATTAAGTTTAATAAGCAAGTAAAAGTAGTGGTCTATTTCCATAGCAATTGCTGATTGGGGAAAGTAAGTGACTAAGAAATAAGGCCCATATCAAGGGGAGTGGGCAGGGGCATAAATTAGAATGTTTGTTTGCTAGGACCTGTATTGGTAGCGTTCCCATTCAGTTTTATTACCAATGGTCTCACATGGGAAGGGTACAGGCTAGGTACGATTATGGTTGTTGCGGTAAGTAAGGGGTTAACAGTAAATGGGGGCAAGAATAGGTGTGTTCTGACGATGTTTGAGCATGTGACAACATCGATAAGGGATAATAAGTTATTGCTACATCCATAAGCATTTAGTTATGTATTTACTGATGAATTATTGGATATGATAAAGCCTTATATCAACGGTGACATTTTACCATGCGAGGTGGTAGGTTGGTAGGATAAAGCTAATCGATGGGTAGTATTAGATAATTATCCTAATCATATTCTGTATGCTCAATGATTGAATAAGTGAAAACAATTGAAAAATCCGCCCAAGTATATTTTCTAGTACATTTACCTTATGTAGTTGTGCACGGCCACTTTGCCCTATTGACACTAGAACTATTATTGAGTCTATTTATTTATCTTAGTCAATCATGCTAATAATTACATCATTCAACAAACTTATTGTTTGTCGCACTCCTCACTCTTTCTTCTTCTTTTCCCATAGGCCCACGGGATTGGTTATTGCAGACAGCTTAGTTTCTAGATATGTTTGGAGATTCTAATTTTATTCTCATGTATTGTTCAACTTTGTTATTTCTTTCAGTTATCTTGGGTTGTATTATTGACATTGAGATGGATTATGACATTGTGTTGTACTCTGATTTATGACTAAGGTTTCATTTTCATGAGACATGTGGTGATTTTATGATTTATGACTGAAACGAATGATTGGTTTTGAAATAAAAGTCATGTTTTCAGTTTAAGCGTTTTCACTGTATTTATTATTTTATTATCTTGTGAATCTTAATCTTTATGATATATGTGTTTATACCTACAATGCTACACATTTCTATACATAATCCTATTATACGGGTTGTTAAGGGTTGTAAGGCGTTACATTATCTCTGATGATCTCATTAAAAGAATCTTCAAAAAAATCACCTACCTTCTTGTTTATAGTAGAGATAACATCAAGTAATTTTGAAAGCAATGCCTTCTTTTTATCCAAACTCTTTTGAAGTGAGGAGCATTCTTTTTCAAGAAAAGCAGTCTTATCCATAATTTTGTTCGGTTTATCCATCAAATCTAGTATCACCATTTGCAAAGCCAAATTTTAACCCAACAAAGGTTGAAAGGCCTTTCCTTTTCAGAAAGAGCAGCTTTGGCTGAACCTGCCTCTTTCAAAGCCTCATCCCTTGAGGTAGTTAATGTTGAAACCCTATCTTTCAAAGCTTAGACCTCTCCCTTAAGCTTCGAAGTTTCTGCATTGGAGCTAGAGGAAACCCTTTTGGGAAAACCGACTGTTCATAAGATGGAAAGGAGAAAAGGTAAGATTTGGACGAAATCCAATAAGACACCACAACAAGGAAAATGATACCTAAAGTAGCTACATAATGACAGTTTGATCTTTAATATGAAAATTAGGAAAGTTTGAAAGGCAAAAAGTTAAGGAGAACTTATATCTTCTTTTACCAAATTGAAAAAGTAAATTGATGGAGCCGAAGATTAAGTACTAAGGAGAACGGGAATGACAAGAGAGGGAGGAAGATAAAGCCCCTTTCGTACTGAATCTAGTAAGGGTGGAGAATCATGAATCTCCATTACTAAAATATGGTCATCTTTGGAATTATGGGCCTCTGCCGATAATTCACTTTTGGTGGTCGTTTGGATGTCTTCGAAGTGTTAATAGGGGCAATGACACCCTTTTTCCATCTTCATTAAAAATAATAGTGATTGGAGATATTCTCATTTTCTTTTTAACATGCCTTTCGGCCAGAGTTTTACTCAACCTTATTATTGCCATATCCCCAGACTTCAGAATGGCGTGCGCCATAGAGATACCCATTTATAGAGAAAAATAAAGGGGCATGTTAATAACTAGGGGAGCATGTAATATGCTAGAACAAATTACTGAAATGAACCAACAATAAATAATCAACCAACAAAATAATTACTACCTACAAAACAGCAAGTTCAAAGCTTATTGCCACGTCCGAGAGTAATAGGGGTCATAGCGGAGAAGCTTATAGGATCACCTCCTGCCATGAATAGTGACCACCTTTCAAAAAGAATTGAATCTTGGGAGGGTGTCCAAGGACCGTCTGACTAGATGAAAGAATGGCATGTTTTGTTAGAATCTTATAAGTCAACAAAGTTTTCTATTTTCCGAGGCTTTGCAACACCGCATTCACCTTTTCGGCAACTCCTTTCATTTCAACACCAGGGTCTTTGGAATAGTGCTTGCAAAAACAAATAATCATGACGACGGTAAGTTTTTAAGAGGAAAGAAATTGCAAAAATTGTGTAGGCTAAAAACTCGAGGCGATCATCGAGGTCGGAGAACACTTTAGAAATGCAAGGAGGGTGTCAGATGTAGAAAAATTGGTTGTCCCGGTCCTTGCCTTTATTAATGCCATAAGTAATCAACTTTTTGGAAGGATTAACCAAGAAGATCCGAGGGTTCACCATTCAACTTAACAAGGTGAACTAGTTCATCGAGGACCGAAGGATTTAGAGAAGGACCTCCAGATTCTAGAGAAAGAGTTGCCAAACAGAACTTGTATGTATATATACTCGGTAGAAGCTGGGTTAAGGCAATTTTGAAATGTTGGAGAAATTGAGAGATGAAATTTAGAAAGGAAAAGAAGTCCCCATGCCAAATGTGAATGGCAATGTAAGCGAAATACCCTTTAATAGGGTTATAGATAGTATCATTATCCCGATGAGGAATAGCCTTAACCCCCGACATGCCAAAGTCTTCAAGGATGGCATTTACTTCTTCCTATGAATAAACCAAAGACTGTTTTGATATGACAACAATCTTCTCTGCAACATTTTCCTAAGCTAATGGCGGAGACCCTTCGACTTCAAAAGAAGCTTCCAAGCTGACTTTATTTGATAAATTTTATTCTTTCCCATTATGCTACTAGGTGATATCCTTTCATTATTGTTTAAGTGGATTAATGCAAACACAACACAAGAAAAGGACTGTTTTCTATCCCCTTCGAAAGAGCTTAGAGTTAACTGGCAACATATCTAATGTTATATTTTTGAGGAGGGTAACAATTTAAGAAATTTATAGCCTTCAAACTAAGTAGATACTGTAAGGTACTCTTGGTAAATTCAAAATAAATAAATAACCTTCAGCCATATCAAAACCCTTTAAACATGATAGTTAACCATATCAAAATCTGGAACTGAGCTTTCATCAAAGGCTGGGTATGTAGAAAAGGGGTTTTGAGAAAGTTAAAAGGAGCTCACCTTCAAATTAGTATCTTATGTCTGATTATTAAACGTAATTTCAATATACTATGGATATTGGGCCTAAATTCGTTATCCTAGAAGGTTAGAGGGGACAAATCTAGTTATAATTCACTGAAATAGATTTTGGTTTTAAGAACTACACCGTTGAACAAAATATGTACAATTTTTTGGTAAAAAAATTGATTGAAACCAGATAATGTCCAATCATAACTAAGATTAAGAACATCTCGAAATTAAAGGTGAGTTCCATGATCACTTAAACCCAAAGCGGTTTCCAATTTCAATATGAAAATCACAAATTTTAAAATGCCAAAAATTAGAAACTGGAGATTGATTGTGAAATTGAAATGTAAATAAGTGTGTATCTTGATTATAGTTGATTAAGGTGGGACAAATTTTAATTCTTGAAAAGCCTTGATACTCGTGCTCGAAAAAAATTCAATTGTAGGGAAATGAAGAAGTTGAAAACAACAAATTATTTATATGGAAAAGCAAAAACAAAGGTAGCCATTTGATTTAATCTGATCATCCGGATGGGAATACCAAAAGGTGGGAAAATTTAATGGACTTCCAAGGAAGCTAAAAGCTAGAATTGTTGACTTGAAGATTCAAGAACACCCCATCACTAAAAGAGCAAATGTTAGAACTAAAAACCATCAGGTAGTAGCAAAGACATAGTTATAGTGAAGTGGTGTCAAAAGCGAAGTGTTTTCGGAACAACCAATAGCATTCCATTACATATTATACTTCATGAATAATGTAAAGAACAGAAGACTCCTTTTGGCAAAGATGAGCCTGTTCGATAGTCTCGAAGTGGATATCTATCTTCATCATAGTAGCAGCCTCTGAACAAGCAAGAAGGAGTGTCGACTCACATGATTTGAAATGAAAACACCCTTCGATTCATTCAAAGGGGAGGTTCTGACAATTTGATCTAAAAGAAAATATCCATTGTGTAAGGAAAGTTTCACCCGGGAAAGTGCCGATCTTCAGAGTCCCAAAGGTAAAGGACCTTCGAAGGAATATTTTCTAATGCTAGCACCATCCTTTCGATTGGTTTATACTTTATCCTTGGATGGAGTTTGTGGCGGCCCGCCCCGGACCAACCGACATTTCCCTAAAATGTGCTGTGTCAATGCCCGACTAGCACGGGACAATCGTTAAAGGAAAAGGGTTTGAAGCAATGAATCACCAAAGAACCTATAGTATATCTCACAATGCATGGAATAAAATATAATAATAACATAACTTGACATAAAAGAGGCGAGACAGTGCATAAGTTAGAAACTAAATCATCATAGTAGTGGAATCAAAAATACAGCTTATGATCCAAACCATCATTATTACAACTTCAAAATACTATCTCTAAAGCAAAATAGAAAAGATACACTACTAATGCCCAAAGCAGTGACCAGTAACAACACATGGAGAATATATGTAAATTATACGTGGAAACCTCCCGCTCGCCTCCGGACAACTACTCATGCATACCACCTAATCTATCTCTAGTTTGCTCGTTTAGGAACACCCAAAGTAATAAGAAGAGACATAAAATTCTGGGTCAGACAAAAGTCTGGTATGAGCGATAGCAGCAAAACAAAACAATAACAGGTATAAATAATCATACCTAAACCTGGACCTGCACCCAAAGAGTTAGCACAACAGGATGTACAATACTCTAAGGTAACACTAACATATGGTGTAAAAATGGGGGTGTGTGTGTCACGGTGATAGCAAACATCAAACATAGCAATCATCCTCACATCTCTCACTAGGTGCGTAAAGTATACGATATCCACCACTTTGATCACCAAATCCTTTGCTACGACCACTTTTCCCTTGGGGTCTTAATGGCCCCATTGCGCTGGTCCATAGCCACTAATCCCTTGCTATGATCACCTTGCCCTTGGGAGTCCTAATGGCTCCATTGCACTGATCCATAGCCATGCTACGATCACTTGCCCTTGGGAGTCTTAATGATCCCATTGCGTTGATCCATAGCCACTAATCCATCTCTAAGTGGTGAACTAAAGCTATAGATATCGATAACCCCTTTGCACACATCCCGCCACAAAGTCCAACCCTTGAAGTTCACTCATTGGTTCCCATCTGGATCCTGAGTAATAACTTCCCACTTGAACTTCCTTTGCATCTCAGGTTTTTAGTCGAATTGGGGTTGGTCTTCAGAAGAGATCACAATCATCGCCGCGTGGCAGTGGTAGGGACTCAAGCCCGGGTCAGTTCGGTCCTCTCCCATTTTGGTTTGATGCCCCCACTTCGCTTCGGTTAGGTACCCCACGTTTCGGTTCGGTCCAGTACTCATGTTTTGGTTTGGTTCGGTTCGGTGCCTACGCTTTGGTTCAGCTCGGTGCCCATGCTTTGGTTCGGTTCGCTCGTACTCCAACTCCAACTCTATGCAAGTGGCCTTCCTTCTTATCATGTTCCAATCTGGTTCGGTTTGGCTCATCCGATCTGATCCCCTAGCCGATCCGATCTGGATCCCTGCATAACTTCCAACAAGCTTGTATCATCCATTCTCGCCATACGACGGCATTTTCATCCATTCTAACTTTACTAAACAATCATGAAACATCCCAAACAACATATAGGTTCAATCAAAAAAATCAAATCATCAAGCATATCGGTCATTTTGGATCAAACATACACTAAAAGCATGATTTCCCCCTTAATCCCCTTAACCATGTTTAACTGTAGGACTAGCAAACTTAATCCAAATTTTTATCAGAGACATAAAATAATATTTTAGAATTCATGCATATTTTTCTGAGTCATAATTTCACTAATTATCACTAGTCACTACTAATTAGCCTTAAATAGTGTAAAAACATGCCAATCACTCAACTTAGCCGCAAATGAATCTCAGATTTGAAGCTCTAACTGATTTGGCACGGTTCCCAATGTATTTCAGCAGCTCTATCTCGATTTCTATGCTAATCGGCCTTAGTTTGGTGTAGATTTGCCTAATATGTGATTAGAAAGTGATTAAAGATGAATTTAGAAGGCGGAGGCCGTTGCTAGGTTTGAAGAAATGTTTATGGCGACTGAGAAAATGAAAAGGAACCATTCTCTAACTCATTTCAGTCCTCTCATAACCCAAATCCCGAAATGGATTATGGGCTTAGCTTCTAATTACCTTATTAACCCCGATTAAGCTGTTTTCACCTTCCAAACCTTATTTCAGTCATATCTCCCAAACGGTAACTCCGTTTGACAAATGTGACCACTCTACGGAAAGGTAAACCAACATCTGAATCCAATGTAAGTGGTTTTAGTCAAAACTCCTTACCAATCAAAAGTTATAGGCGAAACAAGATTCGCCAGGGGAAAAACGGTCATTTAAAATTCGGCAAAAATCATGAACATGGGAAATGACCCCAATAGTCGTTCCCCAAAGTTACACGACCATACTTCATATATGGATGAAATAAATATTGTAACAACCCGAATTTTAATAACATGTTGAAACTAGGAATCAGGGTATAATTAAATTTTAAATTAAGAATCAAGAGAAACGGGTTACGCCATTGCGTTCGTCTCGAAATTTTACATGAAATAGAGTCCGAGTTTTCGAAAATTGGAGTCTGGATGAAGAAGTTATGGCCTGTAGAAGATTCAACGGATTTTAGGCAGCACAGGACCTGGCAAGTCGACATGGGGGTCGACCTGGGGGCCAGGTCGACCATGTGGTCGACCCTAGGGTCGACCTACCCTCCCAAGTCGACCTTATGGTCGACCTCGCCCCCTTACAGGTCGACCTGGTCAGCCTGTTTTGAACCAGAACTCATTTTTGAAGCCTGAGACGTGTTTTGATGGCCCAGATTGATTCTAGGGTTTATCTAAGGGCCTAAACTAGTTCCTACACCTATAAAAACACCCTAAGTCCTAACCTAATTCACAATAAATCTTTCTTACACTATTATGCTGCTGAACTCCCTCTTGAACCATGGCCGCCGCCCCCAAATTAAAGCTTAAGCATTCAAACTCAAATCAATTCGAAGAACAAAGCTTCAACAATGGTTCAAACAATAAATCAACACTACTACAACGTTCTATGACAATTTCAGTTCTCAATTCATTAGCCATGCCCTATAAGTTCTAGTTATTTTCAGATTAAAATATTTAAATATAATATGACATGTGATGAAGTGAAATTGGATTTAAGTATGTTTATCGATCTATTTCTGTTGCTTCTTGGATCTTGAGTTTTGAGACTTGTCTATCTTTATTCCCATGTCTAGTTTATGATCTATTCATCCTGTTGTAAATCGTTTTTCTTGATTCATATTGATATTATTACTAAGTTGTAATCTTCATGCCTGTGATGATGTTTTTCTCTCTGATCTTATTTTTATGCAAAATTTTACCTTCCCCTATTTATTTTCTTTTGATGAACCTAGGTCAATTTCGGACCTAGGCCTAAACTACGATATACTTGCGATGGTATACGGGGGAAATATTGGAATATTGCCTAGTGGAATATATGTGTTTGGTGGAATTGATGGCATAACATAAAAATTGGATATTTGGGTATTACTACCATTAACATGAAATTAGATATTTGGGTATTGTCAATATAATTGAAATTGCAAGTTTGGGCATACATGAATTGGCATGTAAATTAAATCACGAGTTTGGGACTATGTAAATTAAATCAAAAGATTGGGCTTATGTTAATTAGGCATATGTAGAATTGGGAATTTGAACATGAAAGCAATTGTAAACTTGATAGTTGGCATAAACATGTATTAAGAACTTGGGCAACCGACATGTACTGTAATAAAAAGATTATGGTTTGGGATAACTACATCATGAATCATGATTTGGGTTTATTGGGTATGAAACTTGATACACGTAATTTTGGCTAGAACTTGATACGGTAAAATGGCATAAAAATTGGCATACATGTAAAACAGGCATAAATTGAACATATGTAAATTTGGTATGAATTGGGCATATGTAAAATTTACATGTAATCTAGAACTTGGGCATATGTTTATTATGTAAAATTTGGAGTTGAAACATATATGATAATTTATGACTTAGTAGAGGTTTAATATGAACGCGCCTAAGTTGGGTTTTGGGTAATTGGCATGTATTGTAAATAAAAGGCAATAACTTGGCATAACCTTATAGTGAATTATGGTAATAATTTGGGAATACATTTTGGGAAAAAACGTGAACCATGAACATTTCTATATGTTAAACACATGAACTGATATTGGGGTTTTGGGGTGGAATACGACCATTAATGAACCTTTGACACGAAGTTAGACTCAGTTTGTGGTGTAAATCTGCCCGGAACTGCCCGGCAAATCCAGTAGCCACAAAGTGTCAGTCTAATGTGAGAGGTCAAAGGCCAAATTGTTGGCGTAACGGTTTATGGCACGAGGTTAGACCCAGTTTGTGGTGTAAATCTTCCCGGAACCGCCTGGCAAATCCAGTGGCCACAAACTGCACGGTCTAATGTGAGAGGTCATGATTCGTTCGTCATAATGAATGAATTAAGGAATACTAACCATAATAAGACGTGGGTATGGTTAGAGGGTTAGGTGGGATGACATGTAAATATGGACCCAACCGGTATGAGTTAAGAACATGTAAAACTTATAAATGTAGGCTCAACCAACATAATTGTTAATCAGACCAATGGGTGGGTTAAGTAATATGACTAGACTAATGACACTTAACCAATATGATATGAATGGGTGGGTTAGTAACGTGGCTAGGCTAATGACACTTAACCGTTATAACATGACTAGTGGATGGGTTGGGCTAACTTGAATAGGTTGATAACACCCAATCGATATAACCTGATGCGTGGTAGGGTTAAGTAAACACACGAGGGTAACACTTAACCATTATAATATGACTGGTGGATGAGGTTAAGTTAACATGCACTTAACCAATATAACGTGATGCGTGGTAAGGTTAAGTAACAACAGAGGGTAACACTTAACCGTCACAACATGGTAAGTGGGTGGGCTAAGTCAATGTACACTTAACCAATATGACATGACATGCGGCGGGGTTAAGTTAACACAAGGGAGAACACTTAGCCAGTATAACAAGGCTTGCGGTAGGGTTAAGTAACACAAGGAACAACACTTAACCGATATAACATGATGTGTGGTAGGGTTAAGTAAAACATGAGAAAACACTTAACCAACTTAACGTGATGGACGGAGAGGGTTAAGTACATATCAGGTTGGTGGGTAATATTAGTAAATATAGGCCCACAAACTTAACCATTAATAAGCATGCTTAAATCGGTGGGTTAAGTACATCACAAGAAGGTGGGTAATATCTGTATATATAGGCCCACAAATTTAACCAGTAGGAAACCCTAGTAACGGGGACCCATTTCAGCAGTAACCCAATTAGGTATCATGGTACCCTGAAACTAGGCAGGGTAGGGCATGATTACTGGGTTGATTGTAAGCAGTCAAAAGCGACGGCAGAGGGTGCACAGTGTGGGTTCTAACGGGGTGCGGACGTGCACACACTCCGGAGCTGAAAAACAGGGCACTGGGGCACCAGTAGTATAACCTATGTATTCTAGAATTGTGTCGGGCCGCCACCTTGGGACTTGATACACCCCATGGTGGGACCAGCATAGGTATCTACAATCATTGGGGGTCGTATGACACACATAGGTAGCATAATCCCTAGGTTGGACCTAGGTGGCATAAACCCTAAATCCAAGAAGCGTTCAATAGGTAGCATAATCCTTAGGTTGGACCTAGGTGGCATAAATCCTGGTTGAATCTAGGAAGCGCTCGATGGAAAACCCTAGGTTAGATCTAGGTAATAAATAATAGATGTACACGTGAAAGCAACCTTAATTTCGGGGATTGAGATCACGTTATGATTTTATCATTTTATATAGATTACTAGTTGGGACACTAGTTAGGTGGTGCACAGCAAATAGATATCATAGAAATATTTAACGATGAAGCAGAGAAATCTTGCGATCTTGCGAAATTATACTTAGTTCATCTTGAATGGGAACCTCGCAATGTTATGCATGGCAAAAGTCATATGATGTTATTCTTAGTTATCGTGCCTGTAGCTTATCTTGTCATCATTCTTACGTTTATTTTCAGTTTATTCATGCCATGTTATCTTTACCTATTTTTGTGCTGAAAGTCACTAGGACTTACTCAGTCTTTATGGCTGACCCGTTTTGTTTCGCCTCTTTTTCTTCCGTTCCCCCAAGGTTCGCAGGGTGGGAATACAGCTTAGTTCGGATCTTACCAAGCTCCAAGGCTCTTTCATGTACGACTTGGATTTCTCTTGGCTATGGCTTGCTTTGCTTTATTGGGGAATACTACAGTTTATTTTTATGCTTCTTTGTTTTTGAGCAAGACAGGTATTTTAGCTATGTAATTGGGTATTGGAAGTTGATGGACTTTTATTGTAAACAATTATATTTAATAAGATTTGAAGTACTTCTATTTTGCTTTCCGTTGTTTTTATATAGTCTTGTAATATTTCTATTCCAGTACCCATAATGCTCCATTGAAGTTAAGGCATTCCCTTTGTGAGTGACCTTAATGGGTGTGGGGTGTTACAAATATTCTACGATCCTTCCATGCGTAGAATGCGAGTCGTTGCACTCTCCCCTCCTTAAGAAATTTCGCCCCCGAAATTCCTTAATCAAAACATACGATGGTGGCCCGCATGCCTATCAACCATTTACAAACAATCAAACATACGTAACAACTCAACAAGCCTATCCTAGCATGCGGTTTACTAACAAGGCAATAACTATATTGCGATTAAAACCTTACCAGGCAAAGAGTTCTGGATATGATGTCCTTAAGCTTTCCTCGGTTACCTAAGTACAATCATCCTCATTATCACCCCCACTGGACCTTAACCAGTTTCACCGTCTTCCTTTGAAGTTGCTTCGTATCATATCTGATATTATGAATCATCTTGTGGCTCCCAACTACCTTGGATTCCACCTCGATATCATCCAACTAATCTGGTGAAATAGTCATATCGGAATCGTGCACGAACTTCTTTAACTGAGAAACATGAAATACGTTGTGCATCCCAGCCATCTTGTCTGGTAGTCTAACTTTATACGCTAAATTCCCAACTTGTTCGAGAACTGGAAATGGACCAATAAACCTTGGTGCCAATTTACCTCTCCTACCAAATCGAATCACATGCTTTAACGAAGAAATCTTGATGAACACCAAGTCACCAACGGAAAATTTCAAATCTCTTCGCCTTTTATCAGCATAACTCTTCTGCCTATCTTGGGCAGCCTTCATCCGCTGTTGAATAACGTTGATCTTATCTGAAGTTTCTCTTATTACATCTGGCCCAAGCACAAATTTCTCACCGGTTTCCAACCAACATGATGGTGAGTTGCATGGCCTTCCGTACAAAGCTTCAAATGGAACCATACCAATACTGGATTGATAACTATTATATATGCGAACTCAACAAGACGCAAATGGTCATCCCATGATCCCCCAAAGTCCAATATACAAGCTCTCAAGAGATCCACTAATACACGATTCACCCTCTCTGTTTGACTACCGGTTTAAGGATGGTACACGGTACTGAGATGTAATTCTAACCCTAAATCCTCTTGTAAGCTCTTCCAAAATCCACTGGTAAATAAGGGATCTCGGTCACTCACAATATGTATAGGTACTCCATGAAATCTCACTACCCACTTCATATACAGTTCTGCCAACTTAGCTACCATTCTATTCGACTTGATTGGTATAAACCATGCACTTTTGGCATGTCGATCCACAATCACCTAAATACTATCATGACCCGATCTAGTCCTCCGTAAACCATCGATGAAATCCATTAAGACCTGTTCCCATTTCCATTCTGGAATTTCCAATGGTTATAACAAATCACTAGGCTTATTTTGCTCGGCTTTAACTAACTGGCAATTCATGCACTTGGATATAAACTTTCCAACGTCTCTCTTCATCCCTTTCCAGTAGTAGGTCTGCTTCATGTCTCGATACATTTTGTTACCACCTAGAGGTATAGTCAATTTCGAGTGATGACACTCTCTAAGCACTTAATTTCTCAATCCATTAATGTTGGGTACAACCAGCCTCCCATTCTTTCGAAGCCATCCTTCTCGATCAAGCCCATACTTGTTCATCTCCTCACCGTCGATATCCATCTCTAACTTGGAGATGATTTCCAATAGGTTTGGATCGTCCCTCTGACTGAAACCAATCCGCCCAACCAAAGTCGGTCTGATCGTCAAACTTGCTAACATTCCTGGATCCAATTTGCACTTAGGTCTGAAATCATATCTTACGATATACTCTAGTTGCTTCCATTCCAGTAACATAGCCCCCAAACTGGCATGTCTCCTACTTAATGCATCATCTACCGCATTACCCTACCCGGGTGTATATGCGATATTGAAATCATATGAAGCCAAGAACTCTAACCATCTTTGTTGATTAAGATTTAAATCCCTTTGAGAGAAAAGATGCTTTAATGACTTGTGATCGGTAAACAACTCGAATCTTTCTCCCAAGAGATAGTGTCTCCACATCTTTAATGCGAATACGATTGCTATCAATTCCAAATCATGGGTAGGATATCTTCTCTCATGCGGTTTCAGTTGCCGACTAGCATAAGCTACAACCCTACCTCCTTGCATCAATACTGCGCCTATCCGGTACCACAGGCATTTGTATACCGTCATCTCTTCATTCCCTTTAGGAATAACTAACACTGGTGCACACATCAACTTTTCCTTTAGACTCTTAAATGCATCCTCGCACCTTCCATCCTAAGCAAAAGCTTGATTCTTCTTGGTCAACTAAGTTAATAGTGTCGCTATCTTGTAGAAATCTTGGATAAACTTACGATAATATCCAGCTAAACCCAAGAAACTTCTTATGTCTGTTGCATTCTTGGGCATAGACCAATCTTGCACTGTAGCCACCTTCGCAGGGTCCACGGCAGTAACATTCTTTTGAAACAACATGGCCCAAGAATCTCAATTCCCTCCTCCAGAAGTGACATTTAGAAAATTTTGCTTTCAATTGGTGTTTCCTCAACACCTCCATCAGTATCCTCAAATGTTCCTTGTGTTCTTCCTTTGTCCTCGAGTAAACCAAGATATCGTCTACGAACACAAGAACAAGCTTATTCAATTGATCCCTGAATACCCTATTCGTAAGATCCACAAAATATGTTGGTGCATTGGTCAACCCGAATGGCATGACCAACCACTCATAGAATCCAGACGGCGTCCAAAATGTCGTTTTAGGTATACTCTCAGCTGCTATTCGGAGCTGATGAAATCCTATCGTGAGATCTAACTGGGCGAACACTCTTGCTCCACTCAACTGATCAAACAAATTGTCTATCCGTGGAAGAGGATACTTATTCTTCCTATTCACCTTATTCAGTTCACGGTAATCTACACATAAGCGAAGGGAACCATCGGCCTTGATAGCAAATACAACTGGTGATCCCCACTTGGAAACACTCCTTCGGATAAATCCCTTCTTCAAAAGATCTCTTACTTGCACCCCGAGCTCTCGCTGCTCCCTTGGCACTATACGACGAAGAGGCATCACTATAGGTCTGGCATCTTTCACTAAATCAATACGAAACTCAATCTCTCGGTGTCATGGAAGTCCGGTCACTTCCTCGAAGATATCCGGATACTCGCCAACAATCGGCACATCTGTCAACTCATCATGCGGGATGTCGAGGGAATTTAGAAAACTAGCCACCACCCCATCACTATGCAGGTAACCAAACAGTACCCTCCGCCCATCATCCGCTCTAATGGTCACCAAAGACCCCTAACAGTCTACCACCACCCCATACCTTTGGAGCCAATCGACTCCCAAAATAATGCCAAACCCAATAAAGCCCAAAACAAAGCAATCATAAGCAAACATGCATCCATGACTTGATAAGACCAAATTACGACAAATCATACTAAGGCTAGTCGAACCACCAATCGGGTTCGTCACAACTAAAGGTCTATTGACAATCTCGGGTTCCAATCCCAACCTATCTACCAAGTCACTAGATACGAAGGAATGGGAAGCCCCGATATCAAACAATACTCGAACAGGAACATCATAAATGGAAAGCATACCTTGAATGACGACACTTTTTCTTTTCTCCGCTATAGTTGGGGGCATTCGACGAAGAAGGGACAGCATTGATAGCATATGCTTTCACGATCTGCTTTTCTTTAGGAGGTTGTGGACATTTATCCTTGTGATGTCCCACTTGGCCACAATTGGAACACTTCTTGTTCGTTGGCTTTGCTCGACACTCTTTGGCTTAATGGCCCTTCTTGCCACAACTATAGCACTCTACATCTTTCTTATTCTTCTTTTTCTGACCATCCTTGGTTTTGTTTCCTCTTATTCTGGGAATCATTCTTCCCTCCACCGCTTGCCTGCGGCTTTGGCTCCTCTGCAGATGCAACAGCAACCTTGGCCTTTGACTTAAGGCAAAGGCTCTTAGATCTCAATGCCTTTCCCACTATAGATTCGAAGGTTTCATCGATGTGGTTTATAAGTCTTTCCCCCAAGTACTCATCAAAGCCGGTTATGAACTTTTCATTCTTCTTCTTGGTATTATCGATAAGGGATAATCCATACTTTAATAAGGTATTGAAATCAGCAATATATTCTGAGACTGCCCTACCATTCTGCTTAAACTAAAAAAATTCCCTAAACAATTCTGATTTCTAAGAAGCCAGAATAAACTTGTCTCTGAAGCGAGTTTTAAACTAATTCCAAGTAACTTGATCCTCAGGAGTAGCTGCTTTAATAGCACTCCACCAATTCATAGCCCGTCCTTGAAGCTAACACGATGCTAACTTTCTTTTCATTGCATCATCGATCCTTATATCCTCGAAGATGCTCTCACAACTATCCAACCAATCTTGAGCCACCGTAGTTGATTTCGTTCCATCAAACGGCTTCCCACCAAGACTAGAATAATCCTTGTTAAGCTTGAAGAAATCGACTCTAGGCGCCTGCGCTACTGCACCACCACCATTAGCGGCATTAGGGACTGCTCCCTGAACATCCTACGCATCTCTCTCATGAAGGTAGTAAACATTGTCCTCATATCAGGGACATTCCTATTATTGGCCCCTGAACCCATACTCCTCATATTTCGGCTCATCGTCCAATCTGTAAAGAGAAAACAATTAACCATCTACTTAGTGCTGCCAGTGCGGTGCGACTTCTTCCTTAGATATACTAATAGTATACATATATATATATATGTGTATATATATATGTATATATATATAGTTTTTGAAAACCAAAATATCACAAATATGCGCTCTCATCTACGTATACTATCTCTCCCTAATGTCTTCCCCTAGGTTAACTACACAACCTAGGCTCTGATACCAAGTGTGATGGCCCACCTCGGACCAGCCGACATTTTCCCGAAATGCATTGTGCCAATGCCCAACTAGCACGGGACGGTCGTCAAAGGAAAAGGGTTTGAAGCTATGAATCACCAATGAACCTGTAGTATATCTCATAGCGCATGGAATAAAATATAATAATAACATAACTTGACGTAAAACAGGCGAGACAGTGCATAAGCTGGAAACTAAATCATCATAGCAGCGGAATCCAAAATACAACTTATGATCCAAACCATCGTTATTACAACTTCAAAATACTGTCTCTAAAGCAAAATAGAAAAGGTACACTACTAATGCTCAAAACAGTGACCAGTAACAACACAAGGAGAATATATGTAAATAGTACGTGGAAGCCTCTTGCTCGTCTCCGGACAGCTACTCATGCATACCACCTAACTTGTCTCTAGTCTGCTCGTTTAAGAGCACCTAGAGTAATAAGAAGAGACATAAAACTCTGGGTCAGACAAAAGTCTGGTATGAGCGATAGCAGCTAAATAGAACAATAATAGGTATAAATAATCATACCTGAATCTGGACCTGCAACCAAAGAGTTAGCACAACAGGATGTACAGTACTCTAAGGTAACATTTACATATGGTGTAAAAATGGGAGTGTGCGTGTCATGGTGATAGCAAACATCAAACATAGCAATCATCCTCACATCTCTCACTAGGTGCGTAAAGTATACGATATCCACCACTTTGATCACCAAATCCTTTGCTACGACCACTTTGACCATGGGGTCTTAATGGCCCCATTGCGCTGATGCATAGCCACTAATCCCTTATTATGATCACCTTGCCCTTGGGAGCCCTGATGGCCCCGTTGCACTGATCCATAGCCATGCTACGATCACTTGCCCTTGGGAGTCTTAATGATCCCATTACGCTGATCCATAGCCATTAATTCGTCTGTCAGTGGTGAACTAAAGCTATAGATACCGATAACCCCTTTGCACACATCCTGCCACAAAGTCCAACCCTTGAAATTCGCTCATTGGTTCCCATCTGGATCCTGAGTAATAACTTCCCACTTGAACTTCCTTTGCATCTCGGTTTTTAGTTGAATTAGGGTTGCTCTTCAGAAGAGCTCACAATCATCGTCGCGTGGTAGTAGTAGAGACTCAAGCCCGGGTCGGTTCGGTTCGGTCCTCTCCCATTTTGGTTTGGTTCCCCCACTTCGGTTCGGTCTGGTACCCCATGTTTCGGTTCGGTCCGGTACCCATGCTTCGACTTGGTTCGGTTCGGTGCCCATGCTTTGGTTCAGCTCGGTGCCCATGCTTCGGTTCAGTTCGGTCTCGTACTCCAACTCCAACTCTATGCAAGTGCCCTTCCTTCTTGCCATGTTCCAATCCAATTCGGTTTGGCTCATCCGATCCGATCCCCTAGCCGATCCGATCTGGATCCCTGCAGAACATTCAGCAAGCTTGTATCGTCCATTCTTGCCATACGACGACATTTTCATCCATTCTAACTTTACTAAACGATCATGAAACATCCCAAACAACATATAGGTTCAATTAAAAAGATCAAATCATCAATCATATAGGCCATTTTAGATCAAACATACCCAAAAAACATGATTTTCCTCTTAATCCGCTTAACCATGTTTAACTATTGGACTAGCAAACTTAATTCAAATTTTTATCAGAGACATAAAATAATATTTTAGAATTTATGCATATTTTTCCATATTTTTCTGAGTCATAATTTCACTAATTATCACTAATCACCCCCAATTAGCCGTAATTAGTGTAAAAACATGCTAATCACTCACCTTAGCCATAAATAAATCTCAGATCAGAAACAAGATTCGCCAGGGGTAAAACGGTCATTTAAAATTCGGCAAAAATCGTGAACATGGGAAATGACCCCAATAGTCGTTCTCCAAAGTTACACGACGATACGACTTCATATGTGAATGTAATAAATATTCTACGATCCTCCGATGCGTAGAATGCGGGTCGTTACAGAATTGAAAGCCATGTTAAAGAGCACTTGTCGAAGAGTCACAACTGAATTTCGCCTCTGCTTCCAGACTGCATGAAAAGCTTTAGAGCATGGAGCGCTGAGAATATTTCTGCTAAGCCTCGAAGTTAACTGCTGCGAAGGCATCAAAGCGAAAGTATTTAGGCGGATAGGGGTCAACCCACACCTATGAATACGACCTTAGGGGTCGAGAATATAGACCGAATTTTTTATTCACTCGCTTGTATCTAAAATTCTGAGTTGTAAACCCTATTTCCTAAATCATATTGGTGATTTTTGGGATCTAACATGCTTAAGTCCTTGTATCAATCTCAATCATTAATAAAATAAATTCTGTTTTGATTACTTAATGTAATGTTAAGGTAATTATTAAATTATTATTTTCGGAAAGGCCGACCGGTGTTTATAGTGGTTGCAACCACTTTTCATTACAACAAATAATGAATACAAGAGCATAGGAGTTAAACAAATTGTCTAACTGCACAATCTGGGTTCAAAAGTGTCCAATCCACATAATACAAGTATAAAAAACAGGAGTTCGACTAAAGTGTCAAAACTGCTATACAAGGAGAAACTTTAGTCCCCATTGTCATTACCGATTTCAGTATCAGTACATGGGACCATAACATGCCTATAGTCCGAGAAATAGGACGCAAAACGAGGATTATAACATCTCGAAAGCGGGGAGTAAAACTGAGACCTATCCCAGAATGATCGAACGAATAAAAACAAATTAGGTAAATCATGATCAATACCTTCAGTCGTCAGTTATATATCATTCCCTTGGAGTGACACCTAAGGTGCGATGATTCATTGTTCTTTCCTATCAACTTTTGAAATTTATCTACTTTCGGATAATACCTCATCTATGAACCCAAATCCTCTCTTCATTATTCCAGTAGACAAGACGATCACGTGGAACAACAACAGAAGTAACCATAGAAGGCTCAGGGGAAGAAGTAGAGGGAGTAACAGACCGGTGAGACATAATAAGAGTTGTATCTGGATTAGACGTTGTAACAACAAATTCTGTAGGCAAATGAGGCTTAAGGATCCACATCAATTTCGGTCTAAGAAGAGTAGGTCTGATGATGACAGGCAAAGAAGCACTAGAGTAGAGAAAACATGGCCCAAAGATTGGTGGGAGTTGCATATATTCGGTTTCCAACTGTATCGAACATCAACTTCCATGTCAATCCCTTCTGTAATTCTAACTTTTAGCTTCTCAAGCAAAAGCTTGGTTGGGTTAGCTCAATTAACGCTCTAGCAGACAAAAGGAATGTATGTGTATTAATAGCTACATCAAAACATCTGAACTCACCAATAAGATTAGCAAGCCAATTGGGGCAATTCAACCGTTGAAGTACAGAAAGGATATTAGTGAATGTTTCTCATACATGTATGGAGCGAATTTGTTCTCTGACTTTGTCTATTTCAATTCCCCACAAAGTGATAATAAATGGATTTCCTTCTATGATAAGAGGACTAGATTTTAGGGCTCGAAGATGATCTTCCTTTAGCAAGAAATGAAAATAGAATAGCGACCTATACAGTTGGACATGTAGTTTATCTCTTGGCTTCCATAGATGAAGACATTGAAGACGCACTTCATTTTAAGACTCTGAAACATCTAGGAAGAACCCAACTAAATGTTCCAACCAATAACTTACACCACTATCAATGACAATGGCAGGAAGAACACTAATACCATCAATAACCTATATACTAAAGGAAGTAGGCTCATAAGTACCAACATTTTTAGGTAAGACTTACAATAAGGAAGACCAAGCAGGTTTGCCTTTCCCATACACTATATTGACTGCTTTGTTTTTCCTAGCAAATTCGGTAACAACTGGCTTGTTCAAAGCCAAGGAATCAGAAACTGCAGCTTGTCCAGAAACACAAGGGTCTCCAGTGGAATTAACACAAATATCAATAGAGCATGGCACAAATCTCATGGACATAGGGTGAGTTTCAATTTGGAGAAGACCAACACACTACACTTCACCATCATTGCCACTATCACCAACCAAAACTTAATCACAACCCATAAAACAATCACAGGAATTTCCATCTACATCACACTGAACAACACATGGATCGGCTACAGAAACAACCATTATTTTAGCACGAGTGTAACACCCCGGATTTTTTTAATAATCGAATTAACCAAATTAAAGAATAATTAATCTCAGGACGGGAGAATTAAGGGAAATGGGTTGCACCATTGTGTTCGACTCGGAATTCTGGTCGAGATAGAATCCGAGTTTGCGTAAAGCGGATATCAGATGAAGAAGATATGGACGAACAAACTCAGAAGGAAAAAAAAAGATTGCACTGGCACACTTGGGAAGTGCGCCAGTACAAATTTGCACTGGCGCACCTGCAAAATGCGCCCAGGCCGAGCAGTAGGTCTGCACAGCTTTCTGGTTCAGTCTGATCCGTGTTGTGACTCATTGCTGAGTCCTTTCTGACTCCTTGCTGAGTCATTAGGGCTGAGGTGTCACCCTATCCCGACTGAATGGTTTTGATTAACCCTAAGATCATCCGACGGTTATAATTAAATTAAAATTCCACATAAACATGGGTAGACTCAAACCCTAAATCAAAATAAAAACTGGAAATAAGGCCGTCATCTTGTCATCTTGTAACCTAGAGTAGTCGCCACCAACTAAAGGGAAATCAAAGCTAATCAATTCAGTTCTATTCAACTCTAACAACGAATCTTCTTCAAAGGAAAGCTAATACAACTTCATAACTCAGAATTCAGAACTCAAGACCTTCTTTGAGTTGTGAGTTCGATTTCTTTAATAAATTAATTACTAATTTAATTGGATTAAGTAATGATGTGGATTATATGGATATGATGTGAATTATTGACCGCATGTTATAATTATGTTGTAAAATTGTGATGTTATCATACATGTTGTAAATTTTATGATGTTATGTTGCGATGTTATCATCTATGTTGTAATTCTAAGATTGGCTTATGTATAATCAAATCATCATGTTGTTCATATGCTAGTTTGGTTATGTTGATTCATATGATAAATCATATATATGCAAGTTTAGATTTTGATTTAAACATGAATCATATGCAAGTTGGGTAAAATTATATGTGACCTTACATGTTTGACATCTAGTTTATGTGAAAATTTGATCAAAGGTTAGGCTATGACATGTGTAAGTTATATGCTAAATTCTACATGCTGGTTTACATGTTTAGATGTAAGATTACACGATTGTTATGTTGCATAAATAACATACGCAAGTTTATATAAATATATGGGTTTGGATTATGAATCATGTTATGCAAGATTATGGTTATTACCTATGCAAGTTTACACCCTTGGATGTAGATCTACGACATACATGATTTATGCGAGTTTGTGACCATTATCTCAACAAGTTTACAGCTTTAGATTTGGATCTATGACATATGTAGTTTTATGCAAGTGTAACTTTGGCCTATGCAAGTTTTAGATGTAGAACATCATTCACACATGCAAGTTCACCCCTTATGTTTAGATCTAGTTTTATTTATATGTACGTTGTGATGTTTTCTCTTTATTCCATGAGTTAAACTATTCGAGTCTAACGTATAATTTACGTTAAACGAACGAACGTACAACGTGGGGAAAAGGGGATAATATTAAAAGATTTAATTGGCATAAATGCCTTAAATGGCATAAAATTAATTTGTGATGAAAATTGGTATGATTTTACATACCATAAATAAATAGACATAATTGAGTCAATTATGGCCATAGTTAAATTTGGAATTAATCAATAATTTGAATAGGGAAAGAAATTCAAATTGGGGGATGATTAATTAGGTGTAATTAATCGTCTAAGACACGAGATTTGGCTCTTTTGTGGTGTAAGACTGTCCGGACCCGCCCGGCAAATCCAGCTGCCACAAATGCCAGTCTAATGTGAGAGGTCTTAAGCAAAAATTAAATACGTAACAATTGTAAAGACACGAGGTTAGGCTCTTTTGTGGTGTAAGACTGCCCGAACCCGCCCGGCAAATCCAGTTGCCACAAATGTCAGTCTAATGTAAGAGGTCTTTATGAGGTTACGGTCTTAAAGAATTAAGAAACACTTAACCAGATAAACATGTAGTGGGACATGAGGGGGTTAAGTGGGTGCCTTGGGTGGCATTTGAAATACGATTAGAAACACTTAACCAAAATGTGAAACATGTAAGTGAACATGAATAAGAAGAGGGTTAAGTGGGATGTACTAGAGGGGACCAAGCTTAGGTGGATAGCTTGTGTCAAGTAATGGGGGCCCGTTTCAACCAGTAACTCATCTGTATTTTTGTGGGCTCGACCCAAGTCGAGGACGGGACACGCATACTGGGCTTGACTGTAAGAGGCCAAAACGGGTTAGCGGTGACAACGCAAGTCCAACGGGTTCATATGTGTGTGTGGACCCGGGCTGGTAGGTAAGATGTTGTTGCATCGTGTAGGTATAAGTCGTGCATTATTGGTGGTATCGGGTTGCCACTTTGGGGAGTGATACACCCCACTGTGGGGCCAGCACAGGTATCTACGAGTTAGGGAGCCGATCGCATGGGGGTAGTGGGTACACCTAGTGGAGATAGGGGCAGGCGGCACCTATGAAGGCAGCTAGGGGAGCACGAAGCTACCTTAACCCTTATTAAGTTTTGTAGGCGGGATCAACCTTACGCTGACTAGTGGTGGTGCAGTATAGTAATGGTGGTGCAGTATAGCAAATATCTTATAGTGGGTTAGGTGCGCTTTAACGTTAGCTTAGTTCAATCTTGTTTCCTTGTATACTTTGTCATACCCAATTGTTCACAGTCATTTCCTTATTTTCCAACTTATGCCTTAGCCTAGTTATTTTGGTAATTATATTGTTAAAGTTATCGCACTCGCCAGACTTTATATCTGACCCCCTTTGTTTCCTCCTCTTTTCTTCCTTCCCCCCCCCCCCCCAAGGTGCTCAGGTTGGAACTAGCACCAGTGGAGCTTGATTTTGGACAGCTGTATCTCTTGCTTTTAGAAGTTGCTTGGATCGCTAAAGTAAAGTTCAGCCTCTCTTATTTATGGCTATTTGTATTGGGGATTATGCCTTTCAATTTATGTACTTTGATTTGGTTAAGATGGATATTATGTACTTTGACTCTGGTTTTGATGATGTAATCAAACTTATGTCTTTTCCGCTGCAATGAAATAAAGTTTTTAATTTTAAAGTTTTAGTACTGTTTATATCTGTCTTGTTGTTAAGTTTCTGTTCTATACTCACTTAAAACGCTCCATAGAAGTTAATGCATTCCCTTTGTGAGTGACATTAATGGACGTGGGGTGTTACATGTGGTATCAGAGCTGAAGGTTACCGTAACAGATATGAATTTTGAAAAGTGTTTTTGAAAAACAACTTTTATAAAGAAGTACCTTCAAAAGTATGTTTTAAGGAAAGTATTTTCAAGAGAAAAACTTATTTTAGAAAGCATAACCCCAAGAGGCATATATCTTTCCTTCGGTTCTTTTGTATTGAATCTTTCCTTTTCCGTTTTAGTATGTCTGGAATTCCCGAGATACCAGAGGGAATAACAATACCAGGATGGTTTAGGAGGTATTTGGAGACTAGGGCCACCCCTGTAGGTCCAGCAAATGCTCCTCCACCTCCTCCTCCCCCTCCCCGCATCGATACTTTTGCAAAGATATGTAAGGACTTTCGGGCAGTGATGGAAAACCTTTTCACGGGACGGGGACATTTGTTGAAGCTCGAAATTGGCTAAAGGAGGTGGAAGAATTGTTTGGAATCTTTGAGGTGGAAGATAGAAGAAAGGTCCAGTTAGCTGCCTGGCTAATGAAGGATGAGGCCTCGTTTTGGTGGGAGGTCACTGATGGAGAACGTCCAGTCGATACATGGCCAGATTTTAGGCAGAGGTTTGAGGCGAAGTTTCTCTCACGGGCTGAAGAGAATCTATACATGGAAAGGTTTCTAGCATTGAAGCAAGGGAATCTATCGGTGAAAGAATACGTCAACAAATTCAATCAGTTGGCGAGATTTGGCTTGGACTTGGTGAATACACCAGAAAAGAAGGCCCTAAGATTTGTTAAGGGTTTAAACGAGCCGCTTCATGGGTTAGTTATGACCCACATCCCCATGGGGGCTACCTTTGAGAGGCTAGTTGACATGGCGCTTATGCATGAAGAGGAGAAGGGCGCCAATGCTAATAAGGCACCCGAGAAGAAATGGGATCAATAGAAACCGCAATAGCAACAACAGAACAAGAAAGGTGGTAAAGGCAACAATGCTAAGGGAAAGAAAAGATGCTTTAACTGTGGGACACCAGGCCATCTAAGCAAAGATAGTAGGAAGAAAAAGAAGACTGGTTGTTTCCACTGTGGCGAAGCAGGACATCTTATCAAGGACTGCCCAAAGAAAGGGCAGAGGGCAGGGTCTACCTCGGGAGGACAGGTGCAGGCTCTTATGGCACCAGGGCAGGCAAGGGGACAAGTTCAGGCTCTCGTGGTCCCACCGCTGTAAGAACGAGGTAGAGCAATTTCCGTTGAAAGTTTAGTTTTTCTGTTTGATCATCCTGTCCGTACTTTATTCGATTCTGGCGCATCACATTCGTTTATCTCTACAACATTAGTTGAAACACTGCACCTAGATACTAGTCTAGTTATTGATCCCTTAGTAGTCTCAAATCCTATTGGTGGTTCGGATCATCTTTCTATGATCTGTCGGGATTTGAGAGTGTTTATCTTGGGCGTTGAGTTTGAATGCAATGCCTTTGTTCTTGGTTTCATGGGCTACGGCTTGATTCTAGGTATGGATTGGCTAACTAGGTATGGGGCCATCCTGGATTGTGAAAGAAGGGTAGTTGGATTGTTGACTCGTTGTGGAAAGACCCTTGATATTTCTTGTGACCCTAGAGGTCCAGTAATGCTTAGCTACCTAGAATCCCTTAACGCATCCGATGATGATTTACATTCTGTTCGTATAGTCCGTGAATATGTTGATGTCTTCGATGAGGTGAGGGGTTTACCCCCAAAACGTGAGATAGACTTTCGAATATATCTTGTAGATAATGCAAAGCCAGTTGCATTGCCAGTGCGCCACATGGCTCCAAGAGAGAGAAGAGAACTCAGTAAGCAAGTAAAAGAATTGCTTGAGAAGGGGTTCATCAGACGAAGTATATCGGACTGGGGTGCTCCAGTAGTATTTGCCACGAAGGTGGATGGGTCCCTTAGACTTTGTGTGGACTATAGAGAACTTAATAAGCTTACTAAGAAGAATAGACACCCACTGCCGAGGATTGACGATCTTTTCGATCAGTTAGTTGGCGCCTCAGTGTTTTCACGGTTGGACTTAGCCACGGGTTTCCATCAGTTGAGAGTGGCTGAGGATAGCATAGACAAGACTGCATTTAGGACTCCAGACGGTTTCTTCGAGTGGCTTGTGATGCCCTTTGGTTTGACAACCGCCCCCGCATACTTTGTTGACTTGATGAGTAGGGTGTTTAGGGAGTACCTTAATAAATTCGTGGTAGTCTTTGTGGACGACGTCTTAATCTTTTCTAAGAGCGAAGAAGAGCATGCCCTACATCTTAGGGATGTGTTGGAGACTCTTCGAGCGCATAGCCTTAAAGCTAAATTTTCTAAACGTCACTTCTGGAGAAAGGAAGTGCGATTCTTAGGGCACGTGGTTTGCAAAGAAGGGATAGTTGTGGATCCCGCGAAGGTAGTGGCCATCCAAGATTGGAAGGTCCCTTAAAATGCTACCGAGGTGAGGAGTTTCTTAGGGTTGGCTGGCTACTATAGGAAGTTTATCAAAGACTTCGCAAAAATATCAGCCCCATTTACACGCTTGACGAAGAAGAACATAGTTTTCACATGGGACATAGATTGTGATGATACGTTCCAACGTTTAAAGAGAGCTTTAACCACAACCCCAGTCTTAGTGTTGCCAGATGGGAGTAAGCCATTTACCATTTATACTGATGCTTGTGGGTTAGGACTAGGCGCAGTCTTAATGCAAGAGGGAAGGGTAATAGCCTATGGTGGAAGGCAGTTGAGAGTCCATGAGAGAAATTACCCTACACATGACCTAGAGTTGGCCGCTATTGTCTTCGCTCTTAAGTCTTGGCGTCATTATCTTCTTGGAGAGAAATTTGAATTGTTCACTGACCACAAATCACTAAAATACTTATTCTCTCAGAAGGACTTGAACTTAAGTGTAACGACCCGTATTCTACACATCATAGGATTGTAGAATATTTATTTCTTTCCCGTATGAAGTCGTATGGTCATGTAACTTTGGGAAACATCCATTAGAGTCATTTCCCATGTTCATGATCTTTGTTGATTTTTAAATGACCATTTTGCCCCTAGTTGATACTGTTTTGGCCATAACTTTTGATGGGAAAGGAATTTTGACCTGAAACCACTTCCATTGGATTCGTTTGATGGTTTACCTTTCCATAGAGTGGTCACAATAGCCAAACGGACTTACCGTTTGGGAGATATGGCTGAAATAAAGTTTGGAAGGTGAAAAACTGCTTAACCGGCCAAATCGGGTGATTAGTGGATAGGCCCATAACCCATTTTGGGATTAGGGTTATGGGGAGGCTGAAATGAGATAGAGGATCATTCCATTTCAGTTTTCTAGCCTCCACTTATCACCAAGGATCCCTAAAAATGGCCTCCAACCTCTATATCACCTCCAAATCATCTTTTGGTCAAGGATTAAGCTTAGCAACCTCTAATCAAGGGAGATCTACACCAAAGCAACATTGGAGCTGCTGTTTAGCATTGGGATTCACATCAAATCAGAGATTTATTTCAGATCTTAGTTTATTTGTGGCTAAGGTGAGTGATTTGCATAGTTTTACACTAATTATGGCTAATTAAGGGTAATTAGTGCTAATTAGCGAATTTAAGCATGATAAAATTCGGGGGAAATGTTCATAAATTCCTAAATGATGTTTTAGATCTCTGATATGAATTTGGGTTAATTTGGTTAAGTTTTGCTAATCCTATCATTAGTTTCACCTAAACATGCTTAAGGGGAAATATGGGATTTTGGGTATGTTTGATCCATTTTTACCTATCAAATTGATGTTTTGATGTTTGTGGTTGATTATGCATGTTGCTATGACTGTATGAAATGCTTTATGATTGATTTCAATAGTTAGAATGGTTGAAAACGTCGTCGAATGGCGTAAACACTTGCTGGAACAGTTTCAAAAAACAGTGCAGGGTTCGGATCGGATCGGATAGGGGGCTCGGATCGGATATGTTGAACTGAGCAAAGAGTTCGATCGGATCGGAACCCAACACTTGGGAAAAGTGGCAAAAAGGAAGGCCACGCTAGCTGAACTGGGATCGGATCGGATTAGGGAGTAGGGATCGGAGCGGATAAAGGAGGATGGATCAGATCGAAACACGTAAAGGATGAAGAGGCGGATCAGAGCGGAAGCACGAACTGGAGGGGAATGGCACCCGACCCGAACCAAGGAGAGACGTCCGACCCGAACCGCACCAGAAGAAGACCGACCCGAATAGATGGAAGATACCCGACCCGAACCGATGGCTTGAGGAGGAACCCGACCCGACCCAGTATTGACCAATAACCCGAGATGCAAAGGTAGTCCAATATAGGAAGTTAGAGCTCAGGATCCAGTTGGGAACCGATGAGTTCACTTCATGGTTGGACTTTGCTGCGGGACGTGTGCTAAGGAGTTGCCGACATTCATAACTTCGATTCACCACTAAAAATGAAGGATGGCTACTTATCAGTGCAGTAGGGTCATTATGACCTGAGGGGCAAAGTGATGGCAGCAAGACTAAGTTATCAGTGCAGTAGGGTCATTATGACCCGAGGGGCAAGGTGATGCGTAGTGAGACTATGAGCCAGTGCAGTGGGGTTCTTGTGACTCCATGGGGGCAGAGTGGACATAGTAAGGATTAGTAAGGCTACAGCCAGTGTAGTGGGGTTCTTGTGACTCCATGGGGCAAAGTGGACATAGCAAAGGATTTGTGGCTACGTTATCAGTGCAGTGAAGCCATTTATGACTTCATGGGGCAAAGTGATCGTAGCAAGGTATGTTGGGTGATCGAAGTGGTGAATATCGTATGCTTTATGCACTGAGTGAGAGATGTGAGGATGGATGCTATGTTTGATTGGTTGCCATCATTATGACATGCACACCTCCCCCACCTCCGTATCTTTACATTGTTTGATATGGTACCTTAGAGTGTTGTACAGTATGTAGTGCTAACTCTTTGGTTGCAGGTCCAGGTATGTTTTAGTCTACCTGTTATTGTTCACTTTAGATGCTTATCACTCATACCAGGCTTTATGTCTGACCTAGAGTTTTATGTCTCCTCTTATTACTCTGGGTGCTCACACGAGCAGACTAGAGACAGGTTAGCTGGTGATGCGCGAGTAGCTGATTCGGAGGCGGGCAGGAGGCTTCCACGTATGATATATATATATATATATATATATATATATATATATATATACACACACACACACACATTCTCCCTGTGTCGTTGGTGGTCGCTACTTGGGCATTAGTAGTGTACCTCCTTTATCTTGATTTTGCTTAAGAAAGTTTGAAAATTGTAATAAGCTATATTTTGGATTTCCGCTGCTATGATGCTTAGTTCTGATTTTTAGCTTATGCACTGTCTCTCCTGTTTTATGTCAAGTATATTATTATTATATTTTGTTCTATGCGCTGTGAGACATTTTACAGGTTCCTTGTATGTTCATTTCCTTCTTCCCTTTCCTTCTCACGACTCATTCCATGCTAACTGGACATGTGTACAGCGCACCTTTGGAGTAAATGTCGGTTGGTGCGGGGCGGGCCGTCACACTTGGTATCAGAGCTCTAGGTTGCGTAGTTAACCTAGGGAAAGACACTAGGGAGAGTTAGTACGTATATGAGAGCGCGTATTTGTAATTATTTTGGTTTTCAAAAGCTATGTATATATACTATTAGTAGTATAAGAATGAAGTCGCACTGCACTAGTACCACTATGGGGTCGTTAATCGTTTCCCTTTTTCAGATTGACGATGAGCCGAGATACGAGGGGTGCTGGTAGAGGGACCAACGAAGGGAATGCCGCTGACATGAGGGCTATGTTTACTAACCTCATGAGAGACATGCTTAGAGAAGTGCAAGGGACAGTTCCCAATCCCGGAGTTGGTGTTGGCCCAGTAGTGCAGGCGCCTAGGGTCGATTTCGCCAAGTTGTGCAAGGATTACACTAATCTTGGTGGAAAGCTGTTCCACGGAACGGAGTCGGCCACAGATGTTTAAGATTGGATGGATAGCTGTGATCGTATCTTCGATGACTTGGGTCTTGAGGATGCGATGAAGAGAAGGCTAGCGTCTCGTCAGCTGCAAGGGCGAGCGATGAATTGGTGGAATGCCATTAGAACAGCTACTCCAGAGGATCAGGTTACTTGGGATCAGTTCAAGGCTCGCTTTAGCGAGAAGTTCATTCCAGCTGCCCAGAAGTCAGTGTTGTTCAAGAGGTTCTTGGAACTCAAGCAGAACGGAAGGGCAGTTTCTGATTATATTGCTGAGTTCGACACTTTGTCGAAGTATGGACTGTCTCTCATTGATACTCCTGAGAAGAAGAATGAGAAGTTCATTACTGGTTTGGATGGATACTTGGGGGAAAGGCTTATCAACCACATTGATGAGACTTTTGAATCGATTGTGGGGAAAGCTTTGAGATCAGAGAGCCTTTACCCTAAGTCAAAGACTGAGGCTGCATCTGCCGAAGGGCCAAAGCCGAAAGCAGGCGGTGGAGGCAAGAATAACTCTCAGAATAAGAGGAAGCAGGACCAATCAAAAGGTGGCCAGAAAAAGAGCAAGAAGAATGTTGAGTGCTTCAGCTGTGGAAAGAAGGGCCATTATGCTAAGGAATGTCGGGCCAAGCCAACGGAAAGGAAGTGCTACAACTGTGGTCAAGTGAGACATCATAAGGATAAGTGTCCGCAACCTCTTAAAGAGAAGCAGATTGTGAAAGCGTATGCTATTGATGTTGTTCCTTCTTCGTCGAATGCCCCAACTGCGGCGGAGAAAGGAAAGAATGTTGTTATTCAAGGTATGCTTTCTATTTATGATATACCAGTTCGAGTTTTGTTTGATACTGGGGCTTCCCGTTCCTTCATATCTAGTGACCTGGTAGATAGGTTGGGACTGGAACCCGAGATAGTCGATAGACCATTAGTTGTGACGAACCCGATTGGTGGTTCGACTAGCCTTAGTATGATTTGCAGGAATTTGGTCTTATCGAGTCATGGATGTATGTTTGTATGTGATTGCTTTGTTTTGGGCTTTACTGGGTATGGCATTATATTGGGAGTCGATTGGCTCCGAAGATACGGGGTGGTGGTAGACTGTGAGGGCTTTTTGGTGACAGTGAGGGCGGATGATGGGCGGAGGGTAGTGTTTGGTAGTCTACCCAATGATGGGGTTATGGCTAGTTTTGTAAATTCCCTCGACATCCCGCAGGATGAGTTGTCAGATGTGCCCGTGGTTGGCCAGTATCCGGACGTCTTCGAGGAGGTGACCGGGCTTCCACCACACCGAGAGATTGAGTTCCGTATTGATTTAGTGAAAGATGCTAGACCTATAGTGATGCCACTTCGTCGTATGGCACCAAGGGAGCAGCGAGAGCTCGGGGTGCAAGTCAACAATCTTTTGAAGAAGGTATTTATTAGAAGGAGTGTCTCCGAGTGGGGAGCGCCAGTTGTGTTTGCCACTAAGGCAGATGGTTCCCTTCGTTTGTGTGTGGACTATCGCGAGTTGAATACGGTAACGAGGAAGAATAAGTATCCTCTACCGCGGATAAATGATTTGTTTGATCAGCTGGAAGGAGCTAGAGTGTTCTCCCAGTTGGACCTCGCGACAGGATTTCATCAGCTACGAGTAGCGGATGAGAGTGTTCCGAAAACGGCATTTAGGACGCCGTCTGGATTTTATGAGTGGTTGGTCATGCCATTTGGGTTGACCAATGCACCAGCCTATTTTGTGGATCTTATGAATCGAGTATTCAGAGATCAGTTGAATAAGTTTGTTCTTGTGTTCGTGGATGATATCCTTGTTTATTCAAGGACAGAGGAGGAACACAAGGGACACTTGAGGATAGTGATGGAGGTGTTAAGGAAACACCAATTGAAAGCAAAATTCTCTAAGTGTCATTTTTGGAGAAGGGAAGTGAGATTCTTGGGTCATGTTGTTTTCGAGAGTGGTATTGCCGTGGACCCTGCGAAGGTGGCTACGGTACAGGATTGGCCTACGCCCAAGAATGCGACAGACGTAAGAAGTTTCTTGGGATTAGCTGGATATTATCGTAAGTTTATCCAGGACTTCTCCAAGATAGCAGCACCGTTGACTCAGTTGACTAAGAAGAATCAGTCCTTCGTCTGGGACGAAGCGTGTGAGGATGCCTTCAAGAGTCTAAAGGAGAAGTTGACGCGTGCGCCAGTGTTAGTCATTCCTAAAGGGAATGAAGAGATGACGGTATACACAGATGCTTGTGGTACCGGACTGGGTGCAGTATTGATGCAAGGAGGTAGGGTTGTAGCTTATGCTAGTCGACAGCTAAAGCCGCATGAGAAGAAGTATCCTACCCATGATTTGGAATTAGCAGCGATTGTGTTTGCGCTGAAGATGTGGAGACACTATCTCTTGGGAGAAAGATTTGAGTTGTTTACCGATCATAAATCTTTGAAGTATCTCTTCTCTCAGAAAGATCTGAATCTCCGTCAGCAGAGATGGTTAGAGTTCTTGGCTTTGTATGATTTTGATATCGCATACACACCTAAGAAAGGTAATGCAGTAGCCGATGCCTTGAGTAGGAGACATGCCAGCTTAGGGGCAATGTTTCTTGAGTGGAAGCAACTGGAGTATATTGCGGGGTTTGATTTCAGACCAAAGTGCGAATTGGATCCAGTCATGCTAGCTAGTTTGACGATCAGACCCACTTTGATAGAGCGGATTGGTTCTAGCCAGAGGGACGATCCTAATCTATTAGAAATCATCTCCAAGTTAGAGATGAACATCGACGGTGAGGAGATGAATGTGTATGGGCTTGATCGAGATGGATGGCTTAGAAGGAATGGAAGGCTAGTTGTACCCAACGTGAATGGTTTGAGGGATGAAGTGCTTAGAGAATGTCATCACTCAAAACTGACTATACATCCCGGTGGTAATAAGATGTATCGAGACAGGAGACAGACTTACTACTGGGAAGGGATGAAAAGAGACGTTGGGAAGTTTATATCCAAATGCATGAATTGCCAGCTAGTTAAAGCTGAGCAAAAGAAGCCTAGTGGGTTATTGCAACCATTAGAAATTCCCGAATGGAATTGGGAGCAAGTATCGATGGATTTCATCGATGGCCTACCAAGCACTAGATCGGGATATGATAGCATTTGGGTAATTGTGGATCGATTGACTAAGAGTGCAATATTTATACCAGTCAAATCAACCAGAACGGCAGCCAAGTTGGCAGAACTGTATATAAAGTGGGTAGTGAGATTTCATGGAATGCCTAAAAGCATTGTGAGTGACCGATACCCGTTGTTCACTAGTGGGTTTTGGAAGAGCTTACAAGAGGCTCTAGGGTCAGGATTACATCTCAGTACCGCATATCATCCTCAGACCGACGGTCAGACGGAGAGGGTGAATCGTATATTGGAAGATCTCTTGAGAGCTTGTATATTGGATTTTGGTGGATCATGGGATGACCATTTGCATCTAGTAGAGTTTGCATATAATAATAGCTACCAATCCAGTATTGGTATGGCCCCATATGAAGCTTTGTACGGAAGACCGTGCAACTCACCATCATGTTGGATAGAGACTGGCGAGAAGTTTGTGCTTGGACCAGAGGTGGTGAGAGAAACTTCAGATAAAATCAAGATCATTCGACAACGAATGAAAGCTGCCCAAGATAGGCAGAAGAGTTATGCCGATAAGAGGAGAAGAGACTTGAAATTCTCCATTGGCGACTTGGTGTTTGTCAAGATCTCTCCGTTGAAGAGTGTGATACGATTTGGCAGGAGAGGCAAATTAGCACCAAGATTTGTTGGCCCATTCCTTGTTCTTGAATTAGTCGGGAATTTGGCTTATAGAGTAGGCTTACCAGAGAAAATGGCGGAAATTCACAATGTATTTCATGTTTCCCAACTAAGGAAGTTCGTTCACGACTCAGATATGACTATTTCCTCTGATCAGTTAGAGGACTTCGAAGTAGAACCCGAGGCGGTTGGGAACCGCAAGCCGATTCGTATTGTGGGGCACGATACGAAACAACTTTGAAGGAAGGCGGTGAAGCTAGTCAAGGTTCAATGGGGCGAGGACGAGGATGATTGTACTTGGGAGACAGAGGAGAGCATGAAAAAGGCATATCCAGAACTCTTTGTCTGGTAAGATTTACTTTGCGATTTAGTTTTTCCGCATGCTAGGGTAGACTTGTTTTGCTTATTTGCATGCTTGACTGTTGTTTTATGATTGATAGGCATGCGGGACCTTTGTGTGTGTTTTGATTAGGGAATTTCGGGGGCGAAATTTCTTAAGGGGGGAGAGTGTAACGACCCGTATTCTACACATCATAGGATTGTAGAATATTTATTTCTTTCCCATATGAAGTCGTATGGTCATGTAACTTTGGGAAACATCCATTAGAGTCATTTCTCATGTTCATGATCTTTGTTGATTTTTAAATGACCATTTTGCCCCTAGTTGATACTGTTTTGGCCATAACTTTTGATGGGAAAGGAATTTTGACCTGAAACCACTTCCATTGGATTCGTTTGATGGTTTACCTTTCCGTAGAGTGGTCACAATAGCCAAACGGACTTACCGTTTGGGAGATATGGCTGAAATAAGGTTTGGAAGGTGAAAAACTGCTTAACCGGGCCAAATCGGGTGATTAGTGGATAGACCCATAACCCATTTCGGGATTAGGGTTATGGGGAGGCTGAAATGAGATAGAGGATCATTGCATTTCAGTTTTCTAGCCTCCACTTATCACCAAGGATCCCTAAAAATGGCCTCCAACCTCTAAATCACCTCCAAATCATCTTTTGGTCAAGGATTAAGCTTAGCAACCTCTAATCAAGGGAGATCTATACCAAAGCAACATTGGAGCTGCTGTTTAGCATTGGCATTCACATCAAATCATAGATTTATTTCAGATCTTAGTTTATTTGTGGCTAAGGTGAGTGATTTGCATAGTTTTACACTAATTATGGCTAGTTAAGGGTAATTAGTGCTAATTAGCGAATTTAAGCACGATAAAATTTGGGAAAAATGTTCATAAATTCCTAAATGATGTTTTATACCTCTGATATGAATTTGGGTTAATTTGGTTAAGTTTTGCTAATCCTATCATTAGTTTCACCTAAACATGCTTAAGGGGAAATATGGGATTTTGGGTATGTTTGATCCATTTTTACCTATCAAATTGATGTTTTGATGTTTGTGGTTGATTATGCATGTTGCTATGACTGTATGAAATGCTTTATGATTGATTTCAATAGTTAGAATGGTCGAAAACGTCGTCGAATGGCGTAAACACTTGCTGGAACAGTTTCAGAAAACAGTGCAGGGTTCGGATTGGATAGGGGGCTCGGATCAGATATGTTGAACTGAGCAAAGAGTTCGATCGGATCGGAACCCAACACTTGGGAAAAGTGGCAAAAAGGAAGGCCACGCTAGCTGAACTGGGATCGGATCGGATTAGGGAGTAGGGATCGGAGCGGATAGAGGAGGATGGATCAGATCGAAGCACGTAAAGGATGAGGAGGCGGATCGGAGCGGAAGCACGAACTGGAGGGGAATGGCACCCGACCCGAACCAAGGAGAGACGCCCGACCCGAACCGCACCAGAAGAAGATCGACCCGAACAGATGGAAGATACCCGACCCGAACCGATGGCTTGAGGAGGAACCCGACCCAGTATTGACCAATAACCCGAGATGCAAAGGTAGTCCAATATAGGAAGTTAGAGCTCAGGATCCAGTTGGGAACCGATGAGTTCACTTCATGGTTGGACTTTGCTGCGGGACGTGTGCTAAGGAGTTGCCGACGTTCATAACTTCGATTCACCACTAAAAATGAAGGATGGCTACTTATCAGTGCAGGAGGGTCATTATGACCCGAGGGGCAAGGTGATGCGTAGTGAGACTATGAGCCAGTGCAGTGGGGTTCTTGTGACTCCATGGGGAAGAGTGGACATAGTAAGGATTAGTAAGGCTATGAGCCAGTGCAGTGGGGTTCTTGTGACTCCATGGGGCAAAGTGGACATAACAAAGGATTTGTGGCTACGTTATCAGTGCAGTGAAGCCATTTATGACTTCATGGGGCAAAGTGATCGTAGCAAGGTATGTTAGGTGATCGAAGTGGTGACTATCGTATGCTTTATGCACTGAGTGAGAGATGTGAGGATGGATGCTATGTTTGATTAGTTGCCATCATTATGACATGTACACCTCCCCCACCTCCGTATCTTTACACTGTTTGATATGGTACCTTAGAGTGTTGTACAGTATGTAGTGCTAACTCTTTGGTTGCAGGTTCAGGTATGTTTTAGTCTACCTGTTATTGTTCACTTTAGATGCTTATCGCTCATACCAGGCTTTATGTCTGACCCAGAGTTTTATGTCTCCTCTTATTAGTCTGGGTGCTCACACGAGCAGACTAGAGACAGGTTAGCTGGTGATGCGCGAGTAGCTGATTCGGAGGGGGGTAGGAGGCTTCCACGTATGATATATATATATACACATTCTCCCTGTGTCGTTGGTGGTCGCTACTTGGGCATTAGTGGTGTACCTCCTTTATCTTGATTTTGCTTGAGACAGTTTGAAAATTGTAATAAGCTATATTTTGGATTTCCGCTGCTATGATGCTTAGTTCTGATTTTTAGCTTATGCACTGTCTCTCCTGTTTTATGTCAAGTATATTATTAATATATTTTGTTCTATGCGCTGTGAGACATTTTACAGGTTCCTTGTATGTTCATTTCCTTCTTCCCTTTCCTTCTCACGACTCGTTCCGTGCTAACTGGACATGTGTACAGCGCACCTTTGGAGTAAATGTCGGTTGGTGCGGGGCGGGCCGTCACATTAAGGCAGCAAAGTGGATGGAATTCTTAGCGTCCTACGATTTTGAGATAGCATATACCCCTGGCAAGGGTAACATGGTGGCAGACATCTTAAGTAGGAAAAGGTTATCCTTGAGTCCTTTGTTTGTTAAGCGGCGAAGCTTAGAGTTCATCTCTACGTTTGACTTTAGACCTTCCATTGACTTCGTACCCGATTTGCTAGCATCCTTAGAGGTCAGACCTACGTTTTTGGGATGAATTGGTGAGGCACAGCGAGATGACTCACAGTTGATTGAGTTAGTAGAAAAGCTCAAAAGGGGGGAGTCATCGAGCCATCTCAGTAGGTATAACCTAGATGATAAGGGTTGGTTACGTAGGGACGGTAGACTTTGTGTACCACGAGACAAGAACTTGAGGAAGACCATCCTTGATGATGCACATCGTTCGAAGATTTACATGGACATGAGACGAGTTTACTTTTGGGCCGGTATGAAGAGGGATGTGGCTGAGTTTGTCGCTAGATGCTTGGTGTGCCAACAAGTAAAGGCAGAGCAAAAGAAACCCAGTGGATTGCTTCACCCATTAGAGGTCCCACAATGGAAGTGAGAAAGCGTCTCGATGGATTTCATTGATGGGTTACCGAGATCGAGGAAGGGTAATACAGGAATTTGGGTCGTGGTAGACAGACTTACTAAGAGCGCCCATTTCATTCCCGTGAAGAGTAAGAGGACTGCTCCATTTTTAGCCTCCGTATACATTCGTGAGGTAGTTCGTTTGCACGGTGTTTCTTATAGTATAGTGAGCGACCGCGATCCTATCTTTACTAGCGAATTTTGGAAGAGTTTGCAAGAGGCGGTAGGGACTCAGTTATATTTGAGCACCGCATATCATCCTCAGACGGACGGCCAGACCGAGAGGGTGAATCGTATTCTAGATGACCTATTGAGGTTGTGTGTCTTAGACTTCGGAGGTACATGGGAGGAACATCTTCCGTTGGTGGAGTTCGCATATAATAACAGCTTTCAGTCTAGCATTAGCATGGCACCATTCGAGGCTCTATATGGACGGCCGTGTCGTTCGCCTACATGTTGGTGGGAGTCTACAAATAAGATCTTGCTTGGGCCCGATATGATTAGAGAGACTTCGGAAAAGATCGATTTGATTCGAAGGAGGATGAAGACGGCGCAAGATAGGCAGAAATCTTATCCGGACAACAGGAGGTCAGATCTTGAGTTTGATATTGCGGACATGGTCTTTGTCAAGGTGTCTCCATTAGGGAATGTCATTCGCTTTGGGTCCATTGGGAAGTTAGCACCAAGGTTCGTAGGCCCGTTTCCTATTAAGGAAAGGATTGGACAGATGGCGTATAGAGTGGAGTTGCCCGAGAGACTTAGGGGTGTACACGATGTATTCCATGTATCACATTTGAGGAAATGCGTGCATGAGACCGCGGAAGTGGTAGAGCCGAGCTTGCTTAGTGAGGTGGAGATAGAGCGTGATGTGACGATTCGATGAGCTCCTACATGCATTCTTGGGTCGGAGATTAAGAAGTTGAGGAATCGAGAGGTCAGGCTAGTCAAAGTGCAATGGGGAGATGATGAGAGCAACGCTACTTGGGAGACGGAAGAGAAGATGCGTTCATTGTACCCTTTTATTTTTGAGGGTATGTCTTTTAATTTCTCCTTTATCGCTTAGCTTGTACTTATCTTATCTTTAATGTGTCCTCTCGCTAGTATCTTTGACCATTAGATAGGGTAATCCTATGGTTGAAACATGTGTTTGAGACATGTTATGTATGGTGGATGCATGTGGATGCAAGTGGTTGCTAGTGGTTGCTCGTGGATGTATATACACACACTTTAGGCACTAGTTCGGCTCAGTCACTTCATATTGCATATTGCATATAATTGTGTGTGCATATTTAAGTAATGGTTGTATAATGGTTGTGCTATCATATGAATACTGCATTTTGGTGAATGGTTGTACACACATGTAGAAATAATATGTATCGATAGGGTTCTTTCGCATGCATAATGGACGCATGGCACTATCATGGTTTACATTAAGGAGGTCAACTGAATTAGTAGACCGCCTGATTTTGCATTAGATAAGGAACATATACACGCACTTTTTGCATATGTTCATATAGCATTAGAAATTCTATAAGGACAATGGATGTCTGTGTTTGATGGTTGAGTAGATGGTTGTTTGGATGTTAAGATATGCATTCTCCTTAACTTGGAGATTTCGAGGGCGAAATCCTTTAAGGAGGGGAGAATGTAACACCCAGGATTTTTTGAATAATCGAATTAACCAAATTAAAGAATAATTAATCTCAGACGTGAGAATTAAGGGAAATGGGTTGCGCCATTGTGTTCATCTCGAAATTCTGGTCGAGATAGAATCCGAGTTTGCGTAAAACGGATATCAGATGAAGAAAATATGGACGAACAAACTCAGAAGGAAAAAAAAGATTGCACTGGCGTACTTGGGAAGCGCACCAGTACAAATTTGCACTGGCGCACCTGCCAAGTGCGCCCAGGCTGAGCAACAGGTTTGCACAGCTTTCTGGTTCAGTCTGATCCGTGTTGTAACTCATTGCTGAGTCCTTTCTGACTCCTTGCTGAGTCATTACGGCTGAGGTGTCACCCTATCCCGACTGAATGGTTTTGATTAACCCTAAGATCACCCGACGGCTATAATTAAATTAAAATTCTATGTACAAACCCTAAATAAAAATAAAAACTGAAACTATGGCAGTCATGCCGTCATCTTGTAACCTAGAGTAACCGCCACCAACTAAAGGGAAATCAAAGCTAATCAATTCAGTTCTATTCAACTCTAACAACGAATCTTCTTCAAAGGAAAGCTAATACAACTTCAGAACTCAGAATTCAGAACTCAAGACCTTCTTTGAGTTGTGAGTTCGATTTCTTCAATAAAATAATTAGTAATTTAATTGGATTAAGTTATGATGTGGATTATATGGATATATATGATGTGAATTATTGACCGCATGTTATAATTATGTTGTAAAATTGTGATGTTATCATACATGCTGTAAATTCTATGTTGTTATGTTGCGATGTTATCATCTATGTTGTAATCTAAGATTGGCTTATGTATAATCAAATCATCATGTTGTTCATATGCTAGTTTGGTTATGTTGATTCATATGATAAATCATATATATGCAAGTTTAGATTTTGATTTAGACATGAATCATATGCAAGTTGGGTAAAATTATATGTGACCTTACATGTTTGACATCTAGTTTATGTGAAAATTTGATCAAAGGTTAGGCTATGACATGTGTGAGTTATATGGTAAATTCTACATGCTAGTTTACATGTTTAGATGTAAGATTACACGATTGTTATGTTGCATAAATCACATACGCAAGTTTATATAAATATATGGGTTTGGATTATGAATCATGTTATGCAAGATTGTGGTTATTACGTATGCAAGTTTACACCCTTAGATGTAGATCTGTGACATACATGATTTATGCGAGTTTGTGACCATTATCTCAACAAGTTTACACCTTTAGATTTGGATCTATGACATATGTAGTTTTATGCAAGTTGTAACTTTGTCCTATGCAAGTTTTAGATGTAGAACATCATTCACACATGCAAGTTCACCCCTTATGTTTAGATCTAGTTTTATTTCTATGTATGTTGTGATGTTTTCTCTTTATTCCATGAGTTAGACTATTCGAGTCTAACATATATTTTACGTTAAACGAACGAACGTACAACATTGGGTAAAGGGGATAATATTAAAAGATTTAATTGGCATAAATGCCTTAAATGGCATAAAATTAATTTGTGATGAAAATTGGTATGATTTTACATACCATAAATAGATGGACATAATTGAGTCAATTATGACCATAGTTAAATTTGGAATTAATTAATAATTTGAATAGGGAAAGAAATTCAAATTGGGGGATGATTAATTATGAGTAATTAATCGTCTAAGACACGAGGTTAGGCTCTTTTGTGGTGTAAGACTGCCCGGACCCGCCCGGCAAATCCAGCTGCCACAAATGCCAGTCTAATGTGAGAGGTCTTAGGCATAAATTAAATACGTAATAATTGTAAAGACACGAGGTTAGGCTCTTTTGTGGTGGAAGACTGCCCGGACCCGCCCGGCAAATCCAGATGCCACAAATGTCAGTCTAATGTGAGAGGTCTTTATGAGGTTACAGTCTTAATGAATTAAGAAACACTTAACCAGATAAACATGTAGTGGGACATGAGGGGGTTAAGTGGGTGCCTTGGGTGGCATGTGGAATCTAGTGGGTGCCTTGGGTGGCATTTGAAATACGATTAGAAACACTTAACCAAAATGTAAAAATGTAAGTGAACATGAATAAGAAGAGGGTTAAGTAGGATGTACTAGAGGGGACCAAGCTTAGGTGGATAGATTGTGTCAAGTAATGGGGGCCCGTTTCAACCAGTAACCCATACGTATCTTTGTGGGCTCGACCCAAGTCGAGGACGGGACACGCATACTGGGCTTGACTGTAAGAGGCCGAAATGGGTTAACGGTGGCAATGCAAGTCCAACGGGTTCATATGCGTGTGTAGACCCGGGCTGGTAGGTAAGACGTTGTTGCATCGTGTAGGTATAAGCCATGCATTATTGGTGGTATCGGGTTGCCACTTTGGGGAGTGATACACCCCGGGCCAACACGGGTATCTACGAGTTAGGGAGTCGATCGCATGGGGGTAGTGGATACACCTAGTGGAGATAGGGGCAGGCGGCACCTATGAAGGCAGCTAGGGGTGCATAAAGCTACCATAATCATTTTTAAGTTTTGTAGGCGGGATCAACCTTAGGGTGACTAGTGGTGGTGCAGTATAGTAGTGGTGGTGCAGTATAGCAAATATCTTATAGTGGGTTAGGTGCGCTTTAATGTTATCTTAGTTCAATCTTGTTTCCTTGTTTACTCTGTCATACCCAATTGTTCACAGTCATTTCCTTATTTTCCAACTTATGCCTCAGCCTAATTATTTTGGTAATTATATTGTTAAAGTTATCGCACTCGCCGGACTTTATGTCTGACCCCCTTTGTTTCCTCCTCTTTTCTTCCTTCCCCCTCCCCCAAGGTGCTCAGGTTGGAACTGGCACCAGTGGAGCTTGATTTTGGACAGTTGTATCTCTTGGTTTTAGAAGTTGCTTGGATCGCTGAAGTAAAGCTCAGCCTCTCTTATTTATGGCTATTTTGTATTGGGGATTATGCCTTTCAATTTATGTACTTTGATTTGGTCAAGATGGATATTATGTACTTTGACTCTGGTTTTGATGATGTAATCAAACTTATGTATTTTCCGCTGCAATGAAATAAAGTTTTTAATTTTAAAGTTTTAGTACTGTTTATATCTGTCTTGTTGTTAAGTTTCTGTTCTATACTCACTTAAAATGCTCTATAGAAGTTAATGCATTCCCTTTGTGAGTGACATTAATGGACGTGGGGTGTTACAACGAGCATCAAAGAAATAAAGGTTATAACATGATTAAACATACCAGCTAGTGGAGCAGAGCGACAATCGAATTGTCGGAGTGATTCGATCAGAGCATTCAACAAGTTAGGAGAACATGTAGAAGCAGCAGCAATATTGGAGAATATCCTCCTCATACGAGTCGCGCTAGGTTGGTGGAAAGGGAGGGTTGCAGAGCGGGGCACATTTTTCTTCGACATGGACAAGCGAGGAGAACAATGAAGGAGTAGATCGAGGTTACAAGGGCAGCAACAGCAACCATTCATGACTTAATATGTATAAAATAAAGATACTATAATTATTAGAAAAGAAATATATATACCAAAAGGGAGAAAATAGCATTTCTACAATGGCGTACAAAAACAGTTTTATTGTTTGTAGACAACTGTGAAATCTGTACCATAATAATGATAAATACATAGCTGAAATAAAAATAGAAGAAGTGGAAAACAAGCTCTCGAAAACAGCCTCTAGAGTCAGCTGGTAAGTGGGCCTAGTCTTTGACTTAGTAAGAACTCGGAAAAAGGCGGAAGAACAACAGAAGATGGCAAATAACCTCCAAGCCATAGGGACCCAGAGCACTGAGCATCACCTCATCCTAATAAGACAACAGTCCAAGCTAGCGAGCTCCAAGCAAAAGCTCCTTCTCCAACAGTCCAAGCTAGCGAGCTCCAAGCAAAAGCTCCTTCTCCAACAACTAAGTCAAACCCGTACAACTTATAATCCAAGTCCTATACGACTAGAAAATGTAGTAATTCGAAAAAGGGGTGAAGGTGCGCACATAGTGATCCAACACACAAACACTCAACCAATGTCCGCTCGAGGAAAAGGCGGACCTGAAGAAATATCAAAAACCAAGCCAAACGCCTAGAGAGGATGCCCATTGATCCCCTGAAAGGTCTACCGCAAAAAGTAAGGAACAAGTTATTCCTTACACTTCGAACAATAATGGGAGGATTCATAGGAGACTCATCAAAGGTTTCCTTATTCCACAAGCACCAAATATGTCAGCAGATAAGACAAGGAATAATGAGGAAGATGATGAAACAAAGCCTGAGATGCCTAAGATGCCTGCCCACCAAGTGCACAGTAAATCAGACAAAGAAGACGCATTAAGCTCTATTTCAATTAAATCGAACTTATAAAATATTTTTCAACTTATTTAATTATCTCAAGACATATGGATAACTATTATAAAATTAAATGGAATCAAATGTTTACATAAACCAATGTAACTCAAAATCACTTTCTAAATTAAATTTTCAAAACTTTTTACCTTTAAAAGTCCAAAACTAATTGGAAACTATGCTTCTTTGATCGAGAAAGGAAGCCATCTCATCCAAACCCACCTCCTTGTGCATCAAATAAGAGCTTCACAGATTGCATCCGTTTATACGCTACACTAGCATAAGACGTGGTTCCAGTGTAATTTGTGGACTGAAGTCTACGGTACCTGACATGGAGAAACATTGCTTAGAGTAAATCGTTTGCTTCAAAGCGAGCCCCTAACTTGCAAGTAGAGGCAGTGCAAATATCCTTTAGATTTCGAAGGCCTAGACCTCCTTCATTTATGAGAAGACACACGGTGTTCCAAGAAATCTAGCGATGACAATTGTCGTTATCCTGTTTTACTAGAAAAAGGACAAAGCCAAGGACCAATAAGCTCAAAAGAAGGAGGAAGTAGGAGTCATGGTTGCAAAGTTATATGAACCAAGGGAGTCGAGAACAAACTTGAGTCAGTCTCCAAGCTTGAGAGAGAAGATTCTCATTCCACCTAATAATATTTCCCCTGACTTTGTCGGTCAGGGGATCAAATAAGGCATTGAGCTTGATTCCTCGATAAAGAACAATACCAAGGTAAGGTAAAGGGGGAGGCGACTTTGAACCCGATGAAGGTTTCGATCCAAGAAGACCTCACCGGGAACAAGTCAGTTGTAGGGACGAAGCAGCTTTAGCAATGTTAATGAGTTGCCCTGAGGACCTCTCGTACTACTGAGTGAGACTAACAAGACGACAAATAGATCGATGATTACCATTGGTAAAAATGATAATATCATCAGTGAAGGATAAGGGAGAAATGAGAGGGTAGCCTCGAGATATGCCAAATCGTTGAATCTGGCCCGCTAATGTGAGCAAATGTAACCCGCGTACGAAAGCGTCGGTGGTAATGATGAACAAAGTCGGAGAAAGGGGGTCTCCCTAACGGAGTCCCCTTCCCGACTTGAAAAACCCGTAGGTCGATCCGTTGATGAGAACAGAGAACCAACAGTTGGAGATGAGCCTCTAAATAAGATCGATAAGGGACTCTGGAAAACCAAAGGCCCTCAACATCTTGATGACAAAGAACCACAACATACAGTCGTAAGCATTATCCATGTCAAGCTTGACGACCAAGTTAGAACCCCTGATCTTGTGATCAATATGAGAAATTAGTTCCTGGCCTAAGAGGAGGTTGTCAATAATCAAACGTCCTTTAACGAACGCAGCCTGAGAAGAAGAGATATCGTGTTTCAGAAAATGTGCTAGTTGAGAAGTTAGCACCTTGGAGATAACCTTATTGGAAAAGTTACACAAGCTTATCGGGCAAAAATCTGCGCATGAGCGAGGATTTTTGCACTTAGGGATAAGGACCAAGTTGGGGGAAGTCCACTCATTAGGTAGATCTCCACAGAAGAAGAACTAGATAGCTAGACAGAAATCCTCCTGAATGATCAACCACACACTCCTATAAAACACTCCGTTAAAACCATCGGTCCTAGATGCACTGTCCTTGCTTAGAGCAAAGACACAAGCCCAGATTTACTCAGAGGAATAAGGAGTTACCAGGTCGATGTTATCAGACGGTAAAACATGTTTGGGGATGAATGATAAAAGGGAAGGGTCAAAGATAGACTCCGAGTAAGCACCCAAGAAGGACTGAAAATGAGACAAAATCATTTCTCTAACCTCCTCTGGAGTGGAAGTTAGAGATATATCAGGTCACTGGATCTGATGGATGGAAAGGAGGTTATTCTTCTTGCAAATAGAAGAATGAAAGAATTTGAAGTTTGTATCACCTTCAATGACCCACTTGAGCCTTCCCTTTTGGCGAAGGGAGTCGTTCTCGATACGGAGCTCAGAGGAGAAGGCGAGTTGGGCCAGTGCCCACGCCTCCTTGTTAGCAGAAGAGGGATCCACATCAAAGGAGACTTCTGCTAAGACGAGAATCTCTTCAGCCACTCTGACGTGATCGAAAATATTCTTGAAAACCTACATGTTCCAAACCTTGAGGCAAGCCTTGAGATGTTTCAACTTGAGAGAAAGCACAACAAAGAGACAGCCGTAGACTGGTGGATTCCACGAATCCTCCATAATCTGGTGAAACGTGTGGAGAGTTCTCCACATGCTCCGGAACCGAAGCGAAGAAGGACCCGATAGGGAGAAGGAGAACAATAAAGAATCATCAGAGCATGATCCGAGTAAGTGCGGTGCAGATGGGAGACCAAGAAAGAGAACAGAAGACCGAACCAGCCTTCCAATCCAATGACTATGTCAAGTCTAGAAAGAATACAGTTAGACCCTTCCTGGTTGTTACACCAGGTGAAAGCCGGTTTTACAAAAGGAACCTCTGCAAGACCAAAGCTAACAATGAACGAATTGAAATCCGCTACTGCCGCCCCGTTGATAGAGGTACCACGCGTTTTCTCCACAAGATAGGCGACACATTAAAGTCACCGCCTAAGACTGAGACTCCAAAACCCAGATCGGATAGGGAAAGAATGTCCGACCAAAGGACAAGTATCTCAATCTGATCGCATTTAGCGTAAACTGCCGAGAAGAGGAAGGAAGGGGAAAAAAGAGAAGTACAGGCCATAGAGAGAAGCTGATCTGAGTCAAAGACTGGCATGACCACGACTTCTTTGGACTAGAGAATCCAAATCTTATCTGAAACATTGGCTAAGGCACCACCAAAGCCAATGGATAGAATAGGCTTAATGACATCCTCTGGACCCATGAATGGTTCTAGGAGAGCCACTAGACTGTCAGAGTGCTTCTTAAAGATGCGTTTGAGCCTAGCCAAGGATGCATCATTCTCGATACCGCGAATGTTTAGAACAAGAAATTCGCCATCAAAACAACAGAAAAACGGTCCAGAAAACAGAGAAGGGAAGAGAACCAAATAGACAATAAACAAAGCAAAGTCGAAATCAGATAAGATAAATCATGTATCGAGTAGATCATACGATCTACTTGGACGCCGCTATAGAGCATGTGTGAATGGTGCAGGCAGTGAGAGATGTTGACTACCGTCTACGATGAATGGGACGGGTAACCACACCAACTACGGGAGAACCATAAGTCTTCCCGTAAAACTGGGCGGCGATGAAGACACAAAAGGAGAACTTGAACGAGGAAGTCGAGAGTTCTTAGCGAGGCGAGCTAAGAAATCTTTAATGATCGCAATCTTGTCCCTGCTAAGAAGGGGGATCGAATAAGAAAAGGAGGAAGGGGGGGGGGGAACCAAGCACAAAGGGGGAAACGAGGTCCGCAATGTGGTGCTGCATCAGATGTGCGACACACAATTATATAAGGTATCCCTCAACACCGAGCTATCATTAAATTGACAAAACAGTGAAGTGGAGGAGGACCTAAATAGGGAGGGAATCGCCTACTGAAACCGAAAGAACTCACATACCGCGGGACCTAAAAAGACCAGCAACCGACCGGGGGTACATATGTTCCTCATATAGCTGTCAGCAGTAGTGACAACTATATGTGGAAGACATATGCCGAACCACAGTCGAAGCCAACACGAAAATCAATCCCACCCAATCGAGCAGATAAAAACCAAAATGTCCGAAAACCAAACAGACAAATTATCGAGAAATTTGTCGTGTGCCCACACAAACCGAAAGACAACAAATCGGAATCCAACTAAAAGATCCAACGTTGCAAAAAGTGACTGCCAGGCAACAAGTTGCCATGGCAGCGCGAAGCATAAGGGGCCGATCAAATGAAGTCAATAGAGCAAAGAGCCAAGGAAAAAGACATCGAGAGAAAGCCATAGCCAAAAATCAGGGACATAGGAACCATGGTCAAGAGAAAAAAGAAAGGAAACAGAATGCAATAGTCCTAAACTTGTCGGCTTCTAGAACTATCATTGCCAACCAACGAAACCCCAAGAAGAACGAACAACCAACACACGCATAACCCATCACCAGTTCCTCCGAAGTAGTGAACGTAGCGGCAAGGAGCACATACATAAGCATGTCATGGCTCAAAGTAACAAGAACACCACACAACTCAACCGAACAACATCGTCCACTGGAGAAGCCAATGCACCCAAGTGTGCCTCAAAAACATAGTCACCCAATAGCTGTGAAACCGAAGAACAAGTTAGCCCAATGTCCTGATCCAACGCAACAACATCTCGGCTATCGAAGCAACTTGAGATACTGGAACACACCGAACCCGCAATAGCAAGACCCCCATCCTCGGACACCAGTCATAAAGTACAGCAATTAGCGACGAAGTCAGGGAGAGAGCAGCAACCTTTTTGGTTCTCTTACGACGACGAGATTTACATCGTCGTTGAGGACCAGGAGGATGACCACTTCTCACCTTTTTCGGCTACGCGATTCCAACGAAAGCACGAGCAGGAGGAGGTCCAAGAACTAATTGGTGTAGAGTGGTCAAATCTCAATCACAATCAGGATTACCAAAAATACCTCACAAAAGTCATTCCCAAAAATGCAACCACAAAGTATAGTGACTGCCTCTAAACAAGAGATAACCTAAATAGATGGAGATCGTGATCCCCTGAACCGTAAACGAGGAAAGAAGGGAGTGATGAAATTTCTCTTGACTCGTTCGCGACGAGAGCATGTAACAGATCCGATCATCACTAGGAGGGAGCAGTCAGAAAAATACCGTAAGTCAGGAGTAGCCAAGCCAAGTTCACCATTAAAGGAGGGAAGAAGTTCATAAAGAAACCCTCAACCATCAGAAAAAAAAATCTTGCCAAATCCACAAAGAAGTTAAATCGAACAACCTAACCACCACTGATGACACACTGGCAATTTCAACAAGGAAACTTGTGACGGCCCACTCTGCACCAGCCTGCATTTCGTCCGAAGGTGCGCTGTACACATGCCCGACTAGCACGGAACGATCGCCAAAGAAAGGGAATAAAATAATGAACTAACAAGGAACCTGTAGAATGTCTCACAGCGCATGGGACAAGACATGAAACATGCAAGACAGTGCATAAGCTGAAAACAAACTATCATAGCAGCGGAAAATCCAAATACAGCTTATGTTCCACAACATCACTATTACAACTTTTAAAACCGTCTCTAAAAGCAAGATAAGGAAGGTACACTACTAATGCCCAAGTAGTGACTACCAACGACACAAGGAGAATATCTATATATATCATACGTGGAAGCCTCCTGCTCGCCTCCGGATCAGCTACTCGTGCATCACCAGCTAACCTGTCTCTAGTCTGCTCGTTTAGGAGCACCCAGAGTAATAAGAAGAGACATAAAACTCTGGGTCAGACAAAAGTCTGGTATGAGCGATAAGCAGCTAAACAGAACAATAACAGGTATACTAAACCATACCTGAACCTGGACCTGCAACTAAAGAGTTAGCACTACATACTGTACAACGCTCTAAGGTGCCGCTAACATATGGTGTACAAGCATACGGGGGTGGGGGTGTGCATGTCATAGTGATGGCAAACAATCAAGCATAGCAACTATCCTCACATCTCTCACTCAGTGCGTAAAGCATACGATATCCACCACTTCGATCACCCAATACTTTGCTATGATCACTCTGCCCCATGAAGTCACAACGGCTTCACTGCACTGATCCATAGCCACTAATCCTTTGCTATGTCAACTTTGCCCCATGGAGTCATACACACCCCACTGCATTGGCTCATAGCCTTACTAATCCTTTACTATGTCCACTCTGCCCCATGGAGTCACAATGGCTACACTGCACTGGCTCATAGTCTTACTACGATCACTTTGCCCCTAGAGTCACGGTGACTCTACTGCACTGATACGTAGCCCAACATTCCTTTTCAGTGGTGAATCGAAGTTATGAACATCAACAACTCCTTAGCACACGTCCCGCAGCAAAGCCCAATCATGAAGTGAACTCATTAGTTTCCAACTGGATCCTGAGCTCTAACTTCCAACTTGGACTACCTTTGCATCTCGGGTTATTGGTCATCACCGGATCGGTTCAGATCTCCTCAGCCCTTCTTCTCTGTCGGTTCGGATCGGCCTCCTTCCAAGTGCTCCGGGTCGGGTCGTGGCCTCCAAGTCCCCTCATAGTACATCGGTTCGGTTCGGGTGCCCTCTGGCGGGTCGGGTCGGGTAGATGTATCTGGGTTTGGTTCGGACCCATGCCCTGATTCGGTTCGGCTCGGTAGCTCTCCTCCTTTAGATATTGGCCCCTTCGGTTGTGATGCTCCGATCCGATCCTAGTTTAACCATAATGGCCTTCCTTCTTGCCAAACTTCTCTTATGCCAAGCCTCGGTTCGGTTTGGTGATCCCTTGCCCAGTCCATTATCCGGTCCGAGCCCATCCATCCGATCCGAAAACCTGCATCGTTTTCCTGCAACTTTTCCAGTGAGTGTTTTACGCCATTCGACGGCGTTTTTGACCATTCTAACTATTCTAATCAATCACAAAGTATACCAAACAGTCATAGCAATAAGTAGAAGTGACCTCAAACACCAAAACATCAATATGATAGGTTAAAATGGATCAAACATAGCCAAAACCCCATATTTTCCCTTAAGCATGTTCAAGCATAATTAATGATAGGATTAGCAAAACTTAACCAAATTAACCCAAGTTTCTAATAGAGGTCTAAAACATCATTTAAGAATTTATAAATATTTTTCCAGAATTTAATCATGTTTAAATTCGCTAATTAACACTAATTACCCTTAATTAGCCATAATTAGTGAGGAACTATGCAAATCGTCACCTTAGCCACAAATAAACCTTAGATCCGAAATAAATCTCTGATATGGCGCGAATACCAATGCTAAACAGCAGCTCTAATATTGACTTGGTGAAAATCTCCCTTGATTTGATGTTGCTAAGCTTAATCCTTGATTAGAAAGTGATTTGGAGGTGATTTAGAGGTTGGAGGCCATTTTTAGGGTTTCTAAGAGGTAAGTGGAGGCTAGAAAACTGAAATGGAATGAAACTCTAACTCTTTTCAGCCTCCCCATAACCCTAATCCCGAAATGGGTTATGGGCCCATTCACTGATCACCCTATTTGACCCGGTTAAGCAGTTTTCTACTTCCAAACATTATTTCATCCATTCCTCCCAAACGGTAAGTCCGTTTTCCACATGTGACCACTTTAGGAAAGGTAAACCATCATCTGAAGCCAATGGAAGTGGTTTCAGGTCGAAACTCCTTTCCAATCAAAAGTTATGGCCGTAACAAGATCAACTAGGGGCAAAACGGTCATTTAAAAATCGGCAAGAATCATGAACATGGGAAATGACCCCAATGGTCGTTTCCCAAAGCCACATGACCATACGACTTCATATAAGAAAGAAATAAATATTCTACGATCCTCCGACGCATAGAATGCGGGTTGTTACATTCTCCCCTCCTTAAGAAAATTCGCCCCCGAAATTCACTAACCAAAACACACAAAGGGTCCCGCAAGCCTATCAGCCATAAAACAACAATCAAACATGCAAAACAAGCAAAACAATTCTATCCTAGCATGCGGAATAACTAAATTGCAAAGTAAATCTTACCAGGCAAAGAGTTCTGGATACGTCTTCCTAATGCTCTCCTCTGTCTCCCAAGTACAGTCATTCTCGTTCTCGCCCCACTGAACCTTGACTAGCTTCACCGCCTTCCTTCAAAGTTGCTTCGTATCGTGCTCGACAATACGAATCGGCTTGCGGTTCCCAACCGCCTCGGGTTCCACTTCGAAGTCCTCTAACTGATCAGGTGAAATAGTCATATCTAGGTCGTGCACGAACTTCCTTAGCTGGGAAAAATGAAATACGTTGTGAACTCCCGCCATCTTCTCGGGTAAGTCAACTCTATATGCCAAATTCCCAACTTGTTCGAGAACTGGGAATGGGCCAACAAATCTTGGTACCAACTTGCCTCTCCTGCCAAATCGTATCTCGCTCTTCAACGGAGAAATCTTGACAAACACCAAGTCACCAACGGAGAATTTTAAGTCTCTTCTCCTCTTATCAGCATAACTCTTCTGCCTATCCTGGGCAGCCTTTATCCGTTGTTGAATGATCTTAAGCTTATCTGAAGTTTCCCTTACCACATCTGGTCCAAGCATAAACATCTCACTGGTCTCTATCCAACATGATGGTGAGTTGCACGATATTCCGTACAAAGCTCCATATGGATCCATACCGATACTGGATTGGTAGCTATTATTATATGCAAACTCTGCTAGATGCAAATGGTCATCCCATGATCCACCAAAATCCAATATACAAGCTCTCAAGAGATCTTCTAATATACAATTCACCCTCTCTGTCTGACCGTCGGTTTGAGGATGATACGCAGTACTGAGATATAATTCCGACCCTAGAGCCTCTTGTAAGCTCTTCCAAAACCCACTAGTAAACAATGGGTCTCGGTCACTCACAATGCTTTTAGGTACTCCTGAAATCTCACTACCCACTTCATATACAGTTCTGCTAACTTAGCTATCGTTCTGGTCGATTTGACTGTTATAAATCTTGCACTCTTAGTCAATCGATCCACAATTACCCAAATGTTATCATGTCCCGATTTAGTCCTTGGTAAACCATCAATGAAATCCATCGAGACTTGCTCCCATTTCCATTCGGGAATTTCTAATGGTTGCAACAAACCACTAGGCTTTTTTTGCTCAGCTTTAACTAGCTGGCAATTCATGCACTTGGATTTAAACTTCCCAACGTCTCTTTTCATCCCTTCCCAGTAGTAAGTCTGCTTCATGTCTCGATACATCTTATCACCACCGGGGAGTATAGTCAGTTTTGAGTGATGGCATTCCCTAAGCACTTCATCTCTCAAACCATTCACGTTGGGTATAACTAGTCTTCCATTCTTTCGAAGCCACCTTTCTCGATCAAGCCCATACAAATTCATCTCCTCACCGTCGATATTCATCTCTAACTTGAAGATGATTTCCAATATATTAGGATCGTCCCTCTGACTGGAACCAATCCGCTCAATCAAAGTGGGTCTGATCGCCAAACTAGCTAACATCTCTGGATCCAATTCGCACTTTGGTCTAAAATCATAACCTGCGATATACTCTAGTTGCTTCCATTCAAGAAACATAGCCCCTAAACTGGCATATCTCCTACTCAAGGCATCAGCTACCGCATTACCTTTCCCAGGTGTATATGCGATATCAAAATCATACGAAGCCAAGAACTCTAACCATCTCTGGTGACGGAGATTCAGATCTTTCTGAGAGAAGAGATACTTTAATGATTTATGATCGGTAAACAACTCAAATCTCTCTCCCAAGAGATAATGTCTCCACATCTTCAACGCGAACACGATCGCTGCCAGTTCCAAATCATGGGTAGGATACCTTTTCTCGTGCGGTTTTAGTTGCCGACTAGCATAAGCTACAGCCCTACCTCCTTGCATCAATACAACACCTAGTCCAGTACCACAAGCATCCGTGTATACCGTCATCTCTTCATTCCCTTTAGGAATGACTAACACTGGTGCATGCTTCAACTTTTCTTTTGGACTTTTGAATGCATTCTCACACACTCCGTCCCAGACGAAGGCTTGATTCTTCTTAGTCAACTGAGTCAACGGTGCTGCTATCTTGGAGAAGTCCTTGATAAACTTGCGATAATATCCAGCTAACCCCAAGAAGCTCCTTACATCTGTTGCATTCTTGGGCGTAGACCAATCCTGTACCGTAGCCACCTTCGCAGTGTCCACGACAATACCATTCTATGAAACAACATGGCCCAAGAATCTCACTTCCCTCCTCCAGAAGTGACACTTAGAAAATTTCGCTTTCAATTGGTGTTTTCTCAACACCTCCATCACTATCCTCAAATGTCCCGTGTGTCCTTCCTCTGTCCTCGAGTAAACAAGGATGTCGTCTACGAGCACAAGAACAAACTTATTCAACTGATCTCTGAATACCCGATTCATAAGATCCACGAAGTATGCTGGTGCATTGGTCAACCCAAATTGCATGACCAACCACTCATAGAATCCAGACGGCGTCCTAAATGTCGTTTTCGGAACACTCTCAACCGCTACTCGGAGCTGATGAAATCCTGTCGCGAGGTCCAACTGGGAGAACACTCTTGCTCCTTCCAGTTGATCAAACAAATCATCTATCCGTGGTAGAGGATACTTATTCTTCCTCGTTAACTTATTCAACTCGCGATAGTCCACACACAAACGAAGGGAACCATCTGCCTTAGTGGCAAACACAACTGATGCTCCCCACTCGGAGACACTTCTTCTAATAAACCCCTTCTTCAAAAGATCGCTTACTTGCACCCCGAGATCTTGCTGCTCCCTTGGTGCCATACGACAAAGTGGCATCACTATAGGTCTGGCATCTTTCACTAAATCAATACGGAACTCAATCTCTCAGTGTGGTGGAAGTCCGGTCACCTCCTCGAAGACGTCTGAATACTGGCTAACCACGGGCACATCTGACAACTCACCATGCGGGATGTCGAGGGAATTTATAAAACTAGCCATTACCCCATCACTAGGTAGACTACCAAACACTACCCTCCGCCCATTGTTGGCTAGCTTTTTGACCAAGCCACCAAGGTTCACTCACAAGAAGAAAGTATGAAACTGCGTTCCTTAAGTCCATGAAGGATCGGATCGTACCAGAGAGTCGCCCTTCACCGGATCGCCCCCATCAGATCGCCCCCGTTGCATCAGCGATCCAACTACTTCTACACGACTCGATCCGTACATACACTGCTTCCCAGCGTAGACCGATCCGATCCCCTGATGCACAGCGAAGCCTCTGACCTGTTCAAGCACGAGCTGGTCTTCGGCGATCCGAGATGCACGGATCTAGCGACACGTGTCCCCAACTGTCACTTTGACTAATTCCTCCCCCTTGCTCGATCCGATATTTAAGGGGATTGCGACACCTGTCCACAACGGCTAATTTGACTAATTCTTCATCAAGCTGCGATACGATCCGATATTCTCGGGATTTGTGCCACGTGTGACCGCGATCCGCCTGACAAAATCAGCTATAAATAGCCCAGAGCTTGGCATTTTTCAGGATCCTTTTGGAAGTATTGAGCACTGATTCCACCATTACTGTCATACCACAATTTCTTGTCAGTTTTATTACGAGATTACTGAGAGAAATCACAATTGTAAGAGTGAGTTTGAGAGAGATCATTGATTGTACTAGCATTCAAAGTATAATCGATAACATATAAAGTGGACGTAGGCTCGTTAACGCCGAACCACTATAAATTCTGTGTGTTTTCTGCTTTTTCTTCATTCCCCAGTTATAATTCTTTAAGATTCAGAACAATTTGGGTGTTAGGTCCAAATTTTGATCTAACATTTTGGTGCTTTCACTGAGAAAACAGTCCCAAAATTTCACTATTCAGTTTTTTGAAGATTCCAGCGACATCTGATATCATGGCTGGAAAGAGGTCTAAGGAAGTACGAGCTTCACGAACAAATGAAATCACGAATGAAGCAGTTGAAGAAAGTGTGCACGAGATGGGCAATGAGGGATCTTTGGATCGCGGAGCGCCGGGGGCAAACCGATCCGATGAAGGTGCCACGCACCGAGTCGGCGAGGACGAGGCGATCCGGACTGTTGAAGGGGTTGTTACTCGATCCCGTGATAACGCCTCGGATCCTCCTCATACCATGACCACAAACCTACCCCAAGGGGGCGTAACGAATCGCCGATCTCGATCCACAGCGATCCGAATTGATGACCAGACTACAACTCGACCCTGAAAGGAGCCTATGGCTCACTCCTACCGTCCTGGCCCCTCCGCTCGACTTGGCTCAAGCTCTTTGCGCATAAGAGAAAATGATGATGATCAATATGACCCTTCTGCTCCCGTTACTGAGGGGGATCTCTCTCGCTTTTCCGAAATGTGGGAAAGGCTGTTTGATGAAATGGCTGCTCAAAGGCAGGAAAGCTCCGTTCTGCGACAGAATTTGACCGATATGGATAGAAGGCCTAATGATCTCGCAAGGCAAAGGACGCCACCAGTTCGTCCGCTCACCCCAGAATACTCTTCTTCGTCAGAGGAATCGCCGAGGCCTCCGCGGCGACTGTATGAGAGGCTCGAAAACATAGAGCAGCTTCGATTTGGAACCCTGCCATAATGGGAAGAAGAGGCACTGGGTGCAGGGCCCTCAAACCGTAATGTGAACGATCACGCCGCAACTCCCAGAGCTCGAGGTGTGGACAGCCCTGTGCAGAACAGACCACCTCAGCCCCGTCGCCATGCAAATGCTCATGGTAATAGTGGGCAACGAAGCCCAATCCGAGCCCCGGATTTCATGACCGCTCCCGGAAGAGAGATTAGAGAACCCCACCGAGCATGAAGCGCTGACCCCGAACCTCCACTGACCAGTGCAAATGTTGCAGCTATGATCCATCAAATTCTGGCAGATAGCCGTGGACAACGGAATGAGGATTGGAGAATTGACCGCAGTCATACCCCTTTTACTGATGATATTTTAGATGCGACTTTCCCGACGCGCTTCAACATGCCGCAGATGAACCGTTACACGGGTAGATCTGATCCCGTCCAGCATCTGATGAGATATTCTTGGTCAATGACCGCTGCAGCAGCCTCTGACACTGTCAAGTGCAAAGCATTTCCCATATTCTTGGAGGATGTATCACTATTATGGTTTACTCGCTTACCAGCAAGATCAATTTCCAGCTTCAGGGAGTTGAGTGAAAAGTTCGTGGAACAGTTCCGCATCTATGCACAGAAGACGAAGAGTGTGATCGACTTGTTCCTTGTCAAGCAACGACCAGGCGAGAGTTTGAGGGTGTATCTAGACCATTTCAACCTGGCCGCTACTGAAGTCAAAGATCCTCATGAGCCAACTGTTGTGGCAGCCCTAATTGATGGAGTAGATAAAGACACCGAATTTGGGAGATATTTGGCCGGCAAGCCACCCCATACTAGAGAGTTATTCTACGAAAAAGCTAACGTACACTTACGCCGGGAGGAAGTATATGCTAACCAAAAGGCAAAAACGGCCGATAAAGAGGAAATTCAGAGCAATGTCGCCATCAAGCAGACAGGAGACAGCTCGGAGAAGGTCGAGGTTAATGTTGAAAATCGGAATCAGGGTTGTCGTCAGTCAGGAAACAATGATAATAACAGTAATGGCAACAACCGGAAGAGGAATCGAGGGAACGACTCCCAGAGAAGGACTCATCCCAGGTCTTTTGAGAGTTATACGCCAATAAACGATACTTTGGAAAATATCTTCATGGATTCGTACAACGTCCTCCAAAATAAAAGGCCTCCTCCCAGAGAGTCGACGGAGAAAGAACGCGAAACGGGGAAGTTTTGTCTCTTTCATCAGATTCATGGCCATTCAACAAATGAATGCCGTCACCTAAGAGATGTAGTCGAGAGGCTTCTCCGAGAAGGAAAATTGGATGAATACAGAGTAACGCCCAAAGACAGGGGCAAGCCGTACAGGCCCCAAATCAGAACCAGAATCAACCTACTGTCAGGCCAACTGCGCAGCAAAAGGGAACGGACCTTGTTATCAATACCATAATCGGAGGGCTTCATCTCGCCGGACACGGTTCCAAGGCATTAGACCAGTATATCAATGCAGCCAAGCAACACCTCGAGGTAGGGGAGTGTAGCAACCCCGAGGTCAACGTCCCGGTAAAACAACAAAGGATGATGTCTGACGATGTCGTTTTCCGCGAACGAGAAAGCATTGGAGTCCATGCTCCGACTGAAGATCCATTTGTAATCACAGTACCTATTGGCCCGGCCACTGTTCATAAAGTTTTGGTGGATAACGGGAGTTCCGTCAACATTCTTTTCAAAAGGACATTCGACCAAATGAACCTCGAGATAAAAGACTTGAAGCCCTGTCAGGGATGGATCCGTGGATTGATTTAACGGAGCATCCACTGCTCCAATGGGTTATGTAGAGTTACCAGTTACGCTTGGGGAAGGAGAACGCCAGAGAGTGAGAATCCTTCCCTTCGTGGTTTTGGATGTTGAATCACCCTATAATGCCTACTGGGCCGACCGGCCCTCGCAAAGTTTAGAGCCTGTATAGCCCCCTGGTGCTTATTATTGAAATTTCCTACGAAGCTGGTGTTGGTATTGTCAGAGGAGATCAGGTTGCCGCACGAGCATGTTATGTTGCAGAGCTAAAGCTACTCCGCAATGGAGGGGACATAGAAACCAAGGGCGCTTCTCCCTCCGTACGGGCGGAGACCTTATAGCAATTAAAGAGGATAATAGTAGGAGTGTCGCCCAGAGAGTTGCCCGAGGATATGGATCCCAGAGAGGACGAAGAACCTGGGGGCATAATGGAGACTCCCAACGAGACAACTGTGAATGTACCGATCGATGATAGTGACCCAGAGAAGGTCCTTAAGATTGGATCCCAGTTAAATCCGAATCTAGCTAAAGAACTGACGAATTTCTTAAAAAATAACTTGGATGTATTTGCTTGGACCCACGCAGACATGTGCGGGATATCTCCATCAATCATGAGCCATTCATTAAGCATTAACCCTAAACATCCTTCGGTAAAACAAAAAAGGCGAATGCTGGGCCCAGAGAGGTCCGCTGCCTTGAAAGAAGAAGTTGGAAAGCTAAAAAGTAATGGATTTATCAGAGACTCAATCTACCCAGACTAGGCCTCAAATCCAGTCCTGGTAAAGAAGGCCAACGGGAAGTGGCGAACGTGTATCGATTTCTCGGATTTGAATAAAGCCTGCCCAAAAGACAGTTTTCCGTTACCCCGGATCGATCAGTTGGTGGACTCAACGGCGGGCCATGAACTTCTCTCCTTTATGGATGCTTATTCAGGATATAACCAGATTCCAATGCACGTTCCAGATCAGGAACACACTAGCTTTATTACGGATCTGGGATTATATTGCTATGTAGTAATGCCCTTTGGCTTGAAGAACGCAGGCGCTACATATCAACGGTTAGTGAACAGAATGTTCTATAACCAGATTGGGAAAACAATGGAAGTATACGTTGACGACATGTTGGTTAAGTCCAAGCAATCCTCTAATCACACCACAGACCTGGCAGAGATGTTTGGCATTCTTCGAAAGTACGGGATGAAACTCAACCCAACAAAATGTTCATTCGGGGTCGCCTCCGGAAAATTCTTGGGATTCATCATCAGTTTTCGTGGGATTGAGATTAATCCATACCAGATCGCAGCAATCAGAGACATTCAGGAACCTAGGCAAATTAAGATGTGCAAAGCCTTGCAGGGAAAGTAGCCGCACTAAGCAGATTTATCTCCAGGGCTACGGACAAATGCATCCCATTCTTCGAATTGATAAAGCGAGGAAAACGCCACTTCAAATGGACGCCCGACTGCATAGAAGCATTTCAGAACTTGCTGAGACACCTGGAGAAACCTCCGATACTATCTAAGCCGATGGATCACGAGGATTTATTCGTGTACTTGGCAGTGTCGTCCCACACGATCAGCTCAGCATTGGTAAGAGAAGAAGATAAGGTCCAAAGACCTGTGTATTACGTGAGCAAAAAATTGATGGCAGCAGAGCGTAATTATCCAAGGATAGAAAAGTTGGCGTATAGTTTGCTGATCGCCTCTAGAATGCTTCGACATTATTTTCAGGCGTATCCCATTACCGTATACACTGATCATCCACTCAAGCAAGTTCTACAGAGACCAGAAGCGTCTGGAAGATTACTCAAATGGAACATTAAGTTAAGTCAATTTGATCTGAACTTTCAGCCCCGGCGGTCATTTCGGGGGCAAGTGATAGCCGACTTCATAGCAGAGTTTACGGTCCCGGAGGAAGATATAGCAAACGAAGAAGTTCACCCCTCAAAATTACTTCTCGACCCCAGTGCCTGGAGATTGTATACTGATGGCGCTAGGAATGACAAGAGAACCAGCGCTGGAGTAGTGCTTGAAACTCCCGAGAAACGGCTGATATCCTACGCTATCCGGATGGAGTTTCACGCCACTAACAACGACGCCGAATATGAAGCCCTAATAGCCGGACTAAGGATCGCAAAGGAGTTGGAAGTCATAAAGCTGGACATATTTTGCGACTCCAAGTTAGTTGTGAACCAGGTTACTGGAAAATTCCAAGCCAAAAGTGCAAGATTGATTTTATACTTGAAGAAAGTGAAGGAGTTGTTGAACGGCTTTGATCGCTACAGCATATCTCACATTCCACGGTCAGAGAATCAGCAGGCGGATAAGTTGGCAAAGATGGCTAGTTCCGACGATCCTGAAGAGACCGGGCTAGCCCCCGTTGAAGTACTTCGGTCCCCTAGTATAGATCAGATGGAAATTGATCCAGTACTAGAGACGGAACCAGAAAGGGAGTCATGTTTGACCCCTCTAAAGAATTTCTTGATGAATGGAGCGCTTCCGACCAAGAAAAGCAAGAGGCGTAAAGTAATTCGTAAAGCTGCCCGATACGTTCTACAAGGCGGAGTTCTTTACAGACTGGGGTTTTCAATGCCTCTTCTCCGGTGTATAGCTCATGATGACATCAAGCGTGTGCTGCAGGAGGTACATGAAGGTGAATGCGGCAATCACACTGGAGGGCAAACATTGGCGAAAAAGGTGTTGCGGCATGGCTATTTCTGGCCTACCATAAACAAGGATGCGGCAAAATACGCATGACGGTGTGATGCGTGCCAGAGATTTTCAAAGATACCCAGAGCACCTCCTAATCAGTTAAAAACAATGACGAGCCCATGGCCTTTCTCTATGTGGGGAATTGATATCATCGGAAGTCTCCCCATAGCTAGGGGCGGAGCGAAGTTTGCCATTGTAGCCGTAGATCATTTCACTAAGTGGGTCGAGGCTGAGCCACTGACTACAATCACAACCAAACGAGTGATCAATTTTGTCGTTAGAAACATCATCTATCGATTTGGGATTCCAAAGATTGTTATAACGGATAACAGGACTCAGTTCGATAGCATTGAATTCAGAGACTTCTGCCAGAAATATCACATTGAGAAACGGTATACTTCTGTGGCGCACCCGCAATCGAACGGACAAGTCGAAGCGGCGAATAAAGTGATTAAGTCCATTCTGAAAAGAAGACTTAAACGGGCCAGAGCCATGTGGGCTGATGAATTACCCTTAGCACTATGGGCCTACAGGACAACGTATAAATCGGCAACAGGACATACCTCCTTCTCCCTTGCTTTTGGAGCAGAAGCAGTCATCCCGGTTGAGATAAAAGTACCTTCTCACCGAGTGACTTATTACGATCCGATGACTAATAACGAATTGCTCCTTGAATCCCTGGATATGATCGAAGAAAAGAGGGACGAAGAAAACCTGCGTGCCTTGAGATGCAAACAACAGGTCGCCCGATACTACAACAAAAAGGTTCGAGCCCGAACCTTGGAACCCGGAGACTTGGTTCTGAAGCGTGTCTTTCCAGCCCCAACTCATATGGGTGCGAAGTGGGAAGGATCGTACTCCATTCTGTGCAAGCTTGATAATGGAACCTTCAACCTAGCAACCGTAGATGGAAAGGAAATCCCCAAAGTGTGGAATGCCCAACATTTACGGCCGTACCTAACGTAAAGATGACAGATCTGTTCTTTTGCTTTGTTAAGAACCATGTACAAGGCACGACTTGCCTAGAATAGTCCGATTTCTTAAAGCAAAAAATTATAAAGTGGACGTAGGTCATGATTCGACCGAACCACTATAAAAATATTGTGTGTCGTTTACCTTTATTGCACTATTATTTATCTGCCTTTCTATTTTTGTGGAAATTGTTGTGAATCATGTAACGATCCCAGAAGCACATAATTATAGGTGCCTTCCATCGGAATGGAATGCAATCACCAGTCAAAACTCTGAGGGTGCGATAAAGTGGATCATATCATTGATAGCGCTCTAACTCTCCAAAGCCGAGAGAAAGCATAACGGATATGAAGACGATGTCCGTAAGTCATGGCGGTGTACCATGATTGGAACCACCTTGATGGAACTCTAACCTCGGCGACTGCTAGGAGAGTATAAAAGCGTCTCCGATTGAGCGCTGAGAAAGAGCTGTTGCCCCGCTGAAGGATCGGGGAGCGATTGAACTGCTGAGCTCGAACTCTAACTCTCCAGAGCAGAGAGAGAGAGTATAAAAGCGTCTCCGATTGAGCGCTGAGAAAGAGCTCTTGCGCCGCTGAAGGATCGGGGAGCGATTGAACTGCTGAGCTCGAACCTTAACTCTCCAGAGCAGAGAGAGTATAAAAGCGTCTCCGATTGAGCGCTGAGAAAGAGCTCTTGCCCCCGCTGAAGGATCGTGGAGCGATTGAACTGCTGAGCTCGAACTCTAACTCTCCAGAGCAGAGAGAGAGTATAAAAGCGTCTCCGACTGAGCGTTGAGAAAGGACTATTGCCCCGCTGAAGGATCGGGGAACGACTGAGCTGCTAAATTCAAACTCTGACCTCGGCGACCGCCAGGAGAGTATAAGAGAGTCTATGGTTAAGCACTAAGAAAGGTGTCGGAAACTCAGCACCATAAGAACAATTATCTTGCTAAATTTTCTAAGTCCCTCATATTCAGAAATAGGGGGCAACGTGCAGACAATGCTAATCAATCCTTAATGAGCCCTAGTCAGGCGCTACATTAACGATTGATTGGGGGCATATACATATATACATATACTCATGAACATGGAAATTTTTAAATTTTTCTTTCTGTTGCTTGACTGATTTGTAGTTATAATCAGATGGTCTATGACTAAGCATGAAAAGTTTATTAAATGCAGGTACACGGTGGTGCAAAAAGAGATAAACTTTCATTTATAAACTGCAAGCCTAGAAAGTGAAAAACAACCTAAAACAAAAGTGAGGGCCAGTCTCACAATTACATTTCATGGCCAGTAAGAAGCCTAAAAACAAAATATAGACAAGCAACAATATCCTATTTACGCTTGGACTTCTTATCCTGTTTCTGCTTCTCCAGCCTCGCCTTGTCAGTATCGGATTGATCACCCTTCTTTCTTTTCCTTTTGTCTATAAGAGGAACGTCCGACTCTTCAGAAGATTCCTCCTCCACCTCCTTTCTCTTTCTTTTATCAGTAAAGGAAGCTGGGAAATCATCAGGGTTCGCAAAATGAAGCTGTTTGCTGAAGGATTTGGGCTGGAGTTTCAAAACCGTCTCGGTTTTGGGATTAAACTCCGAGATAGGGGCTATGTTCAAAGGCTCTTGTCCCACCTTCTTTAAAGCCAGCTCCATTTCCTGCCTAGCTTTTCTATTAGCCAGAGTTTCATCGTCATCGTCTTCGGCTTCTTTGGTGCTAATGATATCCTCCTCTTCCTCTACATGGCACCCGTCCATATCTTTCAAGGCCTCGATGGTTTCATCATCCTTGGGAGCATCAGCACTGGGTGTCAGGACGCCCTTCTCTGCTGTTGTACCCTCAGCCTGCTTCGGTATATCAACACCAGCGCTAGGCGAGACGATAATCTTCTCCACCTCTTTCCTCTTCTCGACATCCTTGTCAACGGGCTCGCCACCTGTATTATGGGGAACACATGTTATTAATTCGATTGGTTGCTCTACCAGACGACGATGACTCACAATTGCTTTGACAAATTGTGGGGAAAAAAGGGAGATACCTTCCGCTGATCCTCCATCTAAGCTAGCTGCAGAAGCTCCGACAACCACAAGAGTTAGGCCCAAAGGAATTAATGGATCATCAGGATGGTATTCCTCAACTCCGGAGGTCTTGGGCTCTACAGCTGAGCTCGAACCTTCGTCAAGCTTGTTTTTGCCCTTAGCCAGGGCCCTCTCCTTCTCCATTTCTTCTTGAATTAGACGACGGCCTTCTGCCAGGTCCTCGGGCTCGTTATCCCTCAGGATGGTCTTCATCAGCTCATCTTCGTTAATCTCTTCAACTCCCAATCTTTGCTTCTCACCCTCAACGATGGCATCCATAAATTGGCTAAAGTAACGTGGTAGTCCGGGATCCACGAGATGTTACGGGTTTTGAGGACATGGCCGAGCAAGTCAAAAATCATCTCTTCGAACCCTTCGATATCTTTTTCTCTCTCGAGGAGCTTGTTGTTAGAACCAGTAGCCATTTCAATGGCACTTTCAACATTCTTTTCGGCGTGAGCCGCGCGCCTCTCAGCATCCGCAACTTGATCATTTAAAATCACCTTTTCCGCTTCAGCCAAAGCTAGACTTTCTTTCAAACTTGCTTTTTCTTCCTCCCAAGCAGCTCTCTCAGCTTCAAAATGGCCTTGTGCCGTCTTCAACTCAATGTTGGCCATTTTAAGATCTTCTACCTCCTTCTTTAAGGCCATTTTCTCAAGACTATTTGAGTCAAGTTCAGAATGAAAGCGTTTCTTAGCATTCTCCAATTCGGTCTTATAATTTTCAGTATCTCTCCGCGCTAAGGCAAGTTGGGATTGAGCGTCTTCCAAGTCCTTCTCCATCTTTGTCCTAGCCCTTTCATTATTATCTATCTTCACCTTGGATCTATGTGCTTCCATCTCAAGCGTTCGGATGACTTCTGAAAAATTAACAGCATGTTTCTTCATCATTTCATACTGCCTGGCTACATGGCGAATGTGCCCGACGACTTCAGTATCCCAGTTCCTAGGGACTAGTTCCAAAGCTGGAACAAACATCATCCTTTCGAAGAAAATGTTGGGGAATTGTTCTCGCAAGTTTTCCAACCTACCTTGAGTCTCGGGACCATGGATGTAGTCTCGTGACCCGGGGGCAACCAAATCTTGCTGGCTGGAAGGGACAATGTCACTTCTCTCCTTTTCAGAATCCTTGATTGGATCCTTGCTTTTATCCTTGGGCTCGTAGTGTCTTTTTGATGATTTGCTGTGAGAGGGGGCACTCTTCGGAGGAGTTAACTCTTTAGGAAGTTGTTTTCCCCCTGTAGGTGGTACCGAGTAACTGGGAAGCTTGCCAGAAGTTGATTTTGGTGGAGACCGGGATTGCGAAGAAGTAGGCTTGTGAGAAAGGCCGCGAGAGCGCTCGGGATTCGGATGAAGACTGGGTGTGCCTTCACGAAGAGAGCGATAAGAATAAGACCGCCTGCGAGACATCTTTCCTGCAAAGAAGAAAAGAGCATATCAAAACCTTGGATACTGTTGATATAAAAGTGTGGGGTCAGGTAGTGCGTGTGATTTGTACATCCCATATAATTCCCCCTAACAGACCCGGGCCTGAAGTCAGGCTCATCTGAGTAGTTTCTTGTCCTCCAATTGGAACGGTGGTCTCCTCAGAAGCAGGGAAAAATGGCTCCCCTTCAAAGTCCCCCTCTGTGTATACATCATCGGGCAAAGGAATTCTGCTCAGCTCTTTAAATAGCTGTTCTTCTGTCAAATCATCGGGAGCAGCCGGTTCGGTCGGAAGAGAAGTCCTTGAGGGGAAACCCCCCGAAGAAACTGGGATTTCCTTGGACTTGTCACCACGGGCCTCATCTCCTCTATATATGTTCAGGTCCTCGTCATCCTGGATGATTATCGGGGAAGGACTCTTACGGAATTTAGTTATTTCTGCTGCCCGTGATGTTCCCTCTCCCTCCGTTGGGGGCACGTATTTGTAAGGTTTCCCGCCAGCACCGAGTCCAAATCTTATATCCAGAAGGCGATGCTTATGAAGATTCTCGTCAGTGAAGCACTTCTTGATCCTTAGAAAATCGGATCTGCTTTGATAAGAATAGACAATCGATTATTGTATACCAAGCCTTCCGTCTTGGGAAAAACGTGATCTGCTTAAAACAAAAAAGAAGGGGGGATGTTAATGCTTCGATTTCTTAAGCAAGATATTCAGTCAAAAGACTAAAGTTTACTTGATTTAAGCAATCTTCTTGAGCACCCAGCCTGTCTCTTTATATAGAACCAATCAGACTTGGGATCCCCTATATTGCTGTATCCGTCATACAGAACCTTCCTATTCGCTACCAATTCGAAGAAAGAGAAATTTGGGGTTGCCGAGGAGCGATGCTTGAAAAGATAAAAGAATTTTAAATCTTTAAATGTGAGCTCGGTATGCAGGATCTCTGCGTATGCAATATATAGAGTGTATACAGCCGCGTAGGCGTTAGGATGAAGCTGCATCGGAGCGATACCCAATTGTTTTAAGGTCTCAATCACAATTGGAGGAAATGGAGGAATAGCTCCTACCCAGCACATGAGCCGGCTGAAGTCATATATCCTTCCGGAGCTAGGTGAGGTCTATCTTCGCTACCGGGTGTCCTCACATCATCCCAGGGGATCCCATGTCTCAAGCAAATTCTTTTAAGTTTTATGTCGTCGAGTTTGGAGGCTAAAGAATCAGTAAATTTCTCCATCCCGAGTGCGCCAGGAATCTCGTCGGGAGCTCGCCCGTCTACTTCAGACTCTTCACTAAGTGAAGTACTTTCAGATGGATTCGATTCCGTTGCCTCGTATTCGGATCCAGAATCTTCACCCCCTGGGTTAATTGGAGGGACCTCGGGGTTGTGGCGCTCAGGCACCTCGGACTCCATTTCTGTTTCGGATCTTGAAGAGGAACGATTATCCGACATTACTGTTTAGGCGAGAAAACATGAGAAATAAGATTAAAACTACCCGCCCCCCTATGTGTGCAGGTGCCGGTGTGTGTGCTTGTGCGTGCATTAAAGAAAAGTACAAAGGTCAACAAAATCATCTAGACATTAGTCGTTGTTCGGTTGATAGATTATGCATTTGTTCAATCCGGAATGTTCGTCTCAAAGGCTCTAACCTAACTATCCATCAATTTGTTAGAGTGGCATCATATTATTTAGTCAGCGTGTGCATCAGATCGTTCGTCAGTCGGATCGCAGGGCAGGTTCGGATCGCGACATGTGGACGGATCGTGGTGAAGGACTCGGTACGCGGAAGGGTATGAGATCATGGAAAGGCTTCGAATCGTGAAGTGCACCAATTCATCCATACGGATCGCGATGGTATATTGGCGATCCGCATCGCCCCCCATCCTCCACGACCCGAAGCTCCGGTATCTCCGCGAACTGATACTCGCGTCTAGTTCCCCACGAACCATAGCCTTGCCGTTTCCGCGATCCGATCCACTAGCCAAATCAACTTTCCAGTTCCGTTCCCTCTCCCCTCGCCTCACCATCGCTTCGAACTCGGGCCTCGCCCACGAACCGACCTGGTCATCCCTTCCTTCTTCTTCCTCAACTCTCCTCCTCACCCTTAAATCCATGGAATTGCACCAGGCACGCTCGCGTTTATTATCATCAAATCCTACAAAACTCCGCTGTCTCCACTCTCTAAACCAGTGCGAACACGCTAGAAACTAAAGAAAAGCTGTTTAATTACCTTCTTAAAGTTTGAAATTGGTTGGAAATTTGGAAATCAAAGTTAGGGTTTTTCTCTCAGGAAAATTGGCGGCGGCTACGAAAGAAGAAGAGAAGAATGAGGGTGAGGATCGATTTATATAGGCAAAAGGGCGACCGTTAGTCTCCCCCTTTTTGTCTTATTCGATTCGTGAAAATAGGCGGGCCACGAACCAAAAGCCCACCACGTCTCGAAGAGAAGCCCACCTCGTTCCGTAAAGAGGCCCAAGTTCTCACCAAAGGACGAGGCGAATGACTTGCTAACGGACCGTGACTCGCGCATGCGATCCGAACCGATAGATGACCGACAGGAATGAAAATTCAAAAATGCACCTGATAGATTCGATGATGAAGACTCTGAAAGATCCCAGAAAAGAATTGTCCAATAAACAGGGAAACTATTAAAGATTTATCTGATATTTATAGCAAGCAAAGAAACAACTTTCCGTAAATGATATGGCCTTTCGGATAGACGCTACCACTGATTTGCATCTCTTTATGAAAAGACGTTTCTATAGTTTCGAAGCATGTTCTATCATCGATAAAACATACTTCGAGGGGGCAAAATGTTGGCTAGCTTTTTGACCAAGCCACCAAGGTTCACTCACAAGAAGAAAGTATGAAACTCCGTTTCTTAAGTCCATGAAGGATCGGATCGCACCAAAGAGTCGCCCTTCATCGGATCGCTCCCATTGCATCAGCGATCCGACTACTTCTACACGACTCGATCCGTACATACACTGCTTCCCAGCGCAGACCGATCCGATCCCCTGATGCACAACGAAGCCTCTGACCTGTTCAAGCACGAGCTAGTCTTCGGCGATCCGAGATGCACGGATCCAGCGACACGTGTCCCTAACTGTCACTTTGACTAATTCCTCCCCCTTGCTCGATCCGATATTTAAGGGGATCGCGACACCTGTCCACAACGGCTAATTTGACTAATTCTTCATCAAGCTGCGATACGATCCGATATTCTCGGGATTTGTGCCACGTGTGACCGCGATCCGCCTGACAAAATCAGCTATAAATAGCCCAGAGCTTGGCATTTTTCAGGATCCTTTTGGCAGTATTGAGCACTGATTCCACCATTACTGTCATACCACAATTTCTTGTCAGTTTTATTACGAGATTACTGAGAGAAATCACAATTGTAAGAGCGAGTTTGAGAGAGATCATTGATTGTACTAGCATTCAAAGTATAATCGATAACATATAAGGTGGACGTAGGCTCGTTAACGCCGAACCACTATAAATTCTGTGTGTTTTCTGCTTTTTCTTCATTCCCTAGTTATAATTCTTTAAGAATCAGAACAATTTGGGTGTTAGGTCCAAATTTTGATCTAACACCCATCATCCGCCCTAACTGTCACCAAAAAGCCCTCACACCCGTATCTTTGGAGCCAATCGACCCCCATTATAATGCCTTACCCAGTAAAGCCCAAAACAAAGCAATCACAAACAAACATACATCCATGACTCGATAAGACCAAATTTCGGCAAATCATACTAAGGTTAGTCGAACCACCAATCGGGTTCGTCACAACCAACGGTCTATCGACTGTCTCGGGTTCCAGTCCCAACCTATCTACCAGGTCACTAGATATGAAGAAACGGGAAGCCCCAGTATCAAATAAAACTCGAACAGGTACATCAAAAATAAAAAGCATACCTTGAATGACGACATTCTTTCCTTTCTTCGCCGCAGTTGGGGCATTCGACGAAGAAGGAACAACATTAATAGCATATGCTTTCACAATCTGCTTCTCTTTAAGAGGTTGTGGACATTTATCCTTATGATGTCCCACTTGCCCACAGTTGTAGCACTTCCTATCCGCTGGCTTGGCCCGACATTATTTGGCATAATGGCCCTTCTTGCCACAGCTGAAGCACTCAACATCTTTCTTGCTCTTTTTCTAGCCATCCTTAGTTTGGTTTTTCTTCCTCTTGTTCTAAGTGTTATTCTTGCCTCCACCGCCTGCTTGCGGCTTCAGCCCTTCTGCAGATGCAACCTCAGTCTTTGACTTAGGGTAAAGACTCTCTGATCTCAAAGCTTTCCCGACAATCGATTCAAACGTCTCATCGATGTGGTTGATAAGCCTTTCCCCCAAGTATCCATCCGAACTAGTAATGAACTTCTCGTTCATCTTCTCAGGAGTATCAATACAGGATAATCCATACTTCGACAAAGTGTCGAACTCAGCAATATAGTCCGAGACTGCCCTACCATTCTGGTTAAGCTCCAAGAACTTCCTAAACAATTCCGACTTCTGAGCAGCTGGGATAAACTTGTCGCTAAAGCGAGCCTTAAACTGATCCCAAGTAACCTGATCCTCTAGAGTGGTTGTCTTAATTGCATTCCACCAATTCATCGCTCGCCCTTGCAGCTGACGAGACGCTAGCCTTCTCTTCATCGCATCCTCGATACCCAAGTCGTCAAAGATATGATCACAGCTATCCAACCAATCCTGAACATCCGTGGCTGACTCAGTTCCGTGGAACGGCTTCCCACCAAGGTTAGTGTAATCCTTGCACAGCTTGGCGAAATCGGCCCTAGGCGCCTGCACTACTGGACCACCACCATTACCGGCATTGGGAACTGCTCCCTGAACATCCCTAAGCATCTCTCTCATGAAGTCAATGAACATCGTCCTCATGTCAGGAGCATTCCCATTATTGGCCCCTCTACCAGCACCCCTTGTGTCCCGACTCATCGTTCAATCTGTAAAGAGAAAACGATTAACTATCTCCATAGTGGTGCTAGTGCAGTACGACTTCCTCCTTATACTACGAATAGTGTGTGTATATATATAGCTTTTGAAAACCAAAGTAATCACAAATACGCACTCTCATATATGTACTATCTCTCCCTAGTGTCTTTTCCTAGGTTAACTACGCAACCTAGAGCTCTGATACCAAATGTGATTGCCCGCTCCGCACCAGCCTGCATTTCCTCCGAAGGTGCGCTGTACACATGCCCAACTAGCACGGAACGGTCGCCAAAGAAAGGGAGGAAAAGAATGAACTAACAAGGAACCTGTAGAATGTCTTACAGCGCATGGGACAAAATATAATAATAACATAATCTTGACATAAAACAGGCGAGACAGTGCATAAGCTGAAAACAAACTATCATAGCAGCGGAAAATCCAAATACAACTTATGTTACACAACATCATTATTACAACTTTTAAAACTGTCTCTAAAAGCAAGATAAGGAAGGTACACTACTAATGCCCAAGTAGTGACCACCAACGACACAAGGAGAATATCTATATATATATCATACGTGGAAGCCTCCTGCTCGCCTCCGGATCAGCTACTCGTGCATCACCAGCTAACCTGTCTCTAGTCTGCTCGTTTAGGGGCACCCAGAGTAATAAGAAGAGACATAAAACTCTGGGTCAGACAAAAGTCTGGTATGAGCGATAAGCAGCTAAACAGAACAATAACAGGTATACTAAACCATACCTGAACCTGGACCTGCAACTAAAGAGTTAGCACTACATACTGTACAACGCTCTAAGGTGCCGCTAACATATGGTGTACAAGCATACGGGGGTGGGGGTGTGCATGTCATAGTGATGGCAAACAATCAAGCATAGCAACTATCCTCACATCTCTCACTCAGTGCGTAAAGCATACGATATCCACCACTTCGATCACCCAATACTTTGCTATGATCACTCTGCCCCATGAAGTCACAACGGCTTCACTGCACTGATCCATAGCCACTAATCCTTTGCTATGTCAACTTTGCCCCATGGAGTCATACACACCCCACTGCATTGGCTCATAGCCTTACTAATCCTTTACTATGTCCACTCTGCCCCATGGAGTCACAATGGCTACACTGCACTGGCTCATAGTCTTACTACGATCACTTTGCCCCTAGAGTCACGGTGACTCTACTGCACTGATACGTAGCCCAACATTCCTTTTCAGTGGTGAATCGAAGTTATGAACATCAACAACTCCTTAGCACACGTCCCGCAGCAAAGCCCAATCATGAAGTGAACTCATTAGTTTCCAACTGGATCCTGAGCTCTAACTTCCAACTTGGACTACCTTTGCATCTCGGGTTATTGGTCATCACCGGATCGGTTCAGATCTCCTCAGCCCTTCTTCTCTGTCGGTTCGGATCGGCCTCCTTCCAAGTGCTCCGGGTCGGGTCGTGGCCTCCAAGTCCCCTCATAGTACATCGGTTCGGTTCGGGTGCCCTCTGGCGGGTCGGGTCGGGTAGATGTATCTGGGTTTGGTTCGGACCCATGCCCTGATTCGGTTCGGCTCGGTAGCTCTCCTCCTTTAGATATTGGCCCCTTCGGTTGTGATGCTCCGATCCGATCCTAGTTTAACCATAATGGCCTTCCTTCTTGCCAAACTTCTCTTATGCCAAGCCTCGGTTCGGTTTGGTGATCCCTTGCCCAGTCCATTATCCGGTCCGAGCCCATCCATCCGATCCGAAAACCTGCATCGTTTTCCTGCAACTTTTCCAGTGAGTGTTTTACGCCAGTTGACGGCGTTTTCGACCATTCTAACTATTCTAATCAATCACAAAGCATACCATAGAGTCATAGCAACAAGTATAAGTGACCTCAAACACCAAAACATCAATATGATAGGTTAAAATGGAGCAAACATAGCCAAAACCCCATATTTTCCCTTAAGCATGTTCAAGCATAATTAATGATAGGATTAGCAAAACTTAACCAAATTAACCCAAGTTTCTAACAGAGGTCTAAAACATCATTTAAGAATTTATAAATATTTTTCCAGAATTTAATCATGTGTAAATTCGCTAATTAACACTAATTACTTTTAATTAGCCATAATTAGTAAGGAACTATGCAAATCACTCACCTTAGCCACAAATAAACCTTAGATCTAAAATAAATCTCTGATATGGCGCGAATACCAATGCTAAACAGCAGCTCTAATCTTGATTTGGTGAAAATCTCCCTTGATTTGATGTTACTAAGCTTAATCCTTGATTAGAAAGTGATTTGGAGGTGATTTAGAGGTCGGAGGCCATTTTTAGGGTTTCTAAGAGGTAAGTGGAGGCTAGAAAACTGAAATGAAATGAAACCCCAACTCTTTTCAGCCTCCCCATAACCCTAATCCCGAAATGGGTTATGGGCCCATTCATTAATCACCCTATTTGGCCCGATTAAGCCGTTTTTCACCTTCCAAACCTTATTTCAGCCATTTCTCCCAAACGGTAAGTCTGTTTTCCATATGTGACCACTCTACGGAAAGGTAAACCATCATCCAAAGCCAATGAAAGTGGTTTCAGGTCAAAACTCCTTTCCAATCAAAAGTTACGGCCGAAACAAGATCAACTAGGGGCAAAACGATCATTTAAAAATCGGCAAAAATCATGAACATGGGAAATGACCCCAATGGTCGTTTCCCAAAGACACATGACCATACGACTTCATATAAGAAAGAAATAAATATTCTACGATCCTCTGATGCGTAGAATGCGGGTTGTTACAAAACTTCCACCGAACACCGCCTTGGTCGAGTCGCTAATAGATCCCGTCAATGGGCAGTGAAAGTTGAAAGATCCAGAAAGCACAAAGTCACCAGAAGCCATACATGGAACCCTAGCAATTTGGTAAAAACACAAGAGATCAATCATAGAGACAAGAGCGTCTCTAAAATCAAAGTAGAAACAGCAGAGAATCAGAAAAGAAGAAAAATGAGCGCTAGAGAGAAAGAATTAGAGAGAAACGACAAGAAGTTGCCAGACCAATCAAAGATCGATTGCCATTTTTACTGTAATTATTAAATTATTATATTATCTTAACTCTACAAGTATGGTCACTAAACCCTATGTAAGGAATCACTTAATCAACTTACCTCCGACACCCCCGAAAAGAATTGTTAAATGGAATTCAATATCTTAACCTTCCGACGGTTATCAAAGATATTCGGTAGTTATGACCTTAACCGAGAGATCTTTATTAGTAGCATCAATTGGAAATACCTACCCTTCCAAAAGGTTCTAATTAATGCCTAATGAGTATCCGATGTCCAAAGATTTAATCAAGAAAGGAATGGACCTTACCAACATCTACCGAAGCCTTATTTGATAGTTATTGTGATGACTGCTATACATCACCGATGCTCATATAACCCAATAACGCGATGTACAAGCACCTGATTGGTGTAAAATGGTTGTCATGGAAAATAAATAAGAGAAAGGAAGAGAAATGGAGAAAGAAAAGGGAAATGAGAAGAAAAGAAGAACACAAAACACAAACACGATCACAGGATATGTCATATATCTCACAGCGCATCATATAACTTATAATAGTAACAATCACATATATAAAATAGACGAGCAGTAATAACTATACACACTAAACCATCAGAGTAAATAGGCTCATACAATTATACAGAACATTAATAGGGTCTATATAAGTGATAAATAAACTTAGACCGATAGTTTGTCTATAATAAAGACAAATAACACTGTCAAGGCTCCACAATGTCACACAACGGAATAAACAATGATAATGCAAGTATGAAAGATGCTATCTCACACTAGTCCACCTACAAACTCCAGATTATACTCATACTTGTTACTCGGCCTAGTCATCAACATCGTCGATGAGTACACTAGGTAATAAGAAAGAACCCAAAATCTTGTGTCAAACAATAGTCTGGTGTGTGTGATAAATAAATCTCAAAGTATTCTAAAGTCGGAATAATATACGACACAGAGGATATGGAGAATCATACTTGTTTTCCCCCTGCATTCATAGAGTTAGCACATAACAATATGCATATGCTACTTTATGCTAAACGTGTTGAACATCAGATAAAGAGGGTGTGATAGATGCCTAAATACTAAATGGGATAAGTAAGTAAATAACCATAACGTTTATCATCCATCCTAGATACTTTGGCCACACGATCCATCAAAGCATTAGCAGGTCGAAAAGTCAACTGACTCTACCAGATTATCGACACATCATAATGTCACCGATTGGAGATGATAACCTTATCTATTCCAGAATGTCAACAGGTTCTGGGGTCAAGAAGAGTAGGTTAAAAACTTCGATTGACTCTTATCCATCCTTGTGCCACCCTCTCGAAAGTGTACTAAAGTCTTGAATACTGATAACGCCTTTGCATACGTTCTCTATAGGTGAACCTATCTTTTGATTGTCCATAAGACTCTCGTTTGAAGTCATCCTCTCAATCGGTCGAGCTATTGGCAGGTTAGAGCATCGACAAATTTTGCCAAACTATCACTATGTCACAATGTCTTTAACTGTATGTGATAATTCGCCCACCTCTACAGTCACATTAATATAACCGAATATTGTTTTTTTGCATCTCGGAGAAAAAGCATCTGTCCACTACGTCATAGATGGCCTATTACAATGAAATTACAAGATGTTGCTAGCTAAAATATAACGATAGCTATGCTGATTTTTGTCTATTACAACATTCGCTTTAAGGTGTTAGCTTAGATATCAGCAAAATGTTGCAACAGCTGTAAATATATTCAAATAAAAAAAATAAAAAAAATATAGCTCAGCGACCCACACCAATATTTAAAACAAAATCTCAACCATCAATCAACACCTCAACTATTTCTGTTTCCCACTTTTATTTTCATTCACCTGCTTTCCTTTTCATTTCGTTCTCGCCCCCAAATTTCCAAAATCACTTCGATCCCTAATTTTCATTCACCCCGCCGCTTATTTGAATAAATACTTAATTTTCTCATTTTCATATCTCATTTTCTCGTTTAGATCAATACCTAGTTTTCTCTTCATCTTCATGGCGGAGAGATCCAGGCGATTTCGTACTTAATTTCTGTGGGATTCGTATCCCTCTGATGCATCAAAACCATTTATTTTCTACAAAATTCAATTTAATTCATACTCTCCACTTTATACTGCGGTAGATTGAGACTCACAACAATGAAACTTCTAATTCCATTTCTTCAAATCGACCCCTTTGCAGATCAAATCTAGTAATTTCTTCAAATTGAGAGGATCGATACTACAGAGAAAGAGTGTTTTATGCAACACTTGATCCTAATTTATACAATCTTATACTGGAAAATTGTTTCTCATAACCACATCCCCGAACTAGATATGGAATGATGTTGTTATCTCCGATTTACAAAGGGTAAGATTGGTATTTCTAGTCTATGTGTATATTGCTGGGGTGATTTTCTACAGTGATGGCCCGTTGAACTTTTTAGGGCTTATGTTATTTTCTTGGCGTCATGGACTTTACTGTATTTTATTCCAATTTTTAATAAAGGAAATTTAGCAAACTCGATGTACATTTTTATCCACTGAATATACAAAGAAACAACATGTTCACAATGATTTCAGATGGCTATTCGGTTTCTGGCATGATTTCATTTCTGAAATTAATGTTTGTTTTTTTGCTACTGAATATCATCTTCACCATCTAAATCTTATGCCGACCATTGGAAACAACTACTTGTCAAACCTATTTACATCTAGATGTGAATGAAACGAAATGCTAAGGGGAAGATGCATGATAATGTTTTATATTTTGGAACCCATTGTCTAAACTACCATAGAAATTATTATTCCATTTTAGGTTATTTGTTAACTTGATCTTAGTTTCACGTACTCTAAAACGCAAAATTTGGAATAACCTTTGAGATAGGTACAACTCGAATTACAGCGCATGAATGGTATTTGGCAGTTAGATATGTTTTGTTCTGTCCAACTCTTAACTTCTATCCAAGTAGTATTTAGGAAATTAAGTACTGCCACTGAGAAAATGACTTTACTGGTGAGGGTGTGCAGTTTCTGCACATGCATGAGTGGAAGGTAGTTTCTACCATCGAGAAATTGAAGCCATTGTTAAAAATGGGGTTGTTGTTCATCGAAAGTAATTTCCAAATCCCCATTTTATATACCCCATTCCTTGCTTGTTGCATTTTTACTTAAGATGCTCACATAAGGGTGATGGTTGTGCTATAATTGTCACTTACAACCTCAAGTACTGCTGTTGCTCAAGTTTAGAACTGGTAAACAGAATCGAAGCTCCAACTACACATTGACTTTACAACTGTTACACAAAATTTACTTTTTTTATTTCTCTTTTTTTGACTTGTCTTATGATGTTTGTTGATGGTGAAAGTGGGTTAATTTATAGGATAAAAACTATATATTGTCTGATTTCTATTGCCATGATTTTCCTATATGAGTAGGAAGACACTGGGTTGAGTTGGTTCACGTGGCTGCTCCTCAATTGTTTACACTGCCATGAGAATGATTATGGGATGTTGTGGCAGTGTACATGTGTACACATACACGTGTATATGTGCATGATCTTGAGATCTGTTTGCCCATGTGAATACTAATAAAGAAACACATACCGCACAATCAAAATACGATGACAAACGACCTGAAAACATAAGGTAAATGAACACACAAACAAATTTATATTTTTGCAAATTTAAATTTTCTTATTTTCAGAATATTGCTCTAGTTGTTTATTGTATAGGTAAACAAGAGATAGAGTGAAAGCAGGAGCTGGACCAAAAGTGTGGAGCGAATACAAAGACAAATAATGTATTGAGTGTTTGAGTGTATGTAGCGAGGCGTGAATGTGACTTGTATTATAGAGAGATGCAGTTGTACTATTTAAATGCTGAAATACTATATTGAATAAAATATTGTTTGAATCATTTAAATTCTTTGCAATAGTATTATTATTCAATATCAATATATATTATTATATGAGATGCAAAATAGTATAGTATACAAGATGTGGACCCAAACAAATTTAGAAAGTTAATATCTACAGCAATATTTTTGCAATGTTGCTACAGACACCTATAGATGTTGCTATAGACCCAAATAGGGTTCTATTGCAACAATATTTCTTATGTTGCCTTAGATTGTATAAATGTTGTCTTTGAGGTCTAAGGCAACGACAAAAATTGCAACATAGGAAAAATGTTGCCAAAGACCTATGGCAACATTTATTGGGCTTGACCCAACATTTTTTGTGTTGCATAAGGTCATTAATGGCGTAGAGGTCGTAACAACCTCGCTTCTCATCATGGAATCACCATCGTTAAATGAAAAATCCCTATATAGAAGCACCACATCGTTGCCTCACGCCAAAGTCGCTGATTGAAAGCCACCATATCGAAACTAATGTTGAACAAACCATTATATCCAACTCCTCGAAATCACACCATCGTCCACGTCAAATTGGCCAAAATTACCGATAATAATAATAGCTGATATCAACCACTGCGTAACAATGGATAAGAACTATTTAAATCAAGAATTTAACCAAAATTGATTAAAAATACATCTAAGGAAAACAACCCACATTTATCGTGAAATCTAGCTCGTCACCAAGTCCGTCCTCTGTCTTTACATCCACCACCAAGCTTTAGTGTTACTCCGTCTTCAAACCCCCCACCAAGCTCCAACACTGCTCCATCATCGAATCCTATTTACACTCGAAGCTTCTTCACGAATTTATCTCATCTGTTCGAGTTTATCATCCTTGTGCGCTCAACTAATTTGCAAGAATATCTGCATCCGATCGATAAACACCCAAACTCTAGTGAACGTGAATCTCCCAATGCTATGTCGCCTACGAACGGGTTTTAAGATAAACTATACCATTTAACACACAAAAATCCATAACAACATTAATAAATTAAATATCAATTTATAGTAATCAAGTGGAGTAAATGTTCAAATAGCCTAAATCTAGCAGTATGATTAAAATAACGTGTAAATGGGTAAAATATGATATTTAGGTTAAAAAAATACTTAAATCGCATTTTTAAATTATTTTCTAGGTTCGACCATTCTAGAAAATATATTTTAAGATTATAAATCACTTTAAAATTTCAGTTATTCAATGAAAAATCAACTATAGTTTAGTGAGAGATGATATCATTTACCTTGACCAAATTAGTTCAAACTGCTCTAATGTGTAGAGCTCAAAAATACGAGTTCAACGGAAGAAACAACATTAAAATAAGACCTTGTACGCATAAGATACAAGTGATATAGTTTTGCAGATTAATTAATTGGTTAAATTAGCTTAACTAATAATTAACTCTCCTAATTATCTTCCCTAAACTACCTATACATGAGAACTACAGGAAGCTACTCGTGGACGCTCCATTTTCTTATGATTTCTCACCCACTACTTGACGAAATCAACATCATCTTCACTTACAAGTCCTCCTCCAACTCCTTTCCTAAACGATTACCTCCACTCGAAGCCTAAACCCTCAAATAAAAATGTGATATCCCTAGGCCTAGGCATGACCTTCGCACCGACCTGATCACCCAGAGGTGATCGAGCTTTTCCAAAATCATGGCACCGATGTGCCACGCCGCCACGAAGTCAACACTAGCCTTCCCTTGCTCCAAATCTGACCATAGACCGAGATAAACCAAACCTTAGGTTGAACATGCGAAATCAGCCTCCAATGAACATAGCCATAAAATTACCAGAGGTGGATCTCCAATCCGTGAGTCCAACGAGCCTTAAACCGGGATTTTCAATTTATTATTTAGGTTGACTTGAATTATTGAAGCAATAGGAAATGGCAGCCATTGCTGCTAATGGAACAATGAATGCGTGAATGTGGAAGAGGATATTATAGCTACAGTTAGGTTATTTTTAATTTTACATTCAATTTCAACTGACAACGACACGCGATCTAATTCATTATGATCAAACGACACGTCCAATCATTATGAAACTTGATGGTGTGAATCATCTGAATGATACGGTTCAAAAAGTATAAACTTTGTCGTAATCTAACAATGCCTTGGAATGACAATTTATGTGTATTTCGAGATTGTTTTGACCCCCAAGCAGTCAAAATTCAAAATACAGTGATCCATATACTTTTTATTTACATATTGAACAATCCGAACTCGATGGAACCAGTCTCGAGCCCTGATTCAATCTTATGTGAAAAGCCACATTTGAAACTGTCACTTAATTAAAAGTTAATATTTAAATAAATTATTTAAATATCCATTTCTTAAACTTACAATTCATTACGTTCTCCCCTTCTTAAAGGATTTGTCCTCGAAATCCTTAAGGACGAAACAATACAATCCCACGCTCTCAAGTAAGTTATGATGCAAGAAAAATCATTACTTAACACTCTCAATAATAAATATTGTAGCAATCAAAACAAAGGAAATAGACTCAAAATTTGGCACGGAACCATAATTCCCATCCCAAAGTATAATCATAATCAAATTCAAGATTTATTTAGCTAAGTCGAGCATCCAAGTTATACATTTATTTTCAAATGAACAGATTATGGTAAATAAAAGTGATAACCCATTAGTTGGAAGACAGTTTAATTTATCATCGCACATTGTGTTTTCTCCTTATTCGTCTAAATTCATGGAAAATTTCAGCAGTACTTGTCATGCGTGGCTCGATCCGGAAAAACTACAAATCGCTAAATATGGCTCAATCTAACAAAAGAAAACAAAATCTCAAAAGTGGCTTCCATATCTGAGACATAAAATCATCAAAAATGCACCAAGGGGAAAAACTAGAGCTCTACATCTACTACATATCTCTTTTAAAGCAACCATATCGTTTGATGCGAATAAAAACGAGTAAGCATCCAAACAATCAAATCTTGCTTATGTCTAAGCATGTACTTAATAAAGAGGATTAGATACGATAGTAGAAGTAGGAATAAGAAAAAAAAGATATGTTAAATAAGTGTAATTTATCTAACATGAACATGTCATGTATGTAATTTATCTCAAAGAAATGGGCTATAACACAATATAACTATCATGCATGCCTAACAATCATGTAGACATAATAGCCATGTCAAACATCAACAGTGAAACATGCATGCGAAAATATAGCAATCATCATAATAACATCCATGTCTACCCAAGCATACATGATACTAATCTAACTAATATGAGACATCCAATTTAATGTGAAATTCATATATGACTTGACATTTCGTTGTCATTCAAAAGTAAGGAATGTTAATCTAGCATCTCTTGTCAACGAATCAGGTATAAATCAAGTGCTATCTTACCATTCCTAACTCTAAGACAACCAATCGATGGAAACCATCGACAATTATTCCCACATCCATTTGGGAATCTCAAATAGTTATAGAGAACTATTTGATTCATCCCATTCAACGCTAGTCAACTAACATCGCATTCATCATGGAATGAATGCCCAACCAACCCCTTCTAATGATGCCGAAAAAAACAATGCCTCTTCCATATGGAAACAACCACCTCGATCGGGGTTTCACTACCTCACATCGAGTTATGGAATAATAACTAGTAATAAAACATTTTGTGCAATTTTGGTTATCAACTCGAATGCGACAACCTTCCATTCGAAAACACAATACACTTAAACCATCCATACAATTAAGTGGTTCCTATCGCTCGCGGTTCCTGCTCGGAATGAATAACTGATATACTAAAGGGTCAACTTTATATTCCAGACTGTCATAACCTCCGAAGGATCTCTAATGAAATCCTACTAAAGGCGATGTAACCCAAGCACCCTACTTCTCAAATGAAATTCCAATAAGCTAACCAACAAATAGTGCTTCCTTAACATGCACACATAAACAAAAATTGTGCCTTGTGCTCTCTTTCCATCAATGGAAAGGCGAAAATAAAATCTGATAGCGCAAGTACAACTTATTTAGTTAATATCTTGGAGAAAGTCCAAGAAAACAATAGAATATGTCGTCTCGTTTGTTAGCCCGAACAACATAACTAACCAATCAAAATCAAAGTAGCATGTGAAATGATGTAATCGACATTCACCATCCAAATACCCACAATTGGAAAATCCCTTTGGGATTCCCAACTGAAAGAACATTATTGCACTTTAGGGTCAACCAGACAAACTACCAATCAACGGGAATGGATATTCGCTCATTTTCCATTCCTAAAGTGAAATATCCCCCAAAAGGTATGACTAGTAGTCCAACACCTCTAACTAGATCGATATGGGACTCAACTCAAATGTAGTGGTAATTTGGTCATCTTATTGAATGTGTCTCGATACTCTCAAGCTACAAGCTCAGTCAATGACTTGATATTAGATAACTCAGTGTCTCCTCCCGCTATCGTTCAATCATAAGCGACTCGCGTACTGAAGATCAAAGTCTCAGCCCACTATCGCGAAATCGAGAATGACTCGCTACTGAAAAGCAAAATGTCTAAACCAACTACCATTACCAACAGCCTCTCACAACCACTAACATTTCATAGTCTCCCAGCTAGTGAACCACTAGACTCAAATATCAAATCCAGTTAAGCTCAACAATCAACAACAAGACAACATATTGGAAAACAAGCAGACAAACAATCATGACTCGATGAGATGTAATTTTGACAAACCATGTATACTACCAAGTACATATAAGCTGTAATACTCCCCCACCTCGAGACTCGAAACTAAGCGTTGTGGATGTTACAGTCATCTACAATATCAATCTCTACAAACTGAACATGGGATGTTGCACACATATATCGTCTAATCAAGCTTTTAACTATTCAACACCGTAGGTCACAACCAAGAAAAGCAAATCAATTATCACAAGTTCCAATCCCATTCCATCCATCAACCCACAAGATCAGATGGTATAGAAAAATATCGACATCAAACTAAAACACATATGGAAATGCCATTGGTGGAAAATGTACTTCGATGGTGGTGTTGTTTTCCCTTCTCTTTCATTGAGAGAGCACTTGACGGAACGGGAACGACGATCAAAACATATGTCCTCGTGATTTGTCCCTACAAAGCAGGGTAATTCTCGATACTGGGTGGAAGCTCAAATATCGTGAGCTTCCATCATCAACTCCCCCAAGCCATCATTAGCCATCATTAACTTATCGAATGAAATCAATTGCTTTTGAGTTAATTACTCAACACAGCCACAAATCCCATACTTCCTTATGTGGACAATAGAGAAAATAAATGGTACTTCGATAGCACGTCGAATTTAGTCGCATACTCCAACATGGACGTATTGCCTAAATCGACGAACTCCTCACTGACTTCCACAATGTTAATGCAAAGTCTTCAAAGTGGACCATGAACTGATCTCTATTGGGTCGATTTCGGGAACTCGAAGCGATAAACGCACTCAACCAATTTAGGTTCAACCTTGGAGTCCCTTAGGAGTAAACCCCTACTTCACCGGCACACATAACTCCAAGCTGTCGATGAACACCTTGCGATAACCTAAACAACTCTCACACTACAACAATTGACTATGTTCCAAGGAACAGTGTAGCACCCCGTGAATTCTATAACGTTAAGCTTCACGAATTAAAGTATAATTAATTATAAATGATGAAATCAAGGGAAATGGGTTATGCCACTGCGTTCGTCTCGAAATTCTGCTTGAGATAGAGTTCAAGTTTGCGTAAAACAGATATCGTATGAAGAAGATATGGACGAACGAAGTTGGGCAGAAAAACGGGTCAGAATGCACTGGCGCACTTGTGAAGTGCGCCAGAACAAAGTCGAACTGGCGCACTTGGGAAGTGCGCCAGTACAATTTTGGCCTGGCGCACCTGCCAAGTGCGCCCAGGTCAGAAAGACCTGCTGGTCAGGTCCTGGCTGGCCTAGTCAGGGTCTGGTCGAATTCTGATGCTTAGCTGAGTCACTAGGGCTTACATGTCTCTTTCTTATTGGCCTCTCTTGAGACGGATGGTCTGGATTCACCCTAGCTTCATCGACAGCTCAAAACAATTTAAAATTCTATAAATACAACTCAAGCCTAACCCTAAATTCACACAAATAATAGAATACAAAAGCCGTCATGCTGCTGGAGAGGAACTAGGAATGGCCGTCAATTAGAAAGCCTAGAGACAAGCCAACACCAAAGCCTAAGAGACGAATCAAATTAAAAGAAGATCAAAGCTTAATCAAATCATTCAACGCAACTTTGCTACCCAAAGGAGAGCATCTCCAAACCAGAATAACAGAAATCAGAAAACAAGAATTCATCACACGTTGTAAGTATAGTGACCTTTCAAAATATGAATAAAAATTGTGATGTGATTCGATGTAAATGAAAATAGAATCGTGTTGTTATAATCTTTGTGTATTGTGATGGCTCTATCATGACTTGTGTATTGATGTTTGTGGCATAAATTAATTGATGCAAGCCTATTGAACAATTGTGTATGAAAAACAATGGCACTTGCAAGCTTGTGGCAAAAACTAGAAATTTATCCCTTTTTGTATATGTCGATGGCATGGACTATGGATATTCCCTTAGTCTAAATTAGAATTTGTGTAAACATGTTATAGACCTTTTATGCCTACATGACCCAAAACCTATGATATCATCCTTATGTTTATTGGCAAGTATAATTAGATCTATGTTTGCAAGTATAATTGGATCTATGTTTCATAAACTATGTAAGTTCATGTTTATCTGCAAAATATAATTGGTTCTATGTCAAACATCGTTTGGGTTTCATAAACTATGCAAGTTCATGTTGAAATAGGCTATATGATTAGATGTAAAAATTGTACATTTTTGTGAATATACAACATGCTAGTTTTGTGGTCGATATTATGCCAAGTTAACATGTTTAAACACAAGTTTGTATTTGCCTAAAACTATGCCATTTCATATGTCACCTACTTAGTCATACTTTGATTCGAATGCAAGTTCACATGACCCATGTTATATGTTAGTTGAATCGCCAAATTGCAAGTTCATGCGCCGCACACCTTTATGTATTACATGTTCATGATTTCCCCTTTTCCTCACGTTTATAAAGTTGGGCTGAATTGTGACAAGCCCAACACATGTTATAACGTTGCGAACAAAAGGGGGTAATAACATTGGGTGTAAAATATGAAAACATATGTTGGCATGTTTGGCACATGCCAATGATTATGACACATAAGCGGTATGAATTGAAATACCCAAAAATAAAGGATATGACATTTACATATAGTTGAAAAGTAATAAAATATGTAAATTTAGAAAACACGATATGCTTAACCCGAGGTTGGATTGAGTTGTGATGTAAACCTCCCCGGACTCGCCCGGCTGTCCAGTAGTCACAACAATACCTATCCAATGTGGGTGGTTAAGCATTGAGCCCAATAAGGACCCGAGGTTAGACTGAGCTATGGTGTAAACCTGCCCGGAACCGACCGGCATATCCAGTAACCGTAGCAATACCTGTCTAATGTGAGTGGTCTGGTGCTCCTAAGAGACTAAGGACAGATGGTAGGGTTAAGTCAACTATAACACTTAACCAAATTCAACATGTTAACAAGAATTGATGGGTGGGGTTAGGTAAATATAGACACTTAACCACTTAACATGTTTGACTAGAAAATCCTGGTAACGAGGGACCCGTTTCAGCAGTAACCCAAAGTTAGGTATCAACGGTACCCTGAAACTAGGCAGGGTGGGGCACGATTACTGGGCTGATTGTAAGCGGTCAAACGACGGCGGTGGGTGCACAGTGCAGGTCTAACGGGGTGCGGGCGTGCACACACTCCGGAGCAGACAACCAGGGCACTGGAGACACCAGTAGTATAACCTATGTCTTCTAGTTTTGTGTCGGGGCCGCCACCATGGGTCTTGATACACCCCATGGTGGGACTAGCATAGGTATCTACAATTCTTGGGGGTCGTATGACACATATTAACGCGAGTAGGAGCCGATCTTTAATAAGAATGGGGATCACTTCACCCTCACCATGGGGTGTCAGTTAGAATAAACTCGAGTAGGTGTAGAGATATAGTATGGGTGTGATAGTACATTCGACACTTCCTTAGCCTGTGACACTTTCCTATTTTTAGTTTATATCCATCATATCCTTTTCTTATTCACATATTGAAGAGTTACTAGATTTACTCAGGCTTTTTGTCTGACCCTATTTCCTTTTCGTCTTCTTTTCTTTCGTTCCCCCCCAGGTCCATAGGGAGGAAACAACTCAACTCAGTCAACTCTTTACAAGCACCAAGAACGTAGATGTATGATTTGGATCTTTCTTGCTCGGATAATGGCTTTGGATATCACTATGGGGATTTTTGTCACTTTATTTATGTTTTCATGCTTCTTTAATAATTAAGGCAGTTATGAGGTTGTAATGTTGAAAGTATTTTGAGACAGTTATGGAAATCTTTGTTTGATACACGTATTGATGAAATAAAAGTTTGTTTGGTTTCCGCTGTTTGAAATATGTGTATTTATATCTGTCTTGAGTTCATCTGTGGCTTTTACTTATAAACCTCCACCAAAGTTAAGGAATTCCCTTTGTGAGTGACCTTAATGGAGGTGGGGTGTTTCAAACAGTCTGCCACATAGAAACGTTAGTGTCGACACGACGCAATATAGTTGAATCTTTGCACTTGAGTGCCATAATCAATTAGAGATATTATAACATTCTAAATAATGGTATGTACCATTATTGGAAACATAAACTATAAATTGGTGCTAGTAGTCCTCAGTTCTGATCGATTCTCAACTCCAAAGACAGAGTAATTAGTAGTGTTTTTCATTCACTAGATCGTTTCAGATAAGTGGTTAGGACAATCAGTCGCTAGTAGAGAAAACTATTCCAATGACACTGATGTGCAAAACAACCTATACTATATATAATATGAATATATATGTATATATATTTGATAACTAGAATATATATAACTACGTACTTTCTCGTATAGTATAACTCTCAAACGATGCTGCTTAAGTTAAATAACGCAACCTACGCTTAGATCCAAATGTGACAACCGCCATACACCACCGATACTCATATAACCCAATAACATGTTGTAAAAGTACCCGATCAATGTAAAACAATTATCAAGGAAAAGAAATATGAGAAAGGAAGAGAAATGAGAAAAGAAAAGGGAAATAAGAAGAGAAGAAGAAAACAGAATAAAGCCGCATACAACACAAATACGATCACATGACCTCTTGTTAGTCTCACGGCGCATCATATAACAAATAATAGTAAAAATAACATATATAAAATAGGCGAGATAGTAATAACTATACAAACCACATAATTAGAGTACATTGGCTCCTACAATTATGCAAAACAGTAATAGAGTTTGCATAAGTGATAAATAAACTCAAACCAATAATCTATCTTTAATAAGGAAAAATAACTTTGTCAAGGCTCAATAGTGTCATATAACAGAAGTATAAGTATGAAAGGCATCATCTCTTGTTGGTCCATCTACCCAGCTCCAAACGATACTCATACCTATTATTTAACTTACTCATTAACATCGTCGATTAACACCCAAGGTAATAAGAGAGAACATAAAAGTTTGGGTCAGACAACATTCTGGTGTGAACGATAAACAAATCTCAAAGTACTGTAAAAGTCGTAATAATATATGGCATGGAGGGTATGGAGAATTTTACCTGTCCTACCCCTACATCTAGGGATGTCAATAGGTTATGTCGTGTCGGATTTAGGTCAGGTCAAGTCGGGTTCAGGTTGATTTATAAATGGGTCGGGTCAACCTGTTTATTAAACAGACCATTTTCCCCCAACATTAACCCGACCTGTTTATAAACGAGTTGACCCGACCCGACCCGTGTAACCCGTTCAACTAAATGGGTCGTGTTCGGTTTACCATTTCAACCCATTGGCAAATATTGCCTATTGATATAAACAACAAAAGAACCAAGTCACCAACATGCAACACTATTATATAATCACCAATAGGCAGCACATGTATAAAGCATGAAATCACCATATCCGAAAATCATTCTCCATACATAAGAATATATTAACATACTACATAGATAAAAGACTAATAGTATGAAAGAGATACAATTGTTATAAGTAAAATATAACTAATAACTTAGAAGAATAAAATAGCAGAATATAACATCTTACATAAGAATATATAAGCATACCGATTACTACATACATAAAAGACCAACACTAATAGCATACATAAAAGACTAACGGTATGAAAGATACATCATATAATCAGATTTGGCGGGTCAAAATCGGGTTGGCAGGTCAACCCTAAACCCACCCGTTTATAAAAGGTCAAATTTGGGTTGACCTGAATCGCTAACATGCTGATTTTCATGTGGGTTTCAGGTCGTGTTGGAAATTGATAGCCTTATGGTTACATCTACAGAGTTGTCAGATAACAATAGATATATGCTACTCTATGCTAAATATCAGATAAAGAGGGTGTGATAGATGACTAAATACTAAATGGTGATGAGTAAGTAAACATCCATAACATTCGTCCTCACATCCACTCACTTAGTGCGTAAAACATATGGTACTCGATGCTTTGACCACCCAATCCATCAAAGCACCGGATGATCGAAAAAGTCAATTAACTCTACTAGGCTATCGACCCGTCATAACGTCATGGACTGAAGACGATAATCCTATCCAGTCCAAAACATCAATATGGTCTACGACCCGGATAGATTAGGTTGAAAACGTCGACCGACTCTGATCCATCCTTGTGCCACTCTCTCAAAGGTATACCGAAATCTACCAATAACCCCCTTACACACATTCTTCACAGCAGAATCCATCTCTAGGTTGTCCGTAAGACTCTCGTTTGAAGTCACCCTCCCAATCGATCAAGTCATTGACAGGTTAGAGCACAGACAATTTCTGCCAAACTATCACTACATTACAACGTCAATTATTGTAAGTGATAACTCACCCTCCTTTGACAGTCACATCAATACGACCGAATATCATCTTTTTCGCATCTTAGAGAAAAACCATCTATCGCAGCAGCCTCGCTTCCCATCATGGAATCACCGTTATTGAATAATGAATCTCTGCATAGAAGCACCGCATTATTGGCTCACGCTAAAGCCACGATCGAAAAGCCACCATATCGAAATCAATATCGAACAAACTATCATATCATAATCCTCAAAGTCACCTCATCGTCCACGTCAAATTGGCAAAGTGGTCAATAACAATAATAGCTGACATCGACCACTCCATAGTAATCAATAATGACTACACAAATCACACATTTAACCAAAACTGGTTAAATATATATCCAAGGAAAATGTCTAGCATTCGTTATGAAATCTTGCTCGTCGCCAAATCCATCCTCACTCTTTAGATCAACCACCAAGCTCCACTGTTAATTCGTCTTCAAACCTATTACCAAGCTCCAATGTTGCTCCATCATCAAATCTAATTTATGCCCAAAGATCCTTCATAAATTTATCACATCCGTTTGAGTTTATCATCCTTATGCACTCAACTAATATGCACCAATATGTGCATTTGATTGAGAAGCACCTAAACTCAAACGAATGGGAATTTCCTAGTAGTAGATCGCATATGGAAGACATTTTAAGCTACACTAAGCAAACAACTCAACTATACAACCAGTAATCATACAAGTTTCTAAACTAGCATACAAATATTCATAACAACATTAATAAATTAAATAGAGCTTATCTACAACAATCTAAGTGGAATAAATGTCCAAACAGTCTGAATCTAGCAATATGGTTAAATATCATGTAACAGTGCGTAAATGGGTAAAATGTGACAATCAAGTTAGAACTACTTAGATTACCTTCTTTTTAATACTTTTGTTTATTATTTACTAGGTTCAACTAATATACAAAATGTATTTTAAGATTACAAATCACCTTAAATTGTCAATTATTTATTATACAAACAACTATAGTTTGGTGAAAGAAAATAACAATTACCTTAACCAAATCAGTCTAAACTGCTCCATTGCATAAAGCTCGCCAATACGAGTCTAACAAAAAAAGGACATCCAAATCGGACCTCGTACGAATAAGATATAAGTGATACAAATTTGCAGATTAATTAATCGATTAAACTTAACTAATAATTAACTAACTTAATTACCTTTCATAATCATATTCCCTGAACTACCTTTACACACATATTAAAGGAACCCACTCATGGCCACTCCCTTTTCCCATGATTTCTCGGCCACCACTTGATGAAATCAACATTCGTCTTTGTTTACAAGTCTGCCTCCAACTCCTCTCTGCGATGATTACCCCCACTCGAAGCCCGAACCCTCAAATAAAAATGCGACTTCCCCAGGATTGGGCACAACATTCGCACGGATACGATCACCCAGAGGTGATTGAGCTTCTCCGCAATCACAACATTGATGTGCTACGCCTCCACGAAGTCGACGTCGGCCTCCCTTTGCTCCAACTCCGACCATAAACCAAGATAAATCCAATCCTAGATTCGAGCATGCGAAATCCACCTCCTTCGATCATGGCTAGAAAATTATAGGAAGTAGAGCTCCTTCTTGCGTGTCCAACGGGTCTTGAATCAAGATTTCTTGTTTAGTATTAATGTTGGCATGAATTTTTGAAGCAATAAGAAGTGGAAGCCATTGTTGCCAATGGAACAGTGAATGCGTGAATGTGGAAGAGGATAGTTCGATTCAGGTCATTTTAGTATGGCTTAGGTTAGGTTATTTTTTAATTTTACATTCAGTTTCAACTAAAAATCGTCATGTGTTTTAATTCGTTGCGATCAAGCAATACATCTAATCGATACGAAACATGATGTCTGAATAATCTCAATGATACGGTTCTGAAAATATAAATTTCATCGTAATTCGACATTGTTTCCCAGAACAATAACTTATGCATATTTCAATATTGTTTTGACAGTCAAATGTTCCGAACTCGAAAAATAGTGATCATATACTTTCTATTCATGTAATGAACAATCCAGACTCCATGAAATTAGTCTCGAGTCTTGATTCAATCGTATGTGAAAAATCACCTTTGGAACCATCACTCGATTAACGACTAATATTTAAATAAATTACTTAAATATCCAGTTGCTAAAAATACAGATCATTACTGTTATAAAAAGGAATTCAAGTGAGCATATATCCATTCGACAATCCGTCAATTGAGAAGTCAAGTGATTTTATAGTAATGAAAGCGACTTATCGAAACCATAAAGCAAAGACTATGGGAATTAAATAATTCATGCCAAGATCTTCAAAATTAAAGGAACATTATCAAGGCAAAACTTCATGTATATAATATCATGTCTTTTTGTTTTTCCAGGAATACACTTTTGGAAAGTGTCTTGGTCGACAGGATAAAATGAGAACTTTTACGTTGAAAAATCATCCTAAAATTTTGAAACTATATTATTTGCTTTTAAATCCATAATCAAAATTTTCCTTGAACGAAAATGTATAATTCAAGTAAATCCAATTTAGCTATGAGTTCAAACAAAAATTCACTATTTTTGGGTATTGACCATTTTTTTGGTTACCATGTATCACCGTTTAACATCTAAACATGGCACGAGCAATCATAAACATCTTTCAATTTGGATTTATGACCTTAAACTAAACCAACATAGCTTTCAAATAAGAGAATATCACTATTTATCTTGTTTTATAGGAGAAGGAATGAGATAGAGCTGATTTGATTTTTCGAAGCTTTGATTTCTTTATCTAGCCTTTCTTCCTCATTTTTTTCTAGGATGGCTAACCTTGTTGATTATGCTTTGGTTATGTGAAATGAAAGTGATGAGAATATGAAAAGTGGTAAGGGTTAAGGTGTTAGAAATGACATTTTCCCTATGCTACCTCTCATATAATCTTTATTCTTATTAATTAATTTTTCCTTTTTCTAATGTATCTCATTAGTTTATTCAATAAGGCTTGACCAAAGTGCTAATCAAATCTTATTTTTTTCCGTTATAACATATTATCTTATTTAATTGATCTAATTAAACATCTTAATAATATGACCATAAAATTAAGGAAGTTACACTAATCTTCTGGAATTCTATGTTGCTGGGACTGCAACTCTATGCAGATGGATCTTTCTATAAATACTCACCTACCTGCAACTAAAAAAGACTTTTGGAAAGATACTCTACCATTACTTTGTTGGATTTTTCTCACCTTCATCACTTTTTATCTCTTATAAACCTATTTTAACTCATTATAACTCGGATACAGGGATAAAACTTGTTGTAATTCAGAGTGGTTCAACCATCAAACTCATAATATAACCAATTAAAGTGGACGTAACTTAGAACACGCTGAACCGCTATACAATTTATTTATTAACTTTCTGTGTTCTACTTATATCCGTGTCTGAATTGGCGATTTCATAGAGATTTCGGGTGTTAGTCCAAATTTTCAATTAATAATGTTTTAGATAAATATTTTAAGTGCCTTGAGCTTGAGTTGTCGAGATATCATAGTGCGTACACTGTTTGAATATAATACCACTCTTGTTATATATATTTTTTTTAAAAAAAAGTACTTTCAACATTTTAATTCTAATGTTAAATTCCAAAATTATATTTAAAAAAATAATTCTAACACCCTTTTATGTTTAACTGAAATCAATGAAAAATTCAAATAAAATATCTTTGAATCTAATTATGCAAATAAACAGTCGGTTTTTCCATTGGTGTGTGGTAGTTCTTGTTAACTACTCTTCGCAACCCAAAAATGTCACACTTTTGTTTTTGACGCATCAGAAGTAGGAAGGTTTCGGGGATTGGTGGAAAGGTCCAGTGCATCGATATAGGAAATACGGGAGAAATCCCCCGAAAATCAGATAGTTGGATCAACTATTGTTGCATAACATAGAGCACTTGCAGGTATGATATATCAGCAGCTTCGCGAGCTCTAGTAACTCTGTTAGCTTAGGCTTTTACCGCTACCGATACAGTTTTGGATAACAGCGGACAACAATGTTTAACTAAGACATAATAGATCGATATAGCAGGACAGCACAAGCAAACATGTGAGTGGACGATCGTTTGTTTAAAGTGACAGTTCTAACAATGCAGTAATGTGTAGCTATTCGATTTTGTTTGTTGATATTAAGCTAGAGATTATGCAGTTTTTTCGCTGCGATTCCTCAATTTTGAATGTGGTGGAGATACCCCCAAATGAAGAAACTATTGAGTTTAAGATTTATCATTTGGGTGTGTTCCGCAGACGTCGTTAGTTCGCTTAGGGTCCGTTTGATTTTGAACGGGAAGGGGAATTTGAAAGGGGTATTTTGAAGGGTTATCTGAAGGCGGATTGTTACGAACGGGGAATGTGTTTTTTTTACGAAAAGGATAAATTGGAAGGGATAAAATTATTATTTTATTAATTATTTGTATGTGTTTTATTTGTATGGATATGTATAAAAGAGATAAAAAACAGCTGTTGACTTGCGTCGAACGCGAAAACTAACTTTTGAATTGTTCGGTTGGAAAGATCAAATGGTGTGGATCCCACATCGATGCGTCGGAAGCGTCCGACGCGGACCGTAAACAAACAGTGCTACCCGCTTTGGTTCATCGCAAACACAACAAATGCGGAAAGGACGGTCTTACTTTGAAACGTTTGAAAGTGATGTCTGCTCTCCGAACATGTCCTTATCAACGTGGACCAATTAAAAGCTATCCACTTCTTTATAAGTTGAAAATATATCAACATAGGGTGCGGATCCTCTGGACCAGATTCTCCCTGGTCCGGTGGTCCGCACCAATGAAATCACCCCATTTGGAGTAATTTTCACATTGTCCACTGAAATTCGGGTGTATTTCATGAAGACAATGTGTAAATCACCCCAAAATGGGGTGATTTCATTGGTTGGGTACACCGGACCAGGGAGAATCTGGTCCAGGTGATCCCAACCCATCAACATACGCATAAAATGATGATATTTTATTCCGAAGGTTTCAAAATTTCTGCTGGAAGAAACAAGCAGACAAAAGTTAAATTTAACAGACACGCTCGTCTTCCCATGCATCTAAAAGAAATCCAAAAATCATTTCAAAATTGTCACTCTCCTCCATTCCTAAACTACCCTACCCTCAACAAGCCAAAATTTTCAAGTTTCATCTTTTAAGCATTTTCATTTCGTATCCGTTTTGGTCATTTCAACTCGTCCCTCTCCACTCAGCTAAAATCTCACTTTGGGTGAGCTTCCTCGATTTCTTCATCGGCTTCCATGCTTTTTCGGTCAGGGGTGTAACATGCAACTTCTCGTTGCTAAAATGCACCGGAATGTCTCCTTGTTCGTCGCCACTCTCTTTCTTCTTATGCCCACTCTCGCCTTCTCCCAACCCGAAACCCAAACCCAAACTTTGACCTTGCTCGCTCTGAAATCTGCCATCTCACTGGATCCGACCCGCATTCTATCCACGTGGGTCTCTACAGACCCGAGCCCTTGCTCCTGGCATGGCGTTTCCTGCTCCGCAAGCGGTTATGTCACCTCCCTGTATCTGCCTTACCTTCAACTGCACGGCTACCTCCCTTCAGTGCTTTCCCTCCTCTCTTCTCTGCAAGTTCTCGATTTGTCCAACAACAATCTTACAGGTAGCGGTACTTTCTTTTATTGGTGTTAGAAAGACGTTATTTTTATCGAGTTTGAAGTTTTAAGCGGGTCTTTAATTTATAATAATGAATCAATTAAATTGCACTTTAATAATAGCTATCTTCGATTTACCATATAGGCAGTTAAAGGACACCCTTAAGCAAATAGCATGTTGACTGCTGCTGCACAAGTCAGTTTGATGTTCCTTTATATAATTAAGATGTAATATTTGGGTACTAAGAAAAGGATAAATTTGTTATCTGTTACAACATTAAGTACCTACCACGGTTAGCATTAATTCGTAACGAGACCTTATGAATGGTAATTAGCTCGTTCTCAAGAATGATAAGTCTTTTTATCCATGACTATGAAGTCATTTGTATTCCATAAACATAGACTTGCATTCGTTCTTTATGGTAGGATGGTACCAAAGATTTTGAAGTCTCTCTATATTAACCCAGAAAATCACTCGTAGGCTGCACCAACTTTTAGTTGTCTTCCTCACCGATAAACAGGAATACTAGACTATATGAGCATATTGTCTCTACTATGAAGAGAAGAATGGTATGAACTTTTATGATAAAGCTCTAACAACAGGTATTTGAGTAATTTTGATCCACATACAAAGTTTGATTTTCTTGCTCATAATATCAAATCATAACAAAGAGTAACAATTTCATATTGAGCCACGTTTTGGTATGCATAATGAATTTTTTGTTTGTTAATACAACTAGAATAAATTATACTTATAACTTGTTTGATTAATGTTAAGGTTGGTTTATATGTTAATATTAGTTTACATCATAATATATTTACATTTCAAATATAATACATATTTTATTTTCATAAATACAATTGCAGAAAAAAGCAATATTTATTATGAAGGAACTTCAATCTACGGTGGGTGAAAATGGTAGGTTCCAAGAAAAAAAAAAATTTGGATCATGATGAGCGTATGAAGTCTTAGGGGTTTAGTTGTTTTTGATAGAATCATATTTTATTAATATGGTATTATTTTTATAATTAGATCGGTATTAAATAGGTATGAAACTGAAAGAGCACAAAAATATCAAATATATTCATATTTTAAAAGATGTGACAAACATGTGAAACATATATTGTGTATAATTTTTTGGTGTTTAAGGATAAGAACAAACATGAAATACGATCTCAATATATTCACATCAATGTCTAGAAGGAAATAGGTGAAAGA